>CM040241.1:80175140-80527078 GCA_022545495.1 Chrysanthemum lavandulifolium | reverse complement strand
TCGAGCAAGCGACTTGTTTGGATTCGAAGAAAATCTAGAGTTCTTAGAGTGATTTGCTATGAGAATTGCTTTAATCAAAACGCAACTACTCTTAGATGCAAGCCAATCCCTAGACTTTTGTTGAGTGTTCCTAGGTAGGGATGAGCATTTCAACCGAATCCCGAACCGAACCGAACCGAACTGCACTGCACTGCATCGAAATGGTACCGATTCTTGAAATACGGTATGGTACCGGACTTGAAATAAGGAGAAAAAAATTGGGACCACTAATTGATGCACGGACCGGTACCAAATCGGAAATTCCCAAAAGCGGGAAAGCATGATTTCCGATACGGTACCGGTATCCCAATCCCGCTCGACGGTACCGGTACCACTAATTTATGCTCGGGAAAAATCGGTACCACTAATTGATGCGGGATCGGTACGGACCGTACCGTGCTCATCCCTATTCCTAGATAATGGTTTACTACTAAGAGCACCCGGTGTCCCTCGTCGTCCCCTTCGCCGTCCACCCTGGCACTCCGCCGTGCCTCGTTTTGACACCGGGGTCCCTCGTCGTTGTTCGCCGTTGTTGAACTCATCGTGGTGACGATGAGAGGAAAAGCCTGACACAAAGCATATTAAACGTATATATATCCGTTATTAAACGGATATATATATAACGTATATATTTTTTTTTAAAACCCACCACCCCTATATAAATCATCTTCATCTTCACCATTTACACACATCTTCAAACCTAAAATCTTCCATTCTTACTTAACCCAAAGAAAAAATATCTCACAATGTCTCAAAACCCAAATGATGGAGGATACTTCACAAACCTACTTAACTCAAACCCACCACAATACGGGGGTTCTTCAAACCCGTCTACCCCCTCCTCGACCAATTCCAACCTGTCTCCACAAGAAATAATGCTTAACCAACAATATCAGTTTCAACAAGGTTTCGCAAATTACCCCGGCCGATTTCCATCACCTCAGTTTTTTAACCCATCACAACCTCCACAGTTTTTTAACCCGTCACAACCTCCACAGTTGGCCCAAATGGAATCACAACCGTCCGGTTCACAATTCAAAGTTCCAAAAGCATGTGAACCGGCAAAAGGCAGGGGCAAAAAGACGAAGGCAAAAAAGTTGTGAGATTTGGACGCAGATTTACGAGCGAAGATGTTGAAGTCATAGCACAAGCGAGACGGAGGAAGTGGACCAAGTCTCGAAGAAATGTTACTTGCGCAGTGTTGGATAGAAATTTCCCAAGATAGAGATATGGGAAATGACCGTCCTGAGGAGTACTTTTGGAACGACATTCTCAACATGTTCAATTCTAAGACCACCGATAACCAGTGTGGCAAGAACATGATAACTGGTAAATGGACAAGGATTAACGGTGACTGCCAGAAGTTCAACGCTGTTTACAAACATCTTCAGCTTCGAAGTGGTGAAAATGAGCAAGATCATGTCGAGAATGCCAAAATTAACTTTACGCAGCGTTTTGGTGGGAGGGAGTTTGCGTATGAAAAATTTTGGGGTGTTTTGAAAAATTATCCCAAGTGGGATGCCGAAGATCCTATTGACATTACATGTCTCGAGGATATATTCGGCCGGACAGACGACCTCGGCCCGAAAGAGATGGATGCAAACGAGCCAAGAAGAAATGTAAGTCGACTTCAACGTCAAGCGCTGCAAGCTCCGGTGGAAGTCAATCGAGTAGTTTTTTGGGACATATATCCAAAATATATGCTCAACAAGCCGATGCTCAGAGGGCTTGTTACGAGGCGAGGCGGGAGAAGGAAAAAACTCTCCAAGAGAAGATCGAGATGGATTTTCTCATGATAGATCCGAGTACCAATCCTGACCAGGTAAAAGCAGAAATCATCCGCAAGAGGCAGGAACGTCTAGTCAAGAAATATCATCAAATCCTCGACTAGGTTACATATTATTAGTATGTGTTGTATTTTATTTTTTACCCGTGTCGTTTTTTTTCGTATCTTTTTATTAGTAAGTGTTGTTTTTTTATTATTGTGTTATGTATTGTATTTTTAATTTGAATGAAATGAATTTATTTAGTTTATTTGGAAATGAAAATTGAATAAAAAAAATAAAGTGGTAGTGGTGGGCCCCAAATGAAGAGGTTCAGGTTTGTTATGAGTGAGGCGGGGGTTTGTTGTGGTTAGTTGTGGAAAAATGGGATGCTGATGTTGCGCTGAGGTGGCACGACGACGAACCTAATGCTCGTTTTGACACCTATTGCTCTAATAGCAGTGCCTTAAAATCTTGTAGAATTCATCACCCTAGGTTTTGCACCTAAAATTCCTTTGAATCTGTGCCTTTTTCCTAGTTGCTTATAGATCATAGTACCCAAAAGTATTTTATTAGGCAAATAATGTGGAGTGACTGGTTTTTTCAAAACTTTTTTTGCATCAACTTGGGAGGCAAACCGCGTTTTTGAAAATTTTGGTCTTTCAGATCTAAATGCATTCGGTTGTCTAACAACTAATTGGTTTCTAAGTGGTTGTACAACTGGTTTCCCCAAGATTGATGGTTTTGCAAAATTAGTGTTCACACTATTTCCTGTTGCTTTTCTGACTTCATTCTTTAATGCAACAATTGTGAAACCCTTTTCCTGAAGTTAAGCTTTGAGTTCTTCATTTTGGGCAATCAAAGATTTTGTTTGTTCCACGGACTTAGTTCTAGTTTCTTTGACTGGGTCGCTTAGGTTCTTTTGATGCCTTTTCAAAGTCTCATTTTCCTTAAGTAATTTAGTCACATAAATTGACAATTCATTATTTCTTGTTTTAATAGCATCAATGTCTTGTTTAGTTTTGACTAAATTACTTTTTACATGCATACCAGAAATATGTTTCTTGAAATTGTTGATTGTCGAGTTTTTGGCTTGAAGCTGAGCTTTTAAATTGTTTATTTCGAAAAATTCACGAAATTCAGGAAATTCCGGATTTTTACATGGTTTCATAGTTTGAAAACTTTCCTCCTTTCTTTGTATTGCAATTACAAGTGAAATGCAATTTTTTTCAAGTTTTGATAATTTGTTGGAAAGTTCATCAAAAGCCTTTTTATCAACCATATCATATGTTATGAAATTAATAGTCTCAGCCGCAACCAATGAACATTTATTAGAATCATGTTCAGCAAATCAGTTTGTTTAGGTACATTAGCATATGCACTATGTTGAACAGTTAAGGGTACCTCATCACATGACACCTGTTCATTTATCAGTCTGATATCTGCATCCACATCATGTGTAACAAGAGTCACTGAACAGCTGGCTGTGTCAAGCTTATCTATCTTTGAACCTTTGTATTCAGTACCAACTGATCCATCATCCGATGCTTTACCCGACTCAACACTACAATCTCTTGATTGCACCCGAAATGTATTCCTCTTTCTGATATCTACATTCACTTCTTGTGTGACAGGAGTTACTGAACAGTTGTTTACATCATTCTTTGTTGTCTATGATATTATGCATTCAACAACACCCGATCCTTTAATTGATATATTACCCGACTCATTACAACTATCTCTCAATTGCACCCGACACTCATTCACTTTGTCATCATTCTAAGTTCTTTCCTCAATATACTTCTTAACATTATCCATGAGTTGGATTAATGTTTCTCTAAACATATTTGCTTCCATTCCAGTGTGATTCTTGAAGCACATTTTAGTCATATGATAATCATAATCCGAAGTGTATTCCCTATTGACGAATGACTGAAATTGTTTGTTGATCACCTGAAGTGCAGCTTTAGAACTGGCTTCTTGAACCTTTTCTCTGTCAAGTTGTTGTTCCAATTGTTCTAAGTTTAAGATCAATGTGCCCATGAACGTTGATAATTTTTGACGGAAAAGTGTAATAACTGCTCGTTCGATTCCCATTGTGTATCTGTCTTCAGTTCGAAGTAACGTGAGGTGTGAATGAAGTTGTTGAAAAGGTTCAATGCAACTATCCTTGGCAATAGATTGCAATGACTGGTGCAACTCACTATCAGATGAATTAGAGCACAAAGATTCCATATTAGTATTGTCCGACTCATATATGTTAATCTGTTGTACATTGTTGGATATCTTTTATTCATTAACCACGTCATACAACTTAAGTATCTTAGATATAACTGAATCCGAAGTGTTTGACATGATGTAAGTGAACACGGGATGTAAGTGAACACGGGATTTTACAAGTCTGTGATTTAACTCGAGAAATAGAATCTTTCGGGGGATTTTACAAAATTAATACAAAATCGTGATACTGTGAGAAGTAGAATGTAGTGAAGGAAGATTGTAGAATTGGTACAATGATTAGTTATTGTATGTGATTCTTGATCAGGATAGGTGTTTTTGGTGTGATGGTTAAGTTTTACAAATTGCAGTCCTTGACAAAATACAGTGACAAACCGCAGTGACAAATCGCAATCAGTGACAAACCGCAACAACAAACCTCAACGGTTGACAACTCACAAAGACAAATCGCACAACCTATCAAATCGAAGAGAGCAAACTGCACAAACTGTCAAATCGCAGAGAACAAACCGCACAACTTGTCAAATCGCGAAGGACAAACCGCAGTCTTTGACAAATCGCAAGGGGACAAGTCACTATCAATAGTACACCCACTACATGTCCTTTTGTCCTTTTCACCTCAAACCGCAACAAACTACCAAATCACAGTGTTTTAGGTCAAATCGCATACAAAGAACTAACAAACCGCAGTCTTGAAACGATCAAATCGCAGCAAGGAAAAGACAAACTGTAGGTCCAAAATTTTATGGATCCAAGTAGCCTTGAATGACTAATAGTAATCTTGAATAAATTCAAATTACTATATGAAGAACTCTTTGCAAAAGCTTGATGTGTTAATGCGGAATCTTAACACACAAAGTATGAAGAACACAAAATAACTAACTTCGTATTTTCTATTAATTTGCTCAAAGGCTAATGCTTACAACCCGTACCTTAACCTAACACCTTAGGGATCCTTTTATACACCAAGGAAACCCTAATTGACTAACAAACTTGTAGAAGGGTAAAGATATCTTCTCCTAAGATATCTCTACTCGTACATATCTATTCCTAATATAACTCTAACAAACTATTCTGATTTTGACATAAACAGACTTAACTCACGACTATTTGTTCTGACAGACTTAACATCTTTAGTACTAGCAGACTAAACTACCAACAGACTTAAGTCTGGTCTACCAGAATTAACTACTAAAGCTACCAGAATTAACTCTAAACAGACTTAAACATACTTAAATCTGTTTTACAAAATAATTCCCGACAATCCTCCCCTAACTTGATCTTCACTTGTGAACTTCAAGTTCTTTTTAAACTTCTGAGGATCTTGGAATTATCTTTCATCTGCATCTTTGAGATTTTCTCCTTATAAGTTATGTGCAGCATCGTATCAGCAAACATTTAGCACTCCATGGTCTTTTCAGCAATTGTGACTATCTGTACATCAAAACATGAAAGTTTCATACGGTTCTCATCACTTCTAGGTGTGTTAACTCCTGTGAGAGGTGAATCATAGAAAATTTAATGGATTTGATGTCTCTTTACCAATTAGCCATCACTATTGGAGTAGCCAATGTTTTGGTGTATAAGACCATGGTACATTGATAACCATCTGATTTTTAGCAAACCAGCAGCTATCAACAGAGTTGTTTAGTCTTTACCAAAAGTTGTACCCTTTTGGACTAGTCATGGTTTTCCACAACCTCTACCACAAGCCATGATCTTGTGGGCTAGCCAACTCTTCATCCACACAGATATGGTGAGTTGAGCACCATACAATTTTTGGAAAATTGCCAGCCATAAACGAATTTGAGATATCTTTACTAGAGCCGTTTGCTCATGGTTTAGTCAGTCCTTATGTTGATTAGACATGGTTGACTGATTACCATTTGTTGTGACAGTACAAAGTACTTTCACCAAGTGAAACCCCTCAAAATCCATTTTATTTATCAACTTTTAAAACCTACCCAACAACACTTAAAATTCTTTCAAACAAATTACCTCATTCGTCTTCTTTTGACTGTTGTTTTTTCTTTAATCTGATCATATATTCTGGCTAACAATTGATCACATATCCTTTGGATGGGCTTTTCAACAACCACAGATTCTTTTTCATACTGAAGCTTTGAGAGTATCATTACTTGAAGCTACCAGCATTAACTACCAGAACTAAAATTTCCTTTAAATCTGCCAATCAAACTATACATACTATACATTTAACCTCCCCTTAGATGTAGCTATGGGTTCACCATACCAATGTTAACCACCAAGAAATTGAACCTAGGTCCATTAAATGCTTTGGTCAACAGGTCAGCCACATTATTATCTGTATGAATCTTTTCCACCCTTATAAGACCCTTCTCATAACAATCCCTTATAAAGTGATGCCTAAATTCTATGTGTTTGGTCTTAGAATGATAAACTGGGTTCTTAACAATACAGATAGTGCTTTCATTATCAATGTTGATTGTGGTGTTCATAAAGTTTAACCCATAATCCAACATCTGATTTTGGATCCAAAACACTTGTCCACAACAATTTGCAGCAGCTACATATCCAGCTTCAGTTGTGGAGGTAGCTACAATTGTCTGCTTCTTGCATTGCCAAGAAATCAATCTTCTTCCAAGAAATCACCTGTTGTGGATTTCCTGTCCATACCAGCCCCAGCATAATCACTATGAGTCTTGGCTCGCGCTCCCTCCAGTTGGTGCCCCACTAGGCCAGGAGAGTTGCCGGAGCTATTTCTTATGGGGTTGACAATGGCTGGTGCTAAAAGTCACCCGGGGTCAGGGTGTTCCCGCCAATCTACACCTTTTGTGGAAAATATGACTCTCTAGGATACCATAAGCCCAAGTTGGGTTTGCCCTTAAGATATCTGAAAATCCTCTTCACAACATGAAGATGTGAAGTCTTTGGAGTAACCTGAAAATGAGAACAAACACACACAGCATACATAATATCAGGGGCTTGGAGGCTGTTAGATACATCAAAGATCCAATCATGGATTTGTACAATCTGACATCCACATCAGCAGCCTGCTCATCTTTTGTTAAAGGCACCTTGGTCTCCATGGGTATGACAGCAGATTTCACATTTACTAGATCAAACTTTTTCAACATATTAGCAACATACTTGTCCTGAGAAATGAATAGCCCATCTGACTTCTGTTTGACCTGTAGTCCTAGAAAGAAGGTAAGCTCTCCCATAGAGCTCATCTGGAATCTGCTTTTCATCATAGCCTCAAAATCTTCACACCAAGATCTTCTTGTAGATCCAAAGAGGATATCATCAACATACACCTTGCACAAGCATGATATCTTTCCTATCCTTTTTAATGAATATGGTCTTGTCAATTGTGCCCCTTCCGTAGCCATTATGTTCAAGGAAGGTGGAGAGTGTAGCATACCAAGCTCTGGTAGCTTGATGGAGTCTATACAATGCTTTGATGACTTTATAAACTCAGCTGGATCAACAAAACTAGGAGGTTGAGCAACATAAACCTCCTCATCAATAGTGCCATATAGAAATGCACTCTTAACATCTGTTTGATAGAATATAAACCCCATATATGATGCATAGGCCAAAAATAACCTGATGCCTTCAATTCTAGCCATATGAGCAAAAACCTCGTCATAGTCTATCCCTTCCTCCTGTCTATATCTGTATGCCACCAATCTAGCCTTATTTCTAAACACCACACCTCTTTCATCCTTCTTATTTCTAAAAACCCACTTTGTACCTATTACCTTAGCTCCATTACGTAGATCTACAAGAACCCATACCTTCTACAATTCAAATTGCAATAACTCTTCTTGCATGGCGTCTATCCAACTTTCATCAATTAAAGCTTTAGCTACAGTCAAGGTTTCTTCCTAAGATAAGAAGCAAGAAAACAGACAATGTTGATAATCTTTGTGGTTGTTTCTTTGCTACTTCTTAATATGACCAATTAATGCATGAGGACCAGGAAATTTTTGAATTTTGCTCCTTGTCTGAACTGCTGATGTAGGATCACCAAGTATATTAGCTTTAGGATGATCTTTGTGAATCCTAAGAATAGGAGTGGGACTGACATTAATTTCAAGAGACAAATTGTTGAAGTCAGTTACCACACCATTTTCATCATAAGAAGCTGTCTCAAAAATTCCTTCATCAGGTTGATCATAAACATTTAGTTCAGGCATTGCTGAGTCATAGCAATCATCATCAACATTTCCAGACGTAGCAGATGCACTACCAGTATTATTGAAGTTAATACTCGTAGGCATAACATTAGGTACTGGTGAATTAGACTTGCCAGAACTAACACCTTCATTACCAGTATTAATACTGGTAGCCTTGAAAGTAGGTTATGGTCCCAGATGCTTTACAGCAATAGCATCTAAATCTCTTTAGAATGCCAGAATGACATCTGAATCACCAGTTGGGATGATTGACTGCTTGATTGTTGTAGACATAACCATTTGCTCTTCTTCCTCCTCAGAAGCTTGAGATCCAATACCTGCATTGTTAGTGTCTTCAGAGGAACCTGCATTTCTGTTAGTTTGATTGTCCAGAGACACATGAATATAGTTCATAGAAGCAGATAGATAATCAATGTCAAACATCCATCTATATCCTAATCCCTTTACATTAGGCTTTTCCTCAAAGAAATTAACATGCAGAGTTACTTCTACTCTCTTAGTCACTAAATTATATACCCTATATGCCTTACTATTTAGTGAATACCCAACTAAGAAACCCTCATCTGATTTGCCATCAAATTTCCCAAGCACACTAAGAGTATCAAGAATTGTGACATGGCACCCAAAAGGCTTTATGTGGCTAATAGTAGGCTTACACCCAAAAAGAAGCTCATAAGGAGTCTTGAACTGAGGTTTGGTCACTCTTACTCTATTGAAGATATAAGAAGCACAACTAACTGCTTCAGCCCAAAAGGTAGTAGGCAAGAGTGAGTCAGCTAAATAGGTTCTAGCTGCCTCAATAAGGTTTATGTTCATTCTTTCAGCAACTCCATTCTGCTTAGGAGTCCTAGCACTACTGTTTTCCTATTTTATCTCTTTGTCCCCACAGAATTCAAGCATACTTCAATTCTTAAATTCAGTGGCATTATCTGATCTAATAATCTTAACCTTATGGTAATCAGATTTTCTATCTGCCTAATGAATTTCTGAAGGATGCCTGAAGTCTCATCCTTGGTAGATAAAAGGAAAACCCAACAGTACCTGGTACAATCATCAGTAATGACAAGACAAAAGGATGCATGATTTATACTTTTTACAGAGGTTGGTCCAAAAAGGTCAATATGCAAGGTATGCAATGGACCAGTAACAGCTCTTTCTAACTTGGCCTTGCATGAAGCTCTGTGTTGTTTTCCCTTATGACAAGCAACACATGAATGGTCATTTTTGAAAACCTTGGAAGGTAGACCTCTAACAAGGTTTCCATTCACAAGTTTATTTAGATTCTTGAAATTTATATGACCTTACCTTCTATGCCATAATTTAGACTCATCAATAGTGGCCTTTGCAATCAAACAGGAAAAACCTTTAGCATGTTCAAGTTTCTTCATATCAAAATTGTACATGTTATGTTGTCTTGGGACCCTAAGAAGAATCTGATTTTCATCAGGCATCGTAAAAAGAACCTTATGTTGCTTATCACAGATTTGTGATATTGAAAATAAATTAAAATTGCCCAGTTCTTTTACAAAGGACACACTATCAAATTCTAAATTTTCAACCTTTATTCTACCTTTTCCTGTGATGTAGCCTTTGCTACCTCCAAAAGTAACCGAACCACCTTTGATAACTTCAAACTCATCCAAGTAGTCCTTGTTACCAGTCATATGCCCAGAACATCCGCTGTCAAAGATTCCTCTATCTCCCATGTTCAAATAAGGATGTTCCTGCACAGAAAAGAGAAATTAGTTTCTCTTGGGGACCCAGGCCTGTAAAGGCTTGGGTCTTCCTTGTGGACCTTTAGATTTGTTAGCATTAAAAGAAACTGGTCTACTATTATACTTGAAGTTTGGTCTGGTCTGTCTCCAAGTATAACCTGCCAAGAACTTAACAGCAGTCCCCCAATTACCCCTTGCAGCATAGGATTGAAACATTTGAGCTGCATTTTGAGACATGGGTCTTCTCACAGGTGAGTGAGAACCATACTGAAGTCTTTGATTGAACTGGTTCACCTGTGGTTTTCTAAACTTGGGACTAGGTGATGGACTGGTAGGTTGTGATTTAACATTCATATACCCAGGATTAACTTTAGCTTAGCCAGGCTTAACATGACCAGTATTAACTCTAAACATATTACCAGTATTTTAATTTTTCCTACCAGTACTAACTTGTACACCAGTACCCACCCTTGGTCTAACAGAATTAACATAAGTACTACCAGTATTAACGGGTACTAGTCTAGTAACAAACTTATTAGCATGGTTAATCTTGTTCACATTATTCCACACTGGTTTAACATAACTATTTTCAGTGTGCACAGCCGTTTTCTTTCTTAACTGAGCCTCCCTAGCCATTCTTTTATCATGATAGTCACAGTCTCTAATCAAATGACTTAGGCTTCTACATACAAAACAACTCTTCTTTGTGAAAGAGTATCCATCCCCAAACTCTCTCTGCATTAACCCATTTCAGTTTTTTCTGTCAATTTTAGGAGTCTCAATTTTGGTCTGTTGCCTAGAAGTTTGGACACAACTAGGATTAACTGTTCTGGTTTAGACACAAAAATGACAGGCTCAATTTGTTTTGGCACAAAAGGCTCACTTTTTAAAACTGGTTTAGAGATCCTTATGGGTTCAGACTTAAGTTCTAGAGAACATTCAGAGATACTTCCAGTGGGTCCTTCATTGTCATGAGATTGACAGGAAGAGTACTCACTGGTCTTATCTTTTGAGACACTGGTGTCAGAACTTTTCTCACATAATCCTTTAATTTCATTGGATTGACAGTTAGTGAATTCAATGGAATAGTCCTGAGAAGCAACAGTTTCAGGGTTCTTCCATTTGCTATAGTCAAATAAGAACTCATCATATTCTTTTTCAGGTTTAGGAGTATAGTCATCATTAATTGGTGGTGGAACTCCCTTGTTGTTATCAGTTTTAGCAAATCTATGATATATAGGTTTACCTTCAAAATCACTTTTTCAATTAACAAAAACTTTTTCCATCACTTCTTCTTCATATCCTAAAACCTTTTTATCTAATTTTATCCCATACCCTAAACCAATTTTACTTGTTGAGCTCATTCCTAAATTTACTAGCCTCCACAAATTTTTATTACTATTTTGCCATTTGTCAACTATCTTTTGCAACTCTTCTTTATCTTTAACTGCCTTCATTCTAATTCTCCTATATTTTCTAAGCTTCTCATCCTTTTCAAATATTTCATTACCTTGGAAAGTAAGCTTTTCATTAGGAGATGCATTTTGTTTTTGAAGAGTATTTACTTGTTTTTCTAATGTTTTAACAGCACTTTCATAAGCAAGTAATTTAACTTCTTGATCACCCAATTGACCCATATGTTCATCACAAAGAGACTGCAGTTTATTGTATGAATCAGTGCAATTTTTTGAGCATAAATTTACCTCACTACTGGAGCTTATGGCCATGAGAGCATGATTGACTTCTGTCCCCTCAGTAGGATGCTCTCCCAAGTTAATCACACCATCTTCCAAAGTTAGCAGCCTCGTCTGATTCTTTTTTTCCTTCTCAGCATGCCTAGGATAGAAAGAATCCCTTTTCTTTTCTTCATTTGCCTCCTTTACTGTGCATTCCTTAGCAAAGTGACCCCTTTCTTGACACCTGTAGCACTTTAGCTTTGATTTTTCAAATCCTACTGGTCTCTTTCCATCAAAAAGCACTTGCCTACCAGTCTTCTTGAAGAATTTCTTCATCCCTAAGGCAATCATAGCACACTGCCAGTTGATATCCATTTCCTCCATCTCCTCATCTTCAATCTGATCCAAGTCTTCATTTAGAATGTTTTTAGATTGATTAGAAAACAGTGAGTAGATGATCTTATTAGCAAAACCATCAGCCTCATCCTTTTCCTTTACACCAGTAGAAACTGTATAGCTACCAAAACTAAAACCACTACCATACTTAACTCTGGTTTTAGTGTTCTTACCTTGAGAGACAAAGGCAACATTGTTGTCACTTGAATAAGCTCTTGAATTCCCCTTGATGTCTTGTTCATAAACTCTGAGATTATTATACAAGTCATCTATTGACAAAGTGTCAATATCTTCTTTAGTTCTCATGATCATTGCTAGATTTGACCATTCATTAGGCAATGATCTGAGAAACTTCATATTTGCATCTTCATTAGACATTTCAGATCCATGTGCTTCCAACTGTGATAGGAGTTTTTGGAACCTGTCATAGCCTTTCTCCAGGCCTTCAGAGCTGCGGATGGTAAATGCATCAAATTGTTGTTTATAAATAGCTTTTTGCATTTTCTTGGAGTTGGCGTTTCCTCCAAATCTTGTCCTAATAGCCTCCCATATCTCCTTAGCATCATCCATACTGTGGAACCTTCTGAGATGTTCCTTTCGTATGGCCATCAATAGGAGAGTTCTTTCCTTTCTTTCTTTCTCCACAGCAAGTATATCTGCAGCAGAGATTGGTGGCAGAACCCTGACTATGCCATCTTTACCTTTGGAAATTCTCTTCTTTGAATTCCCATTCTTTATCACTTTCCAGACCTCATTATCGACATATTCTAGATAATGTACCATCTCTATGGCCCAGATGTCGTACTCTTCCTTTTTCATAATAGGAAGTTTGAGGTTGTAGATAGTTGTTGTTGCAGGAAGTTGTGTTTCTTAGATCCTACTTCAGATGCTTTAGTTTCATAGTCAGTGGCCTCTTCATCACTAAGATGATTTGAGAAGTTATCATGATGAGACATTCTTTAGGTTTTATAAGTGAGATGAGATGAGTGTTATTGGTGTGTTTTGTTTCTTCAAATCAGAGTTCTTCAACAGGCTCTGATACCACTTGTAGGTCCAAAAGTTTATGGATCCAAGTAGCCTTGAATGACTAATAGTAATCTTGAATAATTCCAAATTACTATATAAAGAACTCTTTGCAAAAGCTTGATGTGTTAATGCAGAATCTTAACACACAAAGTATGAAGAACACAAATAACTAACTTCGTATTTTCTATTAATTTGCTCAAAGGCTAATGCTTACAACTCGTACATTAACCTAACACCTTAGGGATCCTTTTATACACCAAGGAAACCCTAATTGACTAACAAACTTGTAGAAGGGTAAAAATATCTTCTCCTAAGATATCTCTACTTGTACATATCTATTCCTAATATAACTCTAAAAAACTATTATGCTTTTGACATAAACAGACTTAACTCACGACTATTTGTTCTGCCAGACTTAACATCTTTTGTACTAGCAGATTTAACTACCAACAGACTTAAGTCTGGTCTACCAGACTTAACTACTAAAGCTACCAGAATTAACTCTAAACATACTTAAACATACTTAAATCTGTTTTACAAAATATAATTCCCAACACAAACGGCAGCCAATACAACACAAGTCGCAATCAAGAATTATCAAAACGCATCCAAGAATACTCTTACCGTGGGTCAAAACGCATCCAAGAGAACTTACAAAAACCTTACTTTTTCAATCAAAAACACCACAACCAAGATGAATCTAGCCTTCCAAACCAAAAACTAAACTAATATGATGATCCTAAACACAAAAGTACAAACCCTTAACACATTTAACCATCAACTAAGTCCAAATTCATGTCTAAAGGAAAGTACTATTCAAACCACTTAAAAGCAACAATAACCAAACTTTATGATCAAACCTTGGTTGTGATACCAATTATAAGATATTAATTATTGTAACACATAAACACACAAATATATAGTTCGAATTTAGCAAGGATTTTAGAGAGGGAAATAGAAAGATGGGATGCTGATGCATGATTTCTGACCAGGTTTTAAATTTATAGTAACTCGTCTACCTATGGCCTACCTAATACACTAACGGGCAGTGTACCCGGTCGCATGTAGTGAGGGAACGGTAAGACCGAGGTCGTCCCAAGAACGGTTGATTCCTAACTGTCTAATTAATTAATTTGTTAAATAAATAAGTTTTAATGATAGGATAGATAATATTTAAGGTGTCACTTGATCAATTGGGCTGGTTCTCTGGTAAACAAGCTAATGGGAAAGATAGTGATGCAATTTTAAACCGAGTTCATCCACAAATGGATTGTGGCAAAAGTCGGAAGACTTCTATGGTCAATTCGTCTACCCTGTGATTTTTAGAATCCTCACCAAGATGAACAGGTCACCCGAGATCATTAAGCAATCTAATAGCAGTCATTAAGAGTCGGCGCTTACTATCGCATTACATGTGTTCTAAAAGTCACTAGATTGCTGCTTTAAGTGGGATTTTAAGTCGCTAGGACAACATTTGGTCAGTTCGTCTTAACCTATCAGCAGAGGCTTCCACCAGAGATCAAGCTACTACCCTTGAAAGTCCAGTTGTTTTTAGTCCCCTAAGTCAAGTCATTAAGTAACTCTACGTGCAAGATTCGTAACAATGAGTGCCCGGGCGCTAGCATCTTAGACACTCATCCCTAACTTCTTCAGTTCATCCAAACGGCAAGTGATCATTTGGTCAGTTCACACAAGCGAGGAAGGGTCGTCAGTTGGTCAAGTCTTACCCTCCCAAACTCTACCTACCTGCTTAGGGTCAGTTGGTCAATTCTCCTAAGCAACTAGATACGACCGCAATTCAAAACTACCAAAGTTAGGGTGGTTATCAACAAACTATGCATGCATACACTAGAAACAATTAATAAACGCAAAAGCATTAATAATAAAATAATCAAAACTAGGCTAGGACCTAGTTTTCACATCACCAAAATACCCTAGTGGAATGACAAATATAACTACATATAAAACAATAAATAAAAAAGACATAACATCAAATAATTAATTAGCCAATAATAAATTAAAAGACAATTAATTAGAACACAATAAATAAAGATACCCGAACAATTAAATTAAAATTAAAATTATAATTGAATAATCAAACGAAAATAATATTATGAGTCGAAAAATAATTAAATATCGTGACAAGGATAATGCTATCGATCCTTTAGTTGAGTACTTTTGCCCCTTTAAACGAACCGTAGCCTCCTGCTACTTGTCTCTCTTTGTCGGCTGCTTCACGAGACTACAGAAACAAAGCAAACCTAATTGATACGTTTTTTCCTAAATAGTATATGTGATATTTATATTAATGAATATTAGTCATTGTTTACATTTAGTCCTCCAACTTAGCAATATTAAAAACCTTGGTCCTTGTGGTTTATTCAATATTTATAAAACATAAAAATGTGTTAAATATATTTAGGGCAAATGACAAAAAAATGCATCTAACTTAACACTTTTTATGATTGTGTGTAGCCAACTATTTTTTTCTTATTGTGTGTACTGAACTTTCAAAATTCGATTATTGTGTGTATTTTGTGACCATTTTACCCTTAATTTTTTCAAATTTCGAAGGGTAAAATGGTCATTTTGCATGGCAGAATAGTCATAAAATACACATAATAATCGAATTTGAAAGTTCAGTACATACAATAAGAAAAAAAAATAGTTGACTACACACAATCACATAAAGTGTCAAGTTCGATGCATTTTTTTGTCATTTGCCCATATATTTATGACTTTGACGAATTCAGCCCCTCATCGTACTTCTTCATTTATTCATTAGTCCTTGAAGTGAATAAAATAAATATTAACTTGCCGCTTTTAATCCCTGGACTTCAAAACTTTGCGCCCAAGTTATTAATTACGGCTTAACTAATTCATCGGGTTACGTCGTAATTCTTCGTACGCTCATGATTATCCACTCCAAAATTATCTCTACAGCGTAACTAATTAACCACGTTACGCCGTAACCTTCAAAATAATAATTACGGCGTAACCTTAAGAGGAGGTTACGCCATATCCTTCATGGCTCATATTTACGCCGTAACATTATTAAGCAGTTACGGTGTAATATTCACACAGAATACTCAGGGCCTTGTAATGTGAGTTATGGCGTAGTCAAAAGTGCCACTTACACTGTAACTTGTCTTCAGAATATATTTCTTGGCCTTATATCACATATTTTCCGCTCCAAAGGCTCATTAATCCTGAAATGCAATTATAAACGAATATGAACGAATTAAGTACCATTTTAATACAAATGAGGTCATAAACACGGGAATTTGATATATAAAAGATCAAGCTAATTTGATGTTATCAGATGCTTTCTAGAGAGAGAAAGTGAGAGAAAAACAAAGAGAAGGTTAGATTAAGAATGAAAGCTCCAACCCTCTACCTTGGGAGGTAGAGCGTATTTATAGTCTTACATAATACGCCCTCTGTCGGGCTGTAGATCAGGCATACAGTGGGTAAAGACTCGTCCGTCCTCCACGATGTTGCTAAACTAATTAACTAACTAATAAATAATGAAATGTCTACGAGCTAACATATGCTAGACTATAGTTGGGGTGACCGACTCTTCAACGTGGATTTTCTAAATCCCAACAAAAACCACTAGAACACTCTAGGGTTGCGTTTAATAAGATGGACAAGCTAGTATATATAAGAGTTAATCCACTTTTCTTATTCCTAACGCGAGGCAACCAATTAAACAAGAGACGAAAACCAATAATTAATAACTAGGTTTCATTCAATCTAAGCAAACACTAATAAATCTAGCCTAGCATGTTAAAGAGAATAAAAAGAAAACCATATAATCAAACAACACATAGACATATTGAGTGATTGAAAATGAATAACTTAACTTCAATGAAACATGAGTTTTGGGGGCTGTAAAAGCCTTACAAAAGCTGGAAAATTCGTCTAGGGTTTTCCTCTCTAAAGTGTTACACGAATTATGAAAAACATGCAAAAATATATATAGAATTACAGTTGTGACGGTGTCACTTGCAAATTGTGACGTCGTCAGCCCGCCGCTTTTAGGGTTTCGTTCTTCACACCGACATAGTTGTGACGGTGTCGCTTAGTATGTTCTGACACCGTCTGGATGTGTGACGTCGTCGCCTTATAAAATCTCTGAGTTGTTACGTGTTATTTTTACTCCGAATCTTGGTATTCAAATACAAGTGACGACGTCAGGTTGTAGAGTGTGACGCCGTTAGAGTCCCTTTCTGACATATTGGCGACTTGGTCGTTTTTCTTCGTCTCTTCGTCCAATTTAGTCCAAAATATGCCAGTTTTCATAATTCTTGTCCCAAGTACCTAAATTTCTAAAAGAATGATTTAGGGCAATATTTGATCATTTTTGTACGATTTTAGGGCTTAAATGGCCTCTTAAAAAGGTACATTTTCAATCCTTATCAAGAAAATGTGCTTTAATTCTAGTCAATCTACAAGTTAAGGGTCATTTAGAATTGGTTTAAAAGTTATTACAACACAACTTTTTCCACAATAGTCAAAATAAGCACGGAAATTATATACTAGCACTTCACATAAAGTGTTTATATTCTCACATCCCTCGGGTGTATAAGTTATATAACATGAATGAAACGGGAAAATGAAACACTCTCTACATGTCATAGCACATAAATTACCATAGGCTTGATTAAGGATCAAAGATCCGCCGCTTTGGCGTAAGCACCTAGGATAAACTATCAAAGATGACTTTTCAAAAGGTTGTAATGTGGGGCGTAAGGGTATGGAAAAACACAATTTTGTGGATATAGGTATTTTATTGGTGGCAAGTCAATTATCTAAGTCAATCACATGTACAACGTGGCGTTGCTAAGCCAAGACTCGACTCACTAACTCTAACTCTTTTTGTGTTTTTCTTGACTTAAACAAAAGATAAAAAAAGGTGTGGGATGGTAGTTCATGTTAATACAAATAGCCGTAAAAAACGTTTATTTATATTTTACGATCTTCTAATGTTTTGTCGATAACAAACGTAAAATCATTTTAACGAAACAAATAAAATACGTAAATAGTTTGAGCCAATAGTTTATTAACACACTTACATTTTCATATAAAACATTAAACAAGTAATAGTGTTTACATTTTATAGAAATACATATGTATAACAACTAGTGTTTACATAATATGGATATGTACTTATATATACTTAGTATATATTGTAATGGGTAAAAATCTAAGTACTTGACCCATTTACTAGATACATTAAATGTAGTTGGGTCAAACCCAAAGTCCATAACCCATACCCATGGAGCTTGATCCATAACCCATGACCCGTATGACATCATGCATGAAGTCATGTTGGGTATTATCCATGACCCATGGACCTAAACCAAACCTATGATTCAATGTCTAGATACATTGTATCTATTTGGGTACCCATGACCCAAAGTCCATAACCTATGACCCATGATCCATGACCCATAATCTAAATATGGAGGAGCATCCACGGATCCCTCAGATTACACTGGACGAATCCAGGGGCGGAGCCAGGAATTTACCTTAAGGGGGGCTGAACATTGTACTGTGAAATGGTAACGGAAAGCATTGTATTTGCGATAAATATGTTGTGTTTTAAAGTGCACGCTAGTAATAAATTAAAACAAGTAAAAACATGCATCACAAGCATTTTAAGCTTAAAATGTGCCAGGAAAATGTCATTAAACAAGTTTCGTTTCCATCTCTTGACGACTGAAAAAGCTTTTTTGTTGTTGTAACTAACTAGGTAATGTTGGTATAAAACAATATAGAACTAGTTAATCGGTAAAGGTTAAATTTTACTTTTAGCTTTGTGTTTATAATTCGATCTAAAATTATCAGAAAGAAGAACTGGATCAAGATGTACTAAAAAACTTATACTCGTGATTTAATTTAGTTTCGAAAGTAAAGTACAATACATTTAAATGAATGTTTCATTATTACTATACATCATATTAACAATTAGCTTGATACATATAATTTACATATGAACTTATTTTCTTGTCAGTGTTAGAAATTATTTAATAAAAGGAGTAATAATTAAAATGTTATAAAGCATGGACAAAATAAGGGGTGAAATCTAAAATACAACAAACTGATAAAGAATAATGTAATACGTACAAGAATTCTTCAGATGGATTAGCAGGGGCCCAACATAATATTTTTAATGGACTTTTACAAAAATTGTCAACTTGATACAAATGAACGTGGGTTTATGTGCTGGTTGGGAGGGGCCCAGCACCCCCTAGTCCCCCCAACCCCTCCGCCCCTGGACAGATCCCTCAAGTAAGGGATCCGTGGGATCCGAAGAATAGTAGATGTTTTTGCCTATAAATAGTGAGCCATTTCTTCGTTGTAACTAATCCCTTTTACACTTACTTTCTCCTATTATTGTAAACTCTCTAACCTCATATCCAAAGGATCTTTATATGTGGTTTTGTGTTTGTGTGATTCTCTAGGTTCCTATTAAAGGTGAGATCACCACCTCTTGAAGTCGAGCAAGCTCAAGTCCATGAGTTGCCAAGCTTCGTCATCATCAAGACTACTGAAGTGATCTTGTTGATAGTTCTTTCCTCCCTCCTAGAAGTGTTGTGATGAAGGGATTAGTGAAAGGTTCCTATAGTCCGTGTCAAAGGAATTAGTGAAAGGTGCCAAAGGGTCAAGTAGAAGGCATTAGTGAAAGGTGCCGAACGTCCGTGTCAAAGGCATTAGTGAAAGGTGCCAAAGGTCCGTGTCAAAGGCATTAGTGAAGGGTGCTGAAGGATCATGTCAAAGGCATTAGTGAAAGATGCCAAGGGTGTACATTCGATATGGTGCATCGATGTACAAGATAGATTAGTTTGAGTAAAGGATATTGATATCCTTGATGATGTTGTAATAAGGAGCGTCTCCTTTGGGATAGGTGTTGTGTAGTGCTAGGTAGTAGTTCCTCCTTTGTAATGGAACTCGGTATCTAGCCTTGTACCGGATAAAGTGTAGGCAACTTTGTTATAGTTTTGGTTCTACCTCGTGGAAGAACCCGGTGTCTAGCCTTGTACCGGATAAAGAGTAGGCGACGTTGTGAAGGCTTTTCCGCCACAAGGATCTTGTGTTGTGTAGTGATTATGAACTCTCGACTAGGTGACTCGGGGAGTGGAGTAGGGCAAGGAAGGTGTCCTTGTAGCCGAACCACTATAAATACTCGCATCGTGGCATTGTGCTTCTTACTATTTATCTTTGCATTGCTTATTTATATGCCTATCTATCAACATCCAACATACACATTTAATAGATTGACATAAGTCAATCTAAATAGTTTAAAATAAAGTTATAATCGGTAAAACTATTCAACCCCCTTTAGTTTTCCACAATTGGTATCAGAGCTTCGTTACCAAGTTTCTTACAGTATATTGTACTTTAAAAACTTGATACGATCCGTGTATGTTTGAAAACTACAAAGAATGAAATTTCTTAAAAACAAAAAGTCACGTTTTTAGAAATCATCATATTTTATAATGTTGGATAATAATAGATCCTTCTAATATTTTCTTTATTGAGAATCCTCCATACTAGAATTTGGGCATCTTAGAAGATCATGAAGAATTTCGCGTCGATGTTTCTTTTTCAAAAAAGATTATATATAGCAAAGGTATGCTCTTTAATAACTTACTTATCTATTAATGTATAATTGCTAACTTAATTAATGATATCAATTCTTATAACATGTTAAGAATAGTAGACTCAATACGTATACTTCAATGTCACTAAAGTTATTATCTATATTGAACTCATCATCAAGAATAGCATTCTTTGTTGATCTCTATAGACAAAACTACAAACTAGTGATACTGATATCTTGGCTATTCAAGAGCCTTGGTCATCATTTCTCACATAAGGTTATTGGCATTTCATCTATGACAATATTGTCCATGTGAAACTCTTCATATCATGATAAAATAGTATTTTATCATAATTCCGAAAACTTCCCAAAAATTATGATTCATTCGTAAAAAGGGAACCTCATTAAATAGGACTAGTAAAACACGTCAAAACCTCAAACCATAAGTTATAGAGCAGAAACATCAACTCTAGCCAAGAGTTAAAACTCCCTAATCAAAATTATCAAAGTTCACTTAAACTGTTAACTGCTAATATGCCGGATCCATAAGTTTGAACTAGCCGGATCCCTCATTCAAGGGATCTGTGGGAACCGACACATCAAAAGATAGAATAATTGATAGATGATCACTGTGGAGTCTTACTTTTCACTTTACTCTCCCAACTCACAAACATAAACCCTAAGTTACTGTTCACAGGAGTTCATTCATCATCATCATTTCAAAGGAAACAATCACTTGTGTAAGTATAATCTTCACTACATTGTTATTTCCATTCTCTAATTCTTAGAAGTATAATTTCCATCTTAAGAAGTTAGGTTCAAATGGGTTTATCACAATTTGGTATCACATAATTTTCTAAGAGAGGGAGAAGGAAGTAACCCCATTGGCAACGTTCAACTTGACCCCTTAGCATACATTGACCAACTGCCAGACATCCCGAGCCCATCACAAGAATTTCAACAAACAAAGGGGATGTTCAAATGTTTTGCTAACTTCCTCATGAAGAAGAAGAAGTAGGGGTGTGAAGGGTTGAAGATTGGAGGCGATGGAGTAGGAGATTGAGTGAGAGGGAAGGTAAGGTCGTGGACCTTAAAATTTGAACAATGGTCTGTAAAACAACTTAAACAATATTTCTGTAGCTTAGGACTTAACTCTAGTAGATGGCATGACATGAACAAAAAAATTCGAACTTAGGCAACCCAAAATGAGAATTTTATGACGGCTTGATTGAAATCAAGAAGTCGGTCCTGTTCATTTTGTTTACCTTTTAGTCGCCCTCACTTACCATGCGTGATATTTATTGCTTGCATATTTGATTATTTAATATAGAAATGATTAGGATGAGTTTTTGCTAAGAAGTGCAAATTCTGCACACTTGCTGTGAAGCTACTGGTCAGTAGTAGCCGGATCCCTGAGCTATAACTAGCCGGATCCCTCAGATGAGGGAACCGTGGGATCCGGGTAAACAAAAATAGGATTTCTACACTTTCACCTCAATCCATTCCTCTAGACCATATCATATTAGCTAAACAAGATACTTTAGGATCACTCAAGTCTTCCTCAAGCTTAGTAGGTCTCACACTCACTCATAGATAACTTATAATCATTTTCAAGATGTTCTTGATTTATCACTTCACCAAAACTCACCATATTTCCGCTCCAATGCTCTCACATTGTTTTTAACGTCTCAAAAACACCTAGTTTGATATTTCTCTCAATTTTAGCAAATAGATCTTAGTCATTCTTACCCCAAAATAGGCTAAAAAACTAGTTTTTCAATTCTTTTGATTTTTTAGGAATTTTCCAAATTTTTCTTAAGCCACCATCTGATCTCTAGGATCAATTGTCTTCATTTGTCATCCTCAAATCATTAGTGTCATCCTTAAATACTTGATTGCACTCTTAAGAAGTCCATTTTCTTACCAAAAACCATCATTAGGTATCCTCACTCCTTATGGTTGGACATTTAAGTCCCATACCATTTAAGACATCTTAGGGAACCCAAACACTTAAGATTTATAGGTACTGTTAATACAAATAAGCCGTAAAAACGTTTATTTATATTTTACGATCTTCTAATGTTTTGTCAATAACAAACGTAAAATCATTTTAACGAAACAAATAGAATACGTAAATAGTTTAAGTTAATAGTTTCCTAACACACTTACGTTTTCACATAAAACACTAAAACAAGTATAAGTGATTTAGATATATATGTACAACAACTAATGTTTACATATTGGGTTAGCACATACTTAAACTAAGTATACTAAATGGATAAAAACATGTATATACTAAAATGGGTAAAAACATGTAAATACTAAAATGGGTAAAAACTAGCAAATGGTATTGACCTATAACCCATGGTTTTATATATACCACTTAACCAAGTTCATTGTATCTAGAAAGAAGACCATGGATCAACCCATAACCCATGACCCATAACCAAAAATACCCATGGGCAAAGAGGAGCTTTTCACGGATCCCTGGCTTTGTGCTAGCCGGATCCCAAGTGGAAGGGATCCGTGGGATCCGGGGAACAGTAGAGAATTTTCTCTATAAATAGAGAGCCATGTCTTCCTTTCTACTAACTACTTTTATACACATACTTCCCCCAAGTATTATAACCCTCTAACCTCAGATCCAAGTGATCTATGTAGTTTGTCTTTTGTTTTTGTGTGATCTTTTAGGTTCCTCTAAAAGGCAAGATCACCACCTTTGATGTCAAGCAAGCTCAAGTCCATGAGTTGCCATGCTTCCTCATCATCAAGGCTACTGAAGTCTTCTTGTTGACGATTCCTTTCTTTCTTCAAAGAAGTGTAGTGTTGAAGACATTAGTGAAAGATGTCTCAAGTGTCAAGACGAAGATATTTGTGAAGGGTATCTATCGTCCATAGGATAAGCACTTGTGGTAGGTGCTTAGAAGTCAAGACAAAGAAGCATTAGTGAAAGGTGCTTAGAAGTCAAGACAAAGAAGCATTAGTGAAAGGTGCTTAGAAGTGAAGACATAAGACATTAGTGAAAGGTGTCTTGTAGATCTAGTCAAAGGCATTAGTGAAAGGTGCCTTAGATGTACATTCGATATGGTGTGTTTCGATGTACAAGATAGACTAGTATTAGATCCAAGGATATTGATATCCTTGATGATGTTGTAAAGGAGTAGATCTCCTTTGGGATTAGTCATTGGTGTAGTGTGGTAGTAGTTCCTCCATTGCAATGGAACTAGGTGCTTAGCCTAGTACTTAATAAATGGTAGGCGACGTTGTGAAGGTGTAGTTCACCTTGGAGTGAAAGAACTAGGTACTTAGCCTAGTACCTTATAAAGGATAGGCGACGTTGTGTAGGTGTGGTTCACCTTGGAGTGAAAGAACCCGGTGGTTAGCCTAGCACCGGAAAAAGGGTAGGCGACGTTGTGAAGGCTTCTCCGCCATAAGGAGATTGGTGTAGTGATTACGAACTCTCGAGTAGGTGACTCGGGGAGTGGAGTAGGGCAAGGAAGGTGTCCTTGTAGCCGAACCACTATAAATACTCGTGTTGTGGTTTTGTGCTTCTTACTCTTATCTTTTCATTACTTACCTTTATATGCTTGTTTATCAACATCCAACACACACATCCAAATAGATTGACATAAGTCGATCTAAATAGTTTAAATGAAGTTTTAATTGGCAAAACTATTCAACCCCCTTCTAGTTTTCCACAATTGGCATCAGAGCTTCGTTACCAAGTTTCTTGAAGTATATTGTACTTTAAAAACTTGATACGATCCATGGTTAATTGAAAACTACAAAGAAGGTTTTTCATAAAAGCAAACACCATGTCTTTCAAAACTACATGTTTGGATGTTGAGTTGATAAAAACATTTATTATTTATTTACCTTTTCATTTAATTGCACTAATCTTCTTTGTCATGTTGATTAGTCAAAGCTCATACCCACCAAGCTTTAGGAGTCGCTTGGTAACAAGAATTCCTTCCTTAAGAAGGTATCTTAAACGCAAAGGAGCGGGAATCATCTAAGTGACATTTGTTGTGTCATTTGTAAAGACATTCCTAAGTGCGCTAGAGGTATGATTTTCTTTTTACTTTGCTTGATAATTAAGTATACCTATTTAGGTATTTATATTATTATCTTTTGTGCTTATACATGTTTTACATGAAGCTTCATTAGGAAGCCTCTTTTTTTTTCTCACATACGTGTTATATTTCTCGTCTAATAGTCGTAGTATATAAAACTTATGTTTTATCTCTTTTAATCCAATAATAAAACAAAACACGAATTTCAAAAATTCCTCCTTCCCTATTAATAACCCCACCGTCGGCCACTCTACCAAACCCTCATTTTTCAAATCTTCCAATTTCAAAATTTCCTCTCATTCAAAATTTCATCTTCCTCCTCATTCCATCTCAACCGAAACCAAGAAAGATCATCATCAACATAGTTTACATCACACTCGTGCTCATCGCCTTAACACTCATTGCACTTGTGTTCCCTATGATGAAGTTCACATATGGAGACATTTACTTTGTGTTGTTAATCTACATTGGGATCATATACCCAATCCTTTGTATCATCCTTAGTATTGAAATGCAATATTATTAATAATCTAGTTTATCTAGGTTATTTTTATCATAATGTGTGTGTCACTTACTTTGATTTATATGTTTTACATTATTTCGTGATGCATTAGAAGTCATGTATGCATGCTAAAAGAAAATGTAGGATAAAACATATTTCGTGGTATAAAAACTGTAAAACCTATGTTTTTATCAAATCTGTTACATTACTACGCATCCACGGATCTGGAAGATATACTAGCGATCCTTTTGAAAAGAACCGTGGGATCCGTCCCATCGAAAAGCAGTCTTCATGCAAGATTAAAACCAATATCTTTCCAAATGTAATAATCCACTAGAAAGTCAAATCCTTGAGTAAGTTAAAGTGTTAAATACCATTGTTAATAAAAATCTAGTAAAAACATTAGATTATCATAGGTTGACCACAAACATCTCTTTTTATTTAACTTATCATTTCTATAGGTTCAACTATGACGCATGAATATGAGTTTGGTTTTTCACTCACTAGCATTTACACTCCGAACATCTCTCTTGAACCCAACACACCTGGCAATCATGTCCGTGGGTTCAATAATCTCGAAAACCGTCACTTCCACGAAGGACGACAGACACCTCTCTACAATTCAAGAAGGTATCAATACCTCCTTCCGAGCCATAGGACTAGAATGTCTTCTTGAAATCAACGAGAAGATATGTCCAAGGTTCATAATGGAATTCTTCCGTCAAGTCGAACTCGTTCATAATGAGGATCACTCTCTATCTCTTTGGTTTTATATCAAAAACCAAAAGTTCACTCTAACCCTTGGGCATTTTGCACACATCCTCCGGATTCCAAATCATGGACAATGTGCCTTCACCGAAGATTGGTATCTTGATTCTCTCTTCAACTTTCGTGAAGAAAATAGTCCATATTGTTCACACATACCCTTTCCGGAAGATTTAAATCGCATAATATGCAAACCTCGACCATATTACTCCGATCCAAACATTATCTTTACAAGGGATATCCGAGAAGAGTACAAGCCTCTTGCACTCATCCTACGTGAAAATGTTTGGAGTCTTAGGGGAAATCGAGAAATTCTTCCCGCTTGTTGTGCTCACATGTTGTACTTTTGCTAAAACAATCATTTCAACTCATCTTCCTAACTCAAACACTCCATCTCATCTTAAATGAACTCCTAGATCAGTGCAACCTCTGAAGTTAACTCTTGTGCATGTTAATCATCACATTCCAATGAATCCTAGTGGCTTAAGGCTTAAATGCACTTGCCAAATCTCTTGGTTTATAAACCAATTTGTTAGGACCTCCTTAGTCATCACGCTCATCCTAACTTTCAGCTCTTGCAACCTCTTGAAATCATCTCATCATGAGGAAAACCCCAAGTAGTAACTTATCCACCAAAGAACCACCCATGAAAAAGGCTCGTGTTATACACGAAATCTCTTCAACCGAATCATCTCCGGTCAAGCTAACAAATGATAGGATCCTTCCTCATCCAATCAAACCAATTCCTAAAAGGATAGTACCCACAAAACTACCAATGCCAAACACCACCATACCTCCTAGGCCAAACAATATTATCTCCACTAAACCATCACCATTGGTTCCTAGAGCTATTTCATTTACATCCCCACTATCATCACCACACCTCTACAATTTAGAGGACTTGCCTCCTAGACTGTCTCATCCGCTCACGACAACATTCTCCTCATTAGGAGGAATAATGGTTCAAAATCAAGGTGTTGAGTCAACACTTGCTCCGGCTTCCTTTTCGCCGTTTCCATCATATAATCCCATTTGGATTATGAGAAATCATCAAAGTCAACCACCCGATCATATGGAAGTTGACACCTCTCTACCACCACCATCATTCTTGGTTGAGTCATTCTCAAATGTACCTCCACCAATCCCTCCATCGTTTGAAGCTCCACAAGCCGCTTCACTTGATCCTTCGCATCAAGCCATTTCATTTCTTCCACCACCACTACCTAGCCATGACAAAGATTGCTATCATTGTCAACATGTTGAAAGTTTAATACATGAAGTACGAGAAGACCAACGTTTCATGTTCTATCATCTCCTCGAACGTTTCGACGAGATTAAACCCAAACAAAACTTGAGCTAGAAGATTTTAGTGGTGTCCTAGCATCAAGCATTAGTTGGTCTAGAAATTCCTAGTCATGTATTGTCTATTTTCTTATTTTTAGAGTCATGCATATCATAACTCTTGTTTTATTAAATGGTATTACGTGCTACTTGCTATATTTCTGAGTATATGAGTATATTATATAATCCATATCTCACTTTGGTATTAACATATCTTGTTATACCACCATTTGCTGATTTTATTCATCAGCCATACGGATCCCTTTAGTTTGCCCAAACGGATCTCTACTAGGTGGGAACCGTGGGATCCGTGAGACAGGAAACTATTTTCCTACTAACTTGGACCACATTTGCAGGAAATTGTGAATCATACTTGTTTTCTAACCCTTGTTTTGCAGTTATTCAATTAACACATGAAGAATTTGACACCCTAAAGCTAGGGGGACTTGGTGTTAAAACAATACATTGCAAAATTACTTGCAATCTTAGATTTATATTTCATGACTTCCCGTTGCAAAATTGCAATCATCTAGGGAGAGCACACCCGTCACATAGACGTAATCTTTTGCAAAAGTTAGTTGCAAATAAACTAGATTAGAATTAGTTTCTTGACGCCCTTACTTAGGGATGGACTCGTCAAGGGAGAGTAACGACGAGATCCTTTCCGCTACTTGCTCTCTATTCCTTTTACTTTTACTTTCACATGTTTTCTTAAAAACGATGTGTTGCTTTCTTCAAACACTTTTTGTTTCGACAAAAGGGGAGAAGAAAGTAAAACTATAAATTCAAACTTTACAATTTTAGCTTTTCCTTAAAATAATTTTATGTTTTGTCATCAACAAAAAGGGGGAGATTGTTAATACAAATAAGCCGTAAAAACATTTATTTATATTTTACGATCTTCTAATGTTTTGTCGATAACAAACGTAAAATCATTTTAACGAAACAAATAGAATACGTAAATAGTTTGAGTTAATAGTTTCCTAACACACTTACGTTTTCACATAAAACACTAAAATAAGTATAAGTGATTTTATGATTTAGATATATATGTACAAATACTAATGTTTACATATTGGGTTAGCACATACTTAAACTAAGTATACTAAATGGATAAAAACATGTATATACTAAAATGGGTAAAAACATGTAAATACTAAAATGGGTAAAAACTAGCAAATGGTATTGACCCATAACCCATGGTTTTATATATACCACTTAACCAAGTTCATTGTATCTAGAAAGAAGACCATGGATCAACCCATAACCCATGACCCATGACCCATAACCAAAAATACCCATGGGAAAAGAGGAGCGTTCCACGGATCCCTGGCTTTGTGCTAGCCGGATCCCAGTGGAAGGATCCGTGGGATCCGGGAACAGAGAGAATTTTCTCTATAAATAGAGAGCCATGTCTTCCTTTCTACTAACTACTTTTACACACATACTTCCCCCAAGTATTATAACCCTCTAACCTCAGATCCAAGTGATCTATGTAGTTTGTCTTTTGTTTTTGTGTGATCTTTTAGGTTCCTCTTAAAGGCAAGATCACCACCTTTGAAGTCGAGCAAGCTCAAGTCCATGAGTTGCCATGCTTCCTCATCATCAAGGCTACTGAAGTCTTCTTGTTTATGATTCCTTTCTTTCTTCAAAGAAGTGTAGTGTTGAAGAGATTAGTGAAAGATGTCTCAAGTGTCAAGACGAAGATATTTGTGAACGGTATCTATCATCCATAGGATAAGCACTTGTGGTAGGTACTTAGAAGTCAAGACAAAGAAGCATTAGTGAAAGGTTCTTAGAAGTCAAGACAAAGAAGCATTAGTGAAAGGTGCTTAGAAGTGAAGACACAAGACATTAGTGAAAGGTGTCTTGTAGATCTAGTCAAAGGCATTAGTGAAAGGTGCCTTAGATGTACATTCGATATGGTGTGTTTCGATGTACAAGATAGACTAGTATTAGATCCAAGGATATTGATATCCTTGATGATGTTGTAAAGGAGTAGATCTCCTTTGGGATTAGTCGTTGGTGTAGTGTTGTAGTAGTTCCTCCATTGCAATGGAACTAGGTGCTTAGCCTAGTACCTAATAAATGGTAGGCGACGTTGTGAAGGTGTAGTTCACCTTGGAGTAAAAGAACTAGGTACTTAGCCTAGTACCTTATAAAGGATAGGCGACGTTGTGTAGGTGTGGTTCACCTTGGAGTGAAAGAACCCGGTGGTTAGCCTAGCACCGGAAAAAGGGTAGGCGACGTTGTGAAGGCTTCTCCGCCATAAGGAGATTGGTGTAGTGATTACGAACTCGAGTAGGTGACTCGGGAGTGGAGTAGGGCAAGGAAGGTGTCCTTGTAGCCGAACCACTATAAATACTCGTGTTGTGGTTTTGTGCTTCTTACTCTTATCTTTTCATTACTTACCTTTATATGCTTGTTTATCAACATCCAACACACACATCCAAATAGATTGACATAAGTCGATCTAAATAGTTTAAACGGAAGTTTTAATTGGCAAAACTATTCAACCCCCCTTTCTAGTTTTCCACAGGTACTAGACCTTAATAGAACATAATCACTCCACCACTTTGTTGTCTGATAGACGGATCCCTAGTTTATAACTAGACGGATCCCTAAAGATAGGGAACCGTGGAATCCGGGTCTCCAAAATAGTTTATGATCAATTTTCTTTTCTAATTTAAACTCTCTTTGGTAGTCTAAACACTTTTACATGCTATTAAATGACTCCCTAGAATAGAACAACACTATAGTTGACCTTAGTGCATGCCAAAATTCTTAGTGGTCAAGAATTTAATTCATTAACCCAATTTCATCCTTTATAAACCAAGTGTTATTATGTGTTTAAACAACGATTCAAACCATCATTCAAAAATTAGTAGCTAAGACATCCATTACATCATCTCGTTCACTATGACTAAAGCATCTAGCAAAAACTCTTCAACCAAAGGTTCCTCAAAGAAGAATGCTCATATGATTCATGAGATATCATCTACCGAGTCATCACCCGTAAGAAGTCCAAATGCTAGAATCCCTCCTCAACAAACTCAACCAACCAAAGCTAGAATAACCGCTAGGAATAGCATTAGACCTTTTGAGTTGCAATTGCCTTCATCAAACACTAAACGAAACACACCTAGCTCAAGTAAAACACCTAAGCCTTCATTTTTAGAACCTAGACTACATTCCTTTACCGCACCTCTTTCCCATCCAAATCTCTACTCATTAGAAGACTCACCACCAAGAATTTCTCATTCACCAACCTTCTCATTAAATAGGGAACCACCTTCACCATCAAATAGTCCATCTTTGGAGACAATGAATCACCAAAGACCCAACCATATAGAGGACTTCCCATCATCACCACCAACTCGTGCTTCATCACCCTCATTTGTAGTTGAACCACACCCTACGTCAATCAACTCACCTCCACAAATCCCACCATCCTTTGTGGAACCTCCTCAAAACATTCCACCTCCTCCGTTTCCTACTCATGACAATAATTGCTCTAATTGTCAACTCACCCAAGGACTTGTTCAAGAAGTACAAAATGAGTTGCATTTCATGTTTAATCATCTCCTTGAACTATTCGACCAAATCAACAAGTCTACTCATCCTTAGATTACAAGCACATTGATTCTTTTTAAGTTTCTGGCACTTCTTAGAATTATTAGAAAATTTATTACATGTTTTTGTCATTCTCTTAGTTTTAGAGATAGGTATATCATTTCTCATGTTTTTATTGAATGAAATTACATGTTATATGTCATATGGTCTTGAGAATATGTTTGGTGCCTTATTACATATCTCATTCTAATGTTGACATCACATTTTACATCCACATTGTTGAATTGAGAATGCAGGTTACAGATCCCTCACTTTGGCCTAGACGGATTCCTCCCAGGGGGAACTGTGGGATCCGTGCAACAGAAAAAAATTTTATTACTAATTTGAGTCTCATTTGCAGGAAATTATGCATCATATACTTGTTTTCTAACCTTTGTTTTGTAGATTTTCAATATACACATGAAGACTTTGACACCCTTAGCTAGGGGAGCTTCTTGTCAAAGCAAAACATTGCAAAAATACTTGCAATACTTTCACTTAGGATTACATTAACACTTGACGTCCTCCTCTCAAAGGAGCACTCGTCAAGGGGGAGCATTTTTCGTCATAGACGAAACCATTTGCAAAAAAAATTGCAAAACACTCGCTTAGTCTTCCTAATTACTTGACGTCCTCAACAAAGGGAAGCACCCGTCAATGGGGAGCTAGAGAATCCTTCTCTTCTCTTACTCTCTATTTTTCATATTTTTTATTGTTCACATGTTTTTATTCAAACAATGTGCTAGTTTCTTTTCATCGCTCTTTTTGTTTCGACAAAAAAGGGGAGAAGAGAGTAAAAACTTCAATTCAAACTTTTACGAATTTTAGTTTTTCCTTAAACAAATCTAAGGGGGAGATTGTTAATACAAATAAGCTGTAAAAATATTTATTTATATTTAACGATCTTCTAATGTTTTGTCGATAACAAACGTAAAATTATTTTAACGAAACAAATAAAATACGTAAATAGTTTGAGCCAATTATTTACTAACACACTTATATTTTCATATAAAACACTAAACAAGTAATATTGTTTACATTTTATAGAAATACATATGTATAACAACTAGTGTTTACATAATATGTATACGTACTTAAATATACTTGGTATATATTTTAATGGGTAAAAATCTAAGTACTTGACCCATTGACTAGATACATTGAACGTAGTTGGATAAAACCCAAAGTCCATAACTCATACCGATGGAGCTTAATCCATAACGCATGACCCATTGTATGACATCATGCATGAAGTCATGTTGGGTATTATCCATGACCCATGGACCTAAACCATACCCATGATTCAATTTCTAGATACATTATATCTATTTGGGTACCCATGACCCAAAGTCCATAACCCATGACCCATGATCCATGACCCATAACCTAAATATGCAGGAGCATCCACGGATCTCTCAGATTACACTGGATGGATCAAGTAAGGGATCCGTGGGATCCGGGGAACAGTAGATGTTTTTGCCTATAAATAGTGAGCCATTTCTTCATTGTAACTAACCCCTTTTACACATACTTTCTCCTAGTATTGTAAACTCTCTAACCTCATATCCAAAGGATCTTTTTATGTAGTTTTGTGTTTGTGTGATTCTCTAGGTTCCTCTTAAAGGGGAGAACACCACCTCTTGAAGTCGAGCAAGCTCAAGTCCATGAGTTGCCAAGCTTCGGCATCATCAAGACTATTGAAGTGATCTTGTTGATAGTTCTTTCCCCCCTCCTAGAAGTGTTGTGATGAAGGCATTAGTGAAAGGTTCCTATAGCCCATGTCGAAGGCATTAGTGAAAGGTGCCAAAGGGTCAAGTAGAAGGCAATAGTGAAAGGTGCCGAACATCCGTGTCAAAGGCATTAGTGAAAGGTGCCAAAGGTCTGTGTCGAAGGCATTAGTGAAGGGTGTTGAAGGATCGTGTCAAAGGCATTAGTGAAAGATGCCAAGGGTGTACATTCGATATGGTGCATCGATGTACAAGATAGATTAGTTTGAGTAAAGGATATTGATATCCTTAATGATGTTGTAAAAAGGAGTGTATCTCTTTTGGGATTGGTGTTGTGTAGTGTTAGGTACTAGTTCCTCCTTTGTAATGGAACTCGGTATCTAGCCTTACACCAGATAAAGTGTAGGCGACGTTGTGATAGGTTTGGTTCTACCTCGTGGAAGAACCCGGTGTCTAGATTTGTACAGGATAAAGAGTAGGAGACGTTGTGAAGGATTCTCCTCCACAAGGAGCTTGTGTTGTGTAGTGATTACGAACTCTCGACTAGGTGACTCGGGTAGTGGAGTATGGCAAGGAAGGTGTCCTTGTAGCCGAACCACTATAAATACTCGCGTCGTGGTTTTGTGCTTCTTACTCTTTATCTTTGCATTGCTTATATATATATGTCTATCTATCAACATCCAACATACACATTTAATAGATTGACATAAGTCTATCTAAATAGTTTAAAATGAAGTTTTAATCCATAAAACTATTCAACCCTCCCTTCTAGTTTTCCACAGTTCATTTTTTTTCTTTCCTATTTTTTTAAATATTTTGATTTTTTTATATATATATTTTTTCTTTACTTTTTATATATTTTTTTATACACTCTTGCCCTACCATTCGCAAAATAATACATCCATACAAAGGGATTTGTAGTTGCATCTCTACACTTGAACTTTTAAATAATTAAAAACTTAACTAATGACCTGAATTGAAAAGATCAAAACACGTGTAGTACTTAAACATTAACGTACGTGTGGGGGTATTAACTTTTGACTTTCTTCCTCATTACTCCATAATAAATAGTACTAAACCCATGTGTTAGGTCACCATTCTATCAATACCAAGCCTAGATCTTAGAGAGAGAAAGTAAGATAGAGATAGAGAGTGTAAGGAACTTATGAAATGATAAGGAAGTTTATTTCTCAAAGAACCAACACCCTCTCCCTTGAAGGGATGGGTATTTATAGTTTTTACATATAGATGGGCATTTCCCTAGGTTCTAGAATAACCTTTCATCGCGGCCCAAGGGCTTACTAAATGAGCTGAATATTTAATAACAATTATAAACCATATTAACTAACGACCTATTACAAATACAATGACCGACACTTCATAATCACAACGTGTTCCTAACAATCTCCCCCGAAGGGTTGGTCATCATAGGTCGCCATGCCTTTTTCGTTTGACGTCTTGAACTTCTTTGGCATTCTATACATGTGACGTCTTTGATTCTTTACTTTTTTGTTCTTTGTTCTTTGTTCTTTGTTCTTGTTGTTGTGATCAGATATTTGTGTTGTCTACCTTTCATCAACATCTTTGTTGCTGGTGCTTTATGTCTTTTCCAACATGCTCATACTTCTGGAGAAGATTGTGATTCATACATGTGAAGTTCTCATTCTTTAGCTTTGATCTTTGTCTTCTAACTTTGTAGATTCTTTAATTTTGACGTAGAATCTTTTTGAAACTATGATTTTCTTAGATCTTTGATGTCAATGTCTTTATGATGTGGGTATGAGCATGTGGAACTGAGATGTTGATGGTAATGATGGTGGTAATGGTCTTTGCTGGAACTCCGGGCCTTCATGAGTACCTACATGATAACAGTTAGCAATAAATTTCCTGGCGTAAGTGTTTGGATATTTTGGACAGGTACATCCCAGATCGCTGGCATGTTCTTTGAATAATCTCATACCGAATGGTCACTGCATGTCCCCGTACTTAATATCTTCATACTATAGTTGTGAACCGTTGGAGTACACCAAGTGTTAGGATTTAGAAAATCTGGCACTTGAAGAGTCGGTCACCTCAAGTATATGTAATCATTAGAATGCTCATAGTCGTGGTCATTTAGTAATATTTAGTAGTTTGTTAAGTAACATCGTGGAGGAAGGACAGGTCTTTACCCACTCTATGCCTGATCCACAGCCCGAAGGAGGGCGTAACATACTTGTAACTATAAGGCAAAGGGTTGGAGCTTTCATAATTCATTTTCTTTGTCTCACTAAAGTTCCCAACTCTCTTCCACTTTCTCTCTAAAACTCATTTCATATGCCCCAAGTATTGTGTGTTTGTGAAAACCAATATGTAACAATTGGTATCAAGAGCCATGCTTTGATCATTTATCTTTCATGTTCTTGTATTTCTAGTGGTTTTCATAAGCTTTTTGGGTTTGAATGAATTTTGAGTAGTTTTCATCATTTGGATCACTTTTGGTGTTAAAGTTTGAATTTTGATAGTAGTTTTATGTTTAGAATCATCATAAGTGTTTAGGTTTTGGTTTTGAAGGCTTGAATCATCATGGTTGGACTGTTTTGAGATTGAAAAGTTTAGTTTTTGAAAGTTTCTTTGAAGCGGTTTGTCCCTCGGAATGTTTTTCTTTGAAGCGGTTTGACAAGGAAATCAAGTGGTTTGTCTCTCGGATTTTGTTTCTTGGAAGTGGTTTGTGTCAATTTTTAAGCGGTTTGTCTCATTTTGCTAAAGCGGTTTGTCAAAGAAGTGGTTTGTCTATTGAGACAAAAAGACAAGAAAGGACAAAGTAGTGGATGTACTTGTGTTCCCCTGCGGTTTGTGTATTAAGGGGTTTGTCACTTTAAGCGATTTGTGTGTTAAGCAGTTTGTCTGTTCAGCGGGTTGTCATTTTAAGCGGTTTGTCAATTAAGCGATTTGACACTTAAGCGATTTGTCACTTAAGCGATTTTTCAAGTAAGCGGTTTGACACTTTAAGCGTTTTGACACTTAAGCGATTTTACAGGTAAGCGATTTGAGCAAGAAACGATTTGTCAACTGTGCAATTTGACTGAAGCGGTTTGTCAGGGGTGCGATTTGTCTTTTGAGACTTATCATTTCTTTGTGATACGTTTTACAGTTTTCTCTTGATTTAGTAAAATCCCGTGAAAGAATCTATTTCCCGGTTTAATCAAAGAGTAGTAAAATCCCTTGGAATCTGTAATCATGTCTACAATCACTTCTTCCGTTGCTGATGAGGTTCAAGCTACAGGATCCAATACTCGTCCTCCCATGCTTGATAGAACCGACTATGAATCTTGGTCTCAAAGAATCAGACTGTATTGCTTAGGAAAGGAGAATGGAGTTAACATCCTTAAGTCAATCGATGAAGGTCCATTTCAAGTTGGAACAACCAAGGATATTCTCGAAAGCTGTTGATGGGCTGTTGTGCTAGGGTTAGATAGACCAAGAATGTATGATGAGCTTGATGATAAGGAGAAGAAGAGATATGATGCTGATATTAGAGCTTCAAACATCATACTTCAAGGTTTACCTAAGGATATTTACAAGCTAATCAATCACAACACTGAAGCCAAAGCTGTCTGGGATAATGTCAAGATGCTTCTCTCTGGTTCGGAATTAACTAAGGAAGACAGAGAATCTCAATTGTATGATGACTTTGAGAACTTTAAAATGAAACCGGATGAAAATGTCACTGAATACTATGTGAGATTCCACAAGCTCGTAAATGATATGAGGAACATCAAAATGACAATGCCAAATATCCAGCTCAATTCAAAGTTTGTGAACAACATGAATCCCGAATGGCACAAATTTGTCATTGCGGTCAAACTAAACAAAGGATTGAGTTGTATGCTTATCTACTCCAACATGAGAAGCATGTTGCATTTGAACGAATGATCATGGAAAAGTTCAATGCCAATGCTGGTGCTGCAAGTTCTTCAAATGATTCTACTGCATTCTACACTAACGTGGGTATTACTACCAAAGCATCACAAGTCATACCAACTAGGGATGGTAATCATAAACTCATTCCAGATCCAGGATATAAGCCTTCTGACTCATTTATGGAACACTTTGTCAATCAACTGGCTCTAATGGTTAAGCAGAACTTGAACCTCACCCCACACACCAACAATCACCTCAGAATTGCATCTAATCTTTACAATCATGCTACGGTTAAAGATGGAAAGGTAGTGGTTCAAAACGTGCAAGGAAGACATAATGCATACCTTCCACACAATGAACAAAGGAATGCAGGAGCTGGTTATGGGAATGCTGGTGTCGGTGAAGGATATGTGGGCAATCAGAATCATGGAAAGAACATGGCCCAGGGTCAAGGAAAGCCAATCAAGTGCTACAACTGTGGTGGAGAAGGACACATCGCAAGGAACTGCACTCTTCCAAAACGTCCACAAAATGCAGAGTACATCAGGGACAAAATGCTACTAGTGCAAGCTCAAGATAATGGAGCAGTGTTAGATGAGGAGGAATTACTAAGGACACATCGCAAGGAACTGCACTCTTCCAAAACGTCCACAAAATGCAGAGTACATCAGGGACAAAATGCTACTAGTGCAAGCTCAAGATAATGGAGCAGTGTTAGATGAGGAAGAATTACTATTCCTCGCTGAGGGAAATGCCAAAACTTATGATGTCGATGTGGATGAACAGCCGGTCAGGTGGTATGGGTCGAACAATCCCAATGCATTTCAAGTTGCATCGTGATGCATTTGACTCGGATGTTGATGATGAACCAACTGCACAGACCATCTTTATGGCTAGTATCTCACCAATGGTCTCTCCAAAGGCTCCTTCACCACAACAGGTCAGTCCTTCCAAGGAATCCATCATATCAGAGGTATTAAAATTATACGATGAGGTTGATGTGCAAAAGATTCACAACAAAGTACAATCAACTGAAATTATTGAATCATATATTGAAAATATGGGTAATAGCAATGTTGTCCCATATGATCAATATATGAAGCAAGATGAAAGTGAAATTGTACCAAGTGATGCATCTTCTGCAGTCAATGATGACTATATTTTTTATAAATACACTGCATGTGCTCCTGATGATTCCATAACCTCTGAACTAAATACCTATAAGGAACAAGTTGCCATATATGAACAGCGTGCTAAGTTTGAATTGACTACCCATGAGCAGGAGATGGATAACCAAATACGTACACTTATCAGAAAAAGTAATTTTAGGGAAGAAATATTAAAACAAGAGTTAAATTCCTTACAAGAAAAGCTTAATAAAACTGTCAAGCAAAAGCAAGAGCTTCAAGAAAATGTAAAAGTGCTCAGACAGGAATTTAATGCTAAGGAATCAAAACTTTTAAATGATTTTTCCAACCTAAAAACTTTGAAAAACAAACTTGAAAGAAAGTTATACGTACAAGGGAACACCATTCAAACTACTCACTTGATCAATAAACATAGAGTGTTAAGCGATGAGCACAGTACTGATCTTGTAGAGGAACCCAATCCTGAGGTTGGTAAGAAATCAAAAGAAGCTCAAAAGGTAATCTATGATGGTAATGAGATCCTTCAGCCTAGAAAAAAACCTACATGTGTAAAGCACACTGAAGAGGATAGAGAATTAGAAGATGCTTCTAAAGAAAAAATGGATAAGAAATTAACAGATCCTTGGTGTATAGCTTATAATATCACATTTAAAACACCGTATTATGCTAAGGAAAACTGGATTGCCTTCAATAAGTTTAGACCTCAGACCCAGCTGACCCCTGAGCAAGTGTTCTGGAAGAAAGATATGGATAAGCAGAAAGCTGATAACCTTATTGAGAAGAATCCCCCTTGTAGGAAATTGCCTCTAGCCACTGTGTATCCCCCAAATACACCTTTGCATTTAGTGCCTAGAACTCTTCCCACCCAAAGCAAAACCTTAGTTAGCTTATATGTTGTTTACCAACTATTTGTTGACTTTGAGAAAACATGTAAGAAGAGAATTACTCCAACGGGCATTACTAAAGGGGAAAGGGTTTTTGAGCAAACAAAAGAATGTTACCTAACTGAGGTCATGCCTTTCTTTAAACAACTAAAGGAACAATTTGAATCTCTTCAAAAGGCCTTAGATACTGAGGTTAAAGACATGAAAAGAACATTTAATGAAATGGAAATCGAGATTAAAGATAATGAATGTGAGCTTAAAAGTAATGAGATTGAGAGGAAGAATCTTCACATCCTAAATGATAACTTGATTTCTAGATGTGTTGCTCAAGATGTGTTCTACACTGTTACAAATTATTCTATTATTGCCTCTCAATTTCATGAATTATTTGTTTCTTTAAAAGTTTCCCATGATCGTGTCATTGAGCTTGAGACCAAAAATTCAAAATTGCATGAGAAAATATAACGGGATGATCATGATAACCTGGTCAAACATTTTTCTAAATTGGAAGTTGAACATCTTGCTTTGCAACTAAAATATCAACATCTAAAAGAAAATGTTAAAACCTCAAATACCAAGACATCTTTGGATGCTCCCGAGTTTGATGCGCTTTTGAAATTAGCAAACGTGATGAACATATTTGAGCTCATTGTAACACAATCAAAAGATTGAAAACCTAAATCTCACAATTAAAGGGTGATAAGAATGATGACTGGCTCCAAAATGCCTCCTCCTTTAGATTCTCGAATTCTAACAACTTTCATCTTCAAAACATCATTAATGCATTACAACAAGAAAATGAGTGTTTTCAAGCAGAAAATGAAAAAGTTTAACAGCATTTCAAAGAGTTATATGATTCAATTAAGGTCACTCGTGACAAGAACAATGAAAAAATAACCTCTTTGCAAAAGGAAATTGAGAATCTGAAGAGTCGGGTAAAAGGGAAAATGTCAATCACTTGTGGTGACATTTCTGCACCAAAGGTATCTGCTTGTTCTAAATATGTTGTGACTGTGAAGTATATTCCCCCTCATCTTAGAAACAATGAACTTGTATGTCGAGCATATTTTTCGTACCTTAAGGATAGTCTAGAATGTCTCCGTGAGATTGTTGAAGAGGATTATCTAGAAAAATCACTTGATAGTGGGATTAGGTATGCATGCTTATATGCCAAACGATCTCAGGAACTTTTAGAATGCTTAATAGCAATATGTCCTAAATCAGATACTAGGAAAGATAGAGTCGTTATGCCTTGCTTTGTGCCCAAAGTCAAGCATGTGACCCTTGATATGCCTAGTTATATGTCGAAATTCAAGCAAGTGACCTTTGATATGCCTCCTAGTACTTCAGATCCCAGCACTTCTAGACCAGGAATGTAGAAAGTAGTGAAACCAACTAATGTTCCCATCGTTCCTTCTACAGGAGTAATCAGTGACACTAAGGTAAGCGGGTCAAAGCCTCCAGGCAATACAAAGCAAGATAGGAGCTCGCAAGCTAAGAGTGATCATGGGAAGAAAGTAGAAGACCACCTTAGGAACAATAAGTTTGTGTTGAATAAGAAGAATCGTGTTGATTCTAGTATTAGCTATAAGCGTATTGTAATTAATTCGAATTCTGCTACTAATTGCAAAACATGTAATGAATGTTTGGTTTCTGATATTTATCATGAATGTGCTATGAATGAATTGAAATATGTTGCTAAATCTCCAGTTAAAATTGTAAGAAATGCTAAACAGCTTAAGGATGTCAAAAAGTCGACTTGGAAAAAGGTTAGTAATTATTGGAAACCTACAAGGAGAAAGTTCAATAATGTAGGGTATCACTAGAAACCCACTGGCCGCACATTCAAAATTAATGAATTTTGTCCAAATAGGAACAGGTCTATGCCCACTAAGGAATGGAAACCTACTGGTAGGATCATCCCCTTAAGAAGTAGTCATACTACACAAAGGCCAAGTACTTCTACTAGTATTGCATCCATCACTAATGATATCATATCTTTTATTTCTGATGTGGGTGTTCCAATCTCTGTTACTAACCAAGTGGAACCCATTCTCGCATGGGGATCCAAATTATCCAGTCATCCATACTTGTCTGTGTTCAACTGCAGGTCGTACAAATCGTTCAGTGGTATTTGGACTCAGGCTGTTCAAAGCATATGATTGGAGATCGCTCGCGGCTCATGAACTTCGTGAGTAAATTCATCGAGACTGTTAGATTTGGGAACGACCACTTTGGGGCAATTATGGGTTACGGAGACTATGTAGTTGGTAACACTGTAATCTCCCGAGTATATTATGTTGAAGGACTCGGTCATAATTTGTTCTCTGTTGGTCAATTCTGTGACTCTGATCTTGAAGTGGCCTTTAGAAAACATACTTGCTTCGTTAGCGAACTTGATGGTGTTGAACTTTTAAAAGGAACACGTGGAACTAATCTTTACACCATCTCTATTGAAGACATGATGAAGTCTTCTCCAATCTGCTTGTTGTTAAAGGCTTCGAAAACAAAGTCATGGTTATGGCATCGTTATCTCAATCACTTGAACTTCGGCACCATAAATGATCTTTCTAGAAAGGACCTCATAAGAGGCTTGCCCAGATTAAAGTATGAAAAAGATCATCTTTGTTCAGCATGCCAATTGGGAAAAAGCAAGAAATATGCCCATAAACCCAAACCTACAAACTCAACTATAGAAGTTCTTCATACTCTTCATATGGATTTTATGACCCATGAGTGCAAACGATTAACGGAAGCAATATGTGCTAGTCGTGGTTGATGACTTCTCACGGTTTACTTGGGTTAAGTTTTTGAGCTCAAAGGATGAAACCCCAGACACCATCATCAAACTTATTAAACAGCTGCAAGTCATGCTTAATAAAACAGTCAGAATTATCCGAACAGACAATGGAACTGAGTTTGTAAACAAAGAACTGAGTTATTTTTTATGAAAGCATTGGAATCAGCCATCAAAGAAGTGTTCCACATACTCCTCAACAGAACGGTGTAGTTGAAAGACGAAATCGAACTCTTGTAGAAGCTGCAAGGACTATGTTGATTTATTCAAAGGTTCCAATGTTTCTCTGGGCGAAAGCCACTGCATGCTACACCCAAAACCGCTCCTTTATTCATACCACTCATGGGAAAACTCCTTACGAACTTATCCACAACCGTAAACCGATCTTTACTTTCACGTGTGTTCGGTGCCTTATGTTATCCTACTAATGAAAGTCAAGATTTGGGTAAATTGAAACCTAAGGCGGACATTGGAGTTTTCATTGGTTATGCACCAAACCGGAAGGGTTACCGAATCTACAATAAAAGAACCCGAGATATCATGGAATCTATTCATGTCACGTTCGATGAGCTATCTAAGCATACGGCTCCTGGACAATCAAGTTCTGGACCCGCACCACAATTTTCATCTAGTAGTCCTATTAATTTTTCTCTTGTACAGAATCACTCCCCAGCACCTCCATATGTACCTCCATCTGAAGAAGAACTGAAGAAATTGTTTGATCTGATGTTCGATGAATATTATGAGCCTCATGATAATGATAACTCCACAACATCAACAGAGGCGGCTTCTAATCCAATCAATACAGATAATCCATCTGTTTCTATGTCTCTATCCCAAGAAGCGCCGGCTACCGATCACTCATCATCATCTTCTAATCCTCAATCCTCGAGTGTATATCATGGAAATGTTGCTGCCAATTTTTATGGAGATAACCCTTTTGCCACTCCTGAAGATGCTCTGTTTGAAAAAATATTTTCCCCTGATCCATCATCTGAACCATTTTCATCAAGGGATACAAACTCCGCTACATCAGTTCCTCAACAACAACCACACGAGCATTTTAGAAAATGGACACATGACCATCCGTTGGATAATATCATTGGGAATCCGTCTCTTCCGGTATCCACTCGTAAACAACTTGCAACTGAAGCCTTATTGTGATTTTCAATTCCGTATTATCAAAGGTCGAGCCAAAAGATGTTAAAGCAGTAATGTCTGAGGACAGTTGGTTCAATGCAATGCAAGAGGAAATTCATGAGTTCGATCGACTTGATGTATGGGAATTGGTACCTGCTCCTGACTGTGCTATGATAATTGCTCTCAAATGGATCTTAAAAGTAAAACTTGATGAGCATTGTGATGTTCTGAAGAACAAGGCAAGATTAGTTGCAAAAGGATACCACCAAAATGAGGGAATTTAATTTGAAGAATCATTTGCTCCAGTTGCACGTATCGAGGCAACTAGAATCTTCTTGGCTAATGTTGCTAGTAAGAACATGGTGGTCTATCAGATGGATGTGAAGACTGCATTCCTCAATGGAGATCTGAAATAGGTTGTCTACGTCAGCCAGCCTGAAGGTTTTGTGGATCCGGAACATCCTACTCATGTCTATCACTTGAAGAAAGCCCTATACGGTTTAAAGCAAGCTCCTAGGGCATGGTATGACACGCTATCAAAGTTTCTCATAAAGAATGGATTCCACAAAGGAGCAGTTGATCCTACATTGTTCACCAGAAAGTCAGGAAAACACTTAATTCACGTTCAAATTTATGTTGATGACATTATTTTTGCCTCGACTGACCCCAATAAATGTGACCGGTTTTCTAAAGATAAGGGCTCAAAATTCCAAATGTCTATGATGGGACAAATGTAATTTTTCTTGGGATTACAAATTTCACAAAGTCCCAGAGGCATTTTCATTAATCAATCTAAATATACAAATGAAATTTTAAAAAAATTTGGATTTGATTCTTGTGACCCTGTTGACACTCGCATGGTGGAACGTACTAAACTGGATAAGGACCACTCAGGGACCCCGGTTGATCAAACAAAATACAGAAGTATGATTGGGTACTTGATGTACCTCACAGCTAGTAGACCAGATATTCTGTTTGTTGTGTGCATGTATGCTAGATACCAGGCAAAGCCTACCAAAAAGCACCTTAAAGCGATAAAATGGGTCTTTCGGTATCTTCAAGGAACCATTAACATGGGACTTTGGTATTCGAAGGACACCGGTATGTCATTAATGACCTATGCAGATCTTCGACCATGCAGATGTCAAGATACACGTCGAAACACATCGGAGGTGCTCAGTTCTTGGGTGATAAGTTGGTGAGCTGGTCTTCAAAGAAGCAACTAAGTACTTCCATATCCTCTAAAGAGGCTGAATACATAGCCATGTCATCATGTTGTGCTCAAATCCTTTGGATGAGATCCCAATTATCTGACTATGGCTTTGTATTCAACAAAGTCCCTCTGTACTGTGATAACAAAAGTGCCATTGCTCTCTGCTGCAACAATGTACAACACTCAAGGGCAAAGAACATTGACATTCGACATCACTTCATCAGGGAACAAGTGGAGAAAGGTGTGGTTGAACTTTACTTTGTGAGAACTGAATATCAGCTGGCAGACATCTTCACTAAAGCTCTTCCTAGAGAACGTTTTGAGTTTATCCTTCCACGACTCGGACTAAAGAGTCTACAACCTAAGACACTCAAACATCTTCAAGAGGAAGAAGAGGAGTAAAGGTATCTCTTCATCTATTCTTTGTACATATTTTATCAAAAAGCAAAATACAAAATTATAAAACCAACAAAAAGAAAAATAGAAAAATATAAAAGTTCAAAATCCAAAAAAAATCAGAAAATTTTGAAAAAGTCCAAAAAAATATTGTTTTTCATATCATGTTATCTGTTTTCGATAACATCTACAAACTTTGATCTGTCACTCAAAGAATGGCACGGGTCTTTAGATGAAGTTCGAATAGAAATAATAAATTTTTATTGTATTTAAAAAAAAAAAAAAAAATTTTGAGATGGAGAAAATGATGGTTTATTGTCATTTTAGGCAAGAACCTGCTTTTAAAAAGGAAAGAGCGAGTCATGCTTTATCTAATTTTGAAACCTCATGCTCGATTCTAAAAACAAAAGTTTACAATGATCATTTGTTGCCAAAAGACAAATGTTTCCTCCCAAATATTTTTCCTTCTAAAGATTCTTAGAAAAATATTTGTCATCTAATGAAAACAAACTTGCTTTGAAAATATCTCGGACTGTATTTTGAAGATCATCTGGGCTTATCATTTGTCAAAATCTCTATCACTCAATCAACAACTTCTGTCATTGATTGAGGGGGAGAGTGATTTCAAACATTTCAAAAAGGATATTATTCAAACAATTGGGCACATAAATGTTCAAGGTCTACTTTTTGATGATCATAAAGAACAATGTTTTTGTACAATTGGATCCAGACCAATGTTGTGTTTTCATAAGATCATTAAGCATGTTTTAAACAATGGAGTTTAAAGTCTCATAATCTGATCCTTATCAATTAAGTGTTTTTAAAAGAAGGTCACAATTCTCCTCAAAAAGCTTTCAAAAACAATTTAAATCAATAGAGATCACAAATCTCAAAGGGTTTGAAAATTGTGATCGGGGGAGAATTTGTGATTTAAATTGGATATAAACTGATAATTCGATAAGTGGTTTTGGAAATATAATAACAAGCACTCCTCCCTGCATGTGCCAAACAATTTTAAATTTTCCATGCACATGTTAAGGGGGAGCATTTATCTTAAACTAAAAAGGATTGAAATATGATTGATTTATCTCAAAGTGCAGGTTCCCTCTAATATGTACAAAACTCTTTCGAATATCGATGCACATATTGAGGGGGAGCAATCAAAATAAAACCACATCCTTCCCAAAAAAATTTATCCAAAGTATTTAAAATACTAGAATTGATCGGGAAGTGATGATGATCATTTTAGAAATTGTTAATCGAGAATTGGATCTTTCGTTCTCAATCTAAGACTTCAAAGTTCTCTTGCCTTCATGTGCTAAAATGATTTCCAATACTTGAAGCACATGTTGAGGGGGAGCATTTCTAAAATATCAAAAACAATTAAGGTGCAAAATTCTTTGATCTTATATCACAAGTACCTTGATTGATTTTCAAATGGTTTTCAATTGGTTTCGAGGCGGAATGAACAATACCAAAAGACCGACCAAATTTACTTTATGCATGGAGATATAAGGATGGTTAGGTTAGGTATTCGTTCCCACGATCCCGCCAGAGCCGGAGAGATCTACCCAGGGACAATCCACTAGATAGTGTAGAAGTCCTTAGGTATGATGAAAAAAAGGAGAGAAATGAGAATATGGGAAGAGTACGGAGTGAGATAAAGATAGAACTGGAACAAACCCAACAAGGTTCTGGTATGAAGTCTCGGTAAGCACTGAAGGGGTTAAAGAATGAAAAAGAAATGAAATGAGATAAGGGTGAAAAGAAATAGCCCTACAATAATTCAACCTTAAGGCAGAAACCGGGTTCAATTCATATGCTACTGGTGGTTACTAAGGTAACGTCGGTATTGAAGACAAGATGTCATGGACCTAGTGACGCACTGCACTAAACTTCCCAAGCTACTCAAGTTCCTCTTAAAAGGACTTGTTTCATTCTCACGGGTAACCTACATAATCTATCGGTTTTCTCTTAGAAATTGTTGATATTGAAGAAGGAGACCCTCTCCCTAGTCTCTGGCATAGGAAACCAAAGTGCACTATTGAGTCTAGAGCCAAGAGATCATCCACAAGAAATCTCATTAGGACACAAAATTTATGAAGACTTTCTGTTTCACACGGTGTGGAAAGTAAGAATATACTTTGAGAGTCCTACGCATTATCCTTGTGGTATTGCCAGAACATCCGAGTGATATGTAAAATATTCACGATGAAGATGGAAATCCTTCTTGAGCCAACATCAGACAAGCTCTTGGTGGGTGGCATGTGAGATCTATCCAATAGATCAAGCTTGTGACAACTGGACAGAAACGTTGAGGCGATTCACTCTTGAATTAATCCTGGTTCAGGAAATGGATTGACGAATACCTTTGAAAAACCGGTCGTTGTGCTCAAAATTCTTTTCTCTAGCGCATCGACTGTGTATTATGTTTTCAAAATAAAAGGGGTATTTATGATTGAAAAGTGATTTTTCTTATAAAACCTTTGTTGTATTGCAAAACTCTTTCTATTAAGCAATACACGATTGTTTTTCAAATCATTTTCTTCAATCAGCGAATCTCAATTTGCTGGTTCACTCACTTCGTGTTGTCTTCTTTAAGACATTCCGGTTTGAGAACTGCTAGAGCAGCTGCGAAACCATGTCAAGGAAATTCTTCGGAATTACACCTGATCACAGGAAGTACTTGCACTGAACAACGGAGAACCGTGGTTCTTGCAACCTATTCAATGAAGGTGATCAAAGACACTTTTTGTGCGCTTTATTGCTAACTGTTGCTTGCAGGGACACCCGACGGTTGCAGCTGATCAGAATTGAGGAGTCAATCCATAGTCGCATGCTCACACAACACGTTCATTTCCAAAGAAATCATGATAAGTGCATATCTTCATCAAATAGCTCTGATATTTTCAATCCATGCTTTTGCTACGCTGCTTCAAATATCACGATTCAACAAAAGCTTTCGCAGCTCTGATGAGAAGATATCATGATCCAAAATGTGAGCATGATGGTCCAAAAGTCACAACTTCACATAATGGCGATGCACTAAAGGATGAGTCAGAGATTTACTGTGGCTGATGATCTCAAAGCTGGCTCAAAACTCACCAACACGTGGATCAGTTAAAGACCTCCACTTGATATTCAACACATGCAGAACATGAAGAATCAAAGACTGCGAACTACAGAGCATAGAACTTAATTAAGAATCCAAGAACACCAAAATGTAATATCTATTTGTAATTGATGTAATTGAGGTGACCTCCCTTAGGGGGAGATTGTTAGGATTTAGAAAATCCGGCAGTTAAAGAGTCCGTCACCTCAAGTATATGTAATCATTAGAATGCTCGTAGTCTTAGTCATTTAGTAATAGTTAGTAGTTTTTTAAGTAACACCGTGGAGGAAGGACGGGTCTTTACCCACTGTATGCCTAATCCACAGCCCGAAGGAGGGCGTGACATACTTGTAACTATAAATACCCTTTGCCTAGCAAGGCAAAGGGTTGGAGCTTTCATAATTCATTTTTCTTTGTCTCACTAAAGTTCCCAACTCTCTTCCACTTTCTCTCTCTAAAACTCATTTCATACGCCCCAAGTATTGTGTGTTTGCGTGTTTGTGAAAACCAATATGTGACACCAAGGTATCATTCCACAACTGTAGACCGTTTGGGACCACCGCGAATACTTAGCGTAACCCATAAAGGATTACCGAAGTGACATGCTATCAGGGCTATTTGATGTTGACCCTAGCAGGAGTTTCCATTCAATCAATGAGGATCATATATGTATATCCTCTCATAAATGTTTTGACAGATTGCTAGGATCTGCATAGGACTCTAAAATTTACATCTTTTGTTCTTAATGTTGAACAACAAGTGTAGAAATGTTAAGTTTTCCTAAGAAATCTTTTGATGAATCTCGTGGCTCTAGACTCGATTTGTGCATTTTGTTTTTAGTAGTTGGAGACTGAAGTGGTGTCTCCTATTTCAATATCAACACATCTCGGAGTGAGAGGTCGATAGATTATGCAGGGTTCCCCGTGAGAATGAAACAAATCCTCTTAAAAGGACTTGAGTGGCTAGAAGGTTAGGTGCATTGTGCCACTAGGTCCATGATGTCTTTTCTTCAATATTGATGTCATCTTTGTGACAACCAGTAGCATATGGATTAAACCCGGTTTCTGCCCTAAGTTGATTATGGAGGGCTATTTCTTTTCACCATTTTCTTAACTTTTCTTTTTAATTCTTCGACCCCTTCTTTCTCCTTTCTCGTATTACTCCTTTTTTCAATCATACCTAAGGACTTTTTAGTTCTAACTATCGGTTTTGACCTTGGGTATATCCCTCCGGCTCTGGCGAATCATAGGACAAATTTCCTATCCTTAGTCACCTTATAACTTCATGACTATCCTATGTTGCCATAAAACATTTTCATAAAAATCTCTCAAAGTTTTAATAATTATAAAACATATTTTGTTAACACCTTGAGAGTTTTGGATTTTCAAAAATACTCCCCTTCCACATGTGCTTATATTATTTTAACTCAAATTTGCGCATTGAGAGAAGAGTTCGCACTTTTGAATTGAGCCGCTCTTGATGGACAATTCCCCACGAGACACGGTTACGTTTCTTAGTTAAAGGGATCATTATCAACTTTTAGGTGATAACTAGCCCTAGTAACTAACTTGAAGGTGTAAACTCTTCTCGAATGAGGAGGCTAGACCGGTCAAAAGTTTATGTCTATAGATAGATAACACGTACTACACTTGATCAAGTAGTATTGGGGCTGTATTGGTGATTTATAATAGAGTAGAGATGATGACGAAGAAACCTTGTAGCAATAACAATTATGTTTTGATGTATTCCGCTGCGTGTTATTGTTATTTGTTATTGTGATCCTAGATAAGGTCTAAACAACCTCGAGCATCGATTCTAACAAATTCCTTTCGATTAATGACAGTTTATGTATAACAACCCGTAAAATTTCGGATTATTATAATAATATTTATCACGTCAGAAAATTCAAACCTATTATTTTTTAACAAATGTCGATAATTAAATTTAAAAACGAGAGGTCATCTCGATTCCTTAAAAACCCCACACCACACACACAATACTTGTCCACTAAATATCCTTATTGTAAATGTGAAATTTATTATTTTCTAAGTTAAATTTAAGCATACATAAGCTTAAACCATTGATTCGGGAAGTTATCTCGCACACTGCAGACGCACTAACACATAGAACTAAAAATAAATACTGAGATAAGGGAAAAATACACTTTTTATCATTCACTAATAATTTACGAATGAAAACGAGAAGTTATCTCGTTGTCTCAGAAAAACACGGCACCGCATGCATACCGACACCAAATTAATAAACGGCAAACAGTTATAATCAAATTTCTACATAATAATAATCTTATATTATTACGTTTAAGAAGTCGTCTCCAAAAACATAATTTCTATATTTTTCGGGTACCGGGAAGGTACGTTTACTCGAGGATTCGACAAAACACACGGTACAGAAAATACACTGTATAATAATAAAAACAAAATAAAACACATATTAATCCCACCTCTATAACTGATCCATCGTTTTCACCCTTATCTTTTCTGTTCCCCACGCCTCTCCTACCCTACTACTTCCCTTCTCTCTCTCTTGTCGACACAAACAAGAAACACAAACACAAAAATGGTGAAATCTCTTCCTCCCTATCAAGTCAACCACAAAATATCATTCCCCACATGCCAAAACCGTCACCTATCATGCTAGCCATCACAAGAATCCATAAAACGTGGCTATGGAGAAGGAGACGCAAGCTGAAATAGGGAAGCATCTACCAATTGAGGTCAAGAAGATCTAGAGCTATCCATTCCTCAATCACATCTATAAAAGGGGAGCAAGAAATCACAGTTTCATCATCATTCATCAAAAATCCGAAAAATTAGGGTTTCTATAAATCAAGGGGGTTTTTGAAATTGAGTTGGGGGTTTTGTAATTAAGGGCATAAGGAAGCTACCCTAGGAGTTAATTATTCTAATTCATACCGAAACTCCTCCAATTGAGCTCTTTGGTTTTTCGGTGTTCATCTAATCAAACCACAAAATGTAATGTAAGAATATTCAATTGCTATCTTGTTGAATTTGTTAAATTGTAATCTCATTTGGAAAATTCGAATTATATATATTTTTTCCGAATGTTATTAATAAATTGGAAGTCTTATTGTTTAATATTGGTGAAGATTTAAATTGATAAAGGAGTTGATAATGATGTGATTTAGTTAAAATGGTGTGGCAAATTGTTGTTGTTGTGGATCAGTGGTAAAAGAAACAGGAAAGAAACTTAAAAACATTGGCATAAGTAGTATCGGCTTAATTAAGTTCCTTTTCAGTTTTCAGCTTAATCCGTGCTCAATTGGTTTCAGCTTATTTATCCTTCTTATTAGCAGTAAGAGCATTCCCAATCATAACACCATAACACCAATAACACCGTCCACGTCAGCGCCACATCAGCTTTAACATTTAACATTAACATCCCTAAAAAACACTCAAAACAATAACATCCCAATAACATCAACAACATTTTATATTTTCAATTTCAACCCCTAAACTAAAACAAACACTTCATTTATTAAACGTGAACTAATATTTCGTTTATTAAATTAATATACAAATAAAATTTTATATTATTAAAAAATTACAAAACTAAAATAACAAAAAAAAAAAAAAAAAAAAAGAAAGAAAGAAGGTAAACCGAATCGTCCACAAACACAAACGCAGACCTACATGCCACAAACACACACACAATTGTTAAGTTATATATATATATATATATATATATATATATATATATATATATATATATATATATTTAAACCATCATCATCTTCTTCGTCTTCTCTGCACACACGAGGGGGTAATTTGAAATATTTTTTTCTTTTTCTCCCCTTTAACGCGCGTTGAGCAAACAACGCCTCCCCTTCGTTTGCAAGTTAACGCCGTTACCACAATGGAAATAACGGGCTCAACGCCGTTATTTCACGTTTAACGCTGTTGGGGCGTTATCGTTGTGCCTGCTCTAATATAGACTTATCTTATTGCTTATCCCTTGACCAAAATGAGTATTGTCCTGGTGGAAACTATACCCTCTCGAAGGGTGTCTAGTTACTCATACAAGTTTCCTCGTTGTGATAAGAATCACACTCAAGGAATGCTTGTCTTATCTGTAATTTCACTTGTACTATCACGAGACAGTAAAGGAGTGGTGGTGTCAAGTCTCTTTTTACCCAATCTGGGTCGTACCCAGTTGACATGAGGCGACACCCAATCCCGGTTTTCGGTACCACTTTGGATAATAGTGTCCTCGTGTGGAATACTAGTCGAGGTCTTTCATGTTAATTTTTATTGTTGAATCAAGAAAATACACAAAGTATTTTGAATTGATTTACTTCGAGTCACAACAAAACACCTCTAAGGGTGTTGGGTACCACGACTATCCCAAGACCACTAAGTGGTCGAGAAAGACTTGTGTGAGTCGAATGAATATTTGTCATACTTGGTCTAATAAATCTCAAGTACACGACATGAGGGAGAAATTGGTGTTGCTTGTGTGTGTCGAACTCCCCAACAGTAGGAGTGTGTCATTTGCCTTGTCAAACCAACATAAGTGTAATTGGTCTCTTTGTTTTCCTTTCTCACTCACTGTTAGCAAGACCACCTCAAAAACGTGGCACCTTACTTATATGTTTGATAAACTTACACTTCTGTCTCCACTCCATGATCAATTTTTCAGCTTAGGCTTACGTTTTGGTTGTCCTTCTCGCTTCAACACTATGACAGAAACATAAGTTACAAAATCAGTTTTTGGTGTTAAAATTCCTTTGAGCCCACTTCATAAGAATGTAAAGTGTTGGATGGGCTGCCAAGCCTAATTGAGTCCAAGAAGGACACGTCTAGTTTTGCTAGGTAAAAGGCCCAACCCACAATTCTATTTGAGTATGTGTGTTTGTTGATTAGGCTGCGAAGCCCATTCAATTTCCAAAGGGTCCGTTCGGTTTGAAAAGCCCACCAGGGCACGATCATTTTTACAACAGCCCGTATCGGGTGCGATTGATTTATGGTGTCGACTCAAGTAATCTACGGCTCATTTCCGTCTCGCCTCATACGGCTCGCCTCATAAGTCCGTTCTCCCGACTTATACGATCGTGATGTATGATAATCTACATAGCTCATCATATATAAACAAGATGCTAAAATAAAACTTATAACCAAAACTTGATATTTTTGCACCATTAGAACTATAAGTTTAAATCAAACTAATGAGGATATAAATTGTAACTTAACTTTGGAGATTGTTGATTTACATTACATAAAGTAATTATTTAAATGTAATAAGACTTCTTTCGGTTATAATACTTATTTGAACAAAATAAAATGAATTGTCCTTCTAATATAAAAACTTTTGACATCCAGCCACCTCGCACAACTAAGAAATATACCCGGGTCATACCCCTTTTTTGCCAAGATATATGATTATTTTTATCCAAATCGGAAAAACTAAACATTTTATACATGACTTATAAGAAACTATTGTTACAATGAAATCTTTTGTGCACAAATTTATAAACATATATGTATACATGAACATGAATCAAGTTTTAACATGTATATATCTATATGCATACTTTTCAAAATACATTATTGACTTAATAGTTAATACATATCCTTTTCATTTACACCGGCAACATCATATCATAAATATACTATTCTTCCGTATATTATCATTTGATCATCATTGAACCAAAGTCGTAATTCCTTCTTCGAGATTTCTTCCATGTCATACCCTCATAAGCCGAAATCCACCCAAATCTTTGTAAATTGTTTTAGGATAAATGATGCCACATAAGCAACAACAACAACAACACAAACATTGAAAATTTTATAAAGTTAGTTAAACTTTATCGAGTCTTAAACATGAATTAAAGACTAAATTGCCGTACTAAATTAGGTTGCATGTCGGAGCCGTGCACTACCACTAATTGATTTATTTCGATTTGGACTACTAATTGCCAATGTGAGTTTCATAGCCCCTACTTTTAAATTGTTTTATACTTGTTTTGGGGGAAGATACATGCTCATTTTACTTAAATGGATTTATTTACAGAAATTGTGCATTTCCATGCATACTATGCTTTATGATTGATATGTTTTCTTGCAAACATAATTGTTAAAAGTTATATCACACATAGATGTTTTATGGACCATACCAAAATGCTTGATTTAGAATATTACGCAGCTTATCCTAAGTCCTTAGATCTCATATTGCCCTTTTCATGAACCGTCAATTCCTGCTGGGAAGTGCGAATGTTATAAATAGATCTATTGGGGGTGACTCCCATGTTCGGTTGGCCCCGCATGGGTCAAGGCGAAACATATAGCATGTCAGAATCGAGTGTACTGGGATAAACACTCGCCATGGGCCCCTATTTGTATGACTACATTTTGCATACAGAAACTTTCGTAGCTTCGGTTGCATGAACTTAGTGCTAGCGTAATAGATATAATATATGACATTATATCTGTTGTAATGTTCATATACCCTACTCATGGTCCACTAATAAAATTATTTTATCTAAGGTAAACACAAATTTTTATGACATTATGCAAGACATAATGATCATCAAAACTAAATGTTAAATGGTATATTGAAGTGCCATTTAAATAAACCTATGAACTCACCAACCTCGTGTTGACACTTTTTAGCATGTATTTTCAGGTTTTGAGGTGATAGCTTATCTTTGGAGGCGCAAGGCAAAGGCATGGCATGGTCATAGATGACTTTGATTTATGTATTGGAACCACATTTTGATAATGGGCCATTTTCCGAACTAATCAATAATGTGAACATTGTTTTCAAGAATGAATAAAAGTTTCTTTATGAAAATCAGTTGTTCTATGCTTATATTGTGATATCAATTTAGTAGCACCCCAACACTTGTGTGCTTCCGTTGAGACATTTTGGGGGTGTTACATTATGTTTCGTCAATTCGTTGGTAAGTTCTGAGTCTAGCTCATACAAGATTCCTTTCCATTCTAATCAACAAATTTTTATCACATTTCTCCTCTTCAAAAATAGCATATCGATGTTGTTTTTGTGAAACTTTTGATTAAAATATGCTTTTTGAGGTAAAACATTTTGGGAAGAATAGATTTCAAGAGCATTTATTTAGAACAAATATTTTGTTTGATTCAAAATTAAGAAGCTTTCGCTCCTTATATTTAGAATTATTCCATTAAAGCGTACAATAGGGTCCTTTCTTTGAAAATTGGGTTATGCACTGTGATTTGTGCATAAGCCAGTTTTGAACAAATGAATTTGTTTTCTTTTAACAAAATTTCTCCCTCTCAAATACAAAAATGTATTCAAGACATAGACTACTTGAGCAGAATTTTGAAATGTATAGAAAATACTTTTGAAAAAATCATGTTATAATTCTGCTCAAGGTTTTGAGAAAATACAATCAAATGTTATATTATAATGAATGTAAAGAGTTAGAGTTATTATATACAATGCTTAAATGTTCTAGCTAGACTAAGTAATCTAACAAAACTATCTAGACTCTAAATTCAACATTCATTCGGGACGACGAAACATGAGAATATTTGGTTCCTTTGCTCTTCCTCTAACATGTCCCCTTCTAGTTGTCGCATTTGTACACTGAACTTGAGTCGGTAGTCAATCCTCTTTACAAACTTTTCTGCTTACTTAACTTCATTCCTTCTCCACTTCATATGTTGCAACCATCCTGGCTCACTGCCTTCCTTGTGGTCACGAAGAATATTTTCAAGCTCAATCTTGACTTTCATCAATATTTCATCGCCAAAATTGTTCATACCCCATGAATTTATTTACCGTGTTCCTGATATATACTAATCCAAACAGTGTGTTGATAAAGGTGTACGGTTTCCTTTCTGTGATTCCTGGTGGTCTCAAATCTGGTTTGATGAGATTAAGATGTTTCTGGTAGCTTTCAACACCTAGATGAGCATCTTCGACTCTTGATTTGATCACGATGTTTCTGATGTAGAGGAGTACGGAGTTGATGATGTCATATTGGAGGCTTCCAGGGAGATGCGTGAGTTTTCCTTAAACTTTTAGAATATACATGTCTTCAATATCGTTGATTTTCAAGTTCTTGTAATCGGCTTCACTGAACGTGTACTCTTTGTCGTCATCTCGTCGTACCTTAATCTCTGTCAAAAAGTTATAGCCATATCTTAACTCAGTTTTAGCACTCATGAAGGAGAGAATTCTTTGCTTGTATAATACTTTGTGTCTAGAGGTGAACGTTTGTTTCCATTTTTAGAACCATTTTCTCAGTTCTGGCCAGTGAAAGATTCCCAATGCTTCTTCATCGTTATACCCAACAATTAAAGAAATGAACATGTCTTTGCTTTCTTCTTCCAGTTCTTCTTGTGCATAGATAGAAGCTGGAAACTTGGACAGTGATATGGCATACCTCTTCTCGGTTTCTATATCACCATATATCAAGTATTCTAAATCATGGTTGAAAAATTATGGTATCGGTACCTTGAGGTTGTGATCATGGCCCATGAGTGGTAGTGGTTTGGAGTAGTCACAGAATTTAAAGGTCTATGGCACATGTGAAGACAAAGAGAAATCCCAATTGATGTCCTCAGATAAAGCTCGTGCAACTTCCTTGAGATTGAATTCAAACTGTAGCTTAGAAGTGAAGTCTTTAATGGGGTGAAACCTGCTTTCCTGATGTTTACAGTGTCTGACAATTGCAATTTCTGAATCTTCATGACTTTCTTCAAAGTCTTTGTAAAGTCTACAACAGAACCTTCAAAGTCTTCAAAGTTAGGGATGTTCTGTATGATGTTCTTAAACGAGCAGGAATTTCTTCTAAAAAAGAGGCCCCGTGAACTTTCTCGCGGATCCGCTTGAAGTGAGGTCTACTTTACTACCGGTGATATACTTGGGTTTGGATGGGCGGGAAACATGCTTGTGTGGATCTTACCGAGTGTCCCTCTTGTTGGGCTAAGGAAAATGGGTTTGTTCTTGGGACAAGCGGCGTTGAAAGCGGAATCGAGCAAAGTTGCTAAACACGAAAGCATGTTTAGAGAATCAACACGTATTTACCCTTTTGCTTTTGATACATTTGGGTTCCTAGCTTCGGCATTGTGGAGTTTTGACTAGGGTTCAACGGTTGTGCAAAGTAATTTTCGACCCTAAGTCACAAAATTTCATTTTAGTAGAATTGGTTTTGCTATTCAAAGGGGTTGTGAGCATGCATTGTTGCTTGTCACCGCCATCTTATTGAATCCGTTATTATTAAAAAAAAAAAAAAAAAAAAAGAGTATCCACAGGAGAAATTTTAATTTATTAATTTTAAATGATTGTGACCGATTATTGTGTATTGTTTAATTGTAAATGTTAATTTCACTGTTGTGTAGTGTTAAAAAAAAAAAAAAAAAAAAAAAAAATCGGTATCTCATTTTCTGGAATATCTGGATATGCATCGACCATTTCTTTAAACCAATCATACTTCTTTGAAGATGGATCAACCCATTACAGAGCTGGTTTCAATGGCATATCTGAAGGTGTCTCTAGTATGACTTCAGCTTCGTTATGTTGATCATCATCTTGTGGTTATTCAGTAGATTGTGGATGATTTTCTTCATCTTGATGTGTGTCAAATGTTGCAGTGTGAAATCCAGAAGAAAAAGGTCCAATTTTTTTTGAACGTTTGTCTCTTTGTTGTGCATCATCATCTTTATCTGAATCATCTTGATGACGTTTGCGAGACTTGGGCTGCTTGCATGTTTAACCTTTCTTTTCCGCCTTCTTGATTGATTTTATCAAGGATTTTCGAAGTTCTTGCTCACATGGATCATCAACAATTAAACCAATTATTTAACCTTTGAGGTCTGCTGCAGAAGGCTTTGATGGTTTGGTCTGAATGGTGATTGGAGTTGACTGAAAGTAATGTGCAACGATTCCATCAAGCTTGCTTTTGACATAATGTGTCACTACTATAGGAAGTGCTTCACTGAAATATCTGTTGACTTCATTAGGAAGATTCTGCTTGAACAACTCTTCCATTGCCTCATAAATGTTGTAGTTTTTGAAGTCATTAATATCTTTCTGTTGTGCCTGAACTTGAGCTTGTAACTTGTTGAGTTGTTCCTGAATAGATGGCATTTGCTCCTTCTTAGCAGCTTCTAGAGTGGGATTGGAGGTGAATTTGACTTTGTACTTTGGAGTTTTAAGGAGCTTAGTATTTGAATGTTGCTCTTTTGATGGTGCTGGAGGTGAGGGTTGTTTTGGAGGTGTAGGTATACATTTATCTCCTCCTAAGTTTTGCTGATCGTAGTCATTCTGATTTTCATCATCTTGATCATCATCATTGTCGTCATCCTATTTTTCAACATCTTCTTCATTTTCTTTTTCTTCATCATCGTCATCATGTCTTTCCTTCATCATCATCAACAGAAGTTTCATATTCTGAGTCTGTGTGAACAAATTCATCCGATTCCTCAGATTCACCTTTAGTGTTAGATAGTGTGATAGATTTGTCACTTTCAGGTTCAGAATGAATTTATTTACCATGAAATCGTTCATCATGAATGTCTTCTTCATCATTCTTTGCCATGGATCCTTCACCTTTCTTATTGAGCTTTGCTATATCAGCGAGATACTTTCTTTTGTTTGCAAGCATAGCTTTCCGCAACTGTGACATCTCACTTTTCTTAGAATTTGGGGGCTTCAGAGGTTGATCTTGATCCATAACATCTTTACCCTTGTCCACATTATCTTTCTCCTTTTTAACTTGAATAGTTCTTTGTCTTTCAGCTCGTAAGTTAACCTCATCTTTTTCTTCTTCTTCTGTCAAATCTTCATCATGGAGCAGTGTTTTCTTCTTGGTGGCTCATGTGACTCTTCATGGAGTACTTGGTTTCTTACCCTTTCCTCTTCCTCTACCAGAACCCGTGCTTTTCTTTACCGTTATTCCAACTAACCCAGATTTCTCGGCTTCATCATAAGCTTGATAAGCTTCGGTGTCTTGACAGTTGATAGTATTAGAAATTCTGGAATTCTGAGACCTCTGTTAGTAGTGTTTGTGCTATGAATTCTTACTCTTGAGAGTATGTGATCATCTTCTCCCAGTGATATTTGTCACCATCTAGTCTTCTATCAATATCTGGATCTTTTTCCATGAAGTAGGAAATGAGAAGCTTGGTGTATCGAATGAACGGAATCTTGTAACTTGTCTTTGCAACAAACTGACGTGCCTGATATCCCATATCATCTTTGCATAGTCAAGGTGCGTGGAGTTGATCACACCTCAGAAGATTTGTAGAAGTTCAAGTCTGGGATGCTAATGTCCAGTTTCTTTCCCGGTAACACAATGACTAAGAATGGTGTAAATGGTCAACCATGGTTGAGGAAGGTATCTTCTGTCAACTTTAGAGTGAGAAGAGATAGGATCAGCCAACTCATCATACCCCAGGTGTTTAAGAGATTTAACAATTGTGGTCAAAGAGGGAGATGGAGAAAATCATTGATTATTCCCAAAAACTTCTTGAGGAAGACCTAGAACAGTGCAAAGAAAAGGGACATCGAACTTGATTGTTTTTCTGTAAATTTTAATGATCATGGTCTTCGTGTCCCTGCTGATCATTAGTGAGTGCCAGAAATTGTTGATGTAGATTTCGAGAACACTTGCAGAGTAAATCAAGATGTGTCTGCATTAATGTCTCATGAAAATCTCCACCATGATTTGACAGGTGGGATGGCACGCGAGTGAATCCAAGTCTACTCGGTAGTTTGATTCTCCAATCTTCCTTTCATCATCTTCCGGAATCATTTCTTTCCTAGTGAGTGAACCTTGAGACATTTTGAATCCTGGAATGCACCAACACCAACAAATACAGAGAAGGTTGCATATACATGTTAGTGTTAGAACAACAAACCCATAGCAATGCATGTACTAGACACATTTTGAAAATTTATATGTCTGAAAAATTCTTAAGTCTGAAAACAATTTGCTTACTCGAAGAAAAAGGCTTACTTGAAGGAAAAATTGGTTACTCGGAGAGAATTATAAAAAACTTGCTTACTCGAATAAAATTGGAAAAAATTTGAAAATGGCATCTCTTAGTCGGAGATAATCAATTTCCTTACTCGAAAAACTTTGAAACACTCCTAACTCAGAGAAATGGTGCCAATATCCTTACCCGAAAACAATCATGTTACTCGGAGGAATTTTTGAAAAAATTTCTAAGTAAAAGGAAAAAAACTCTTACTCTGAGAAATTCATATAAATTTCTCTAAGTCGAAGAAATTCATAATCTAACTCGAAGAAATTCATATACTAATCCTTACTCGAAGAAATTCATAAAATTTGAAAAATCATTTGAGCACAAATAATGAACTAGGCATGCATTCTTAAGCACCATAAACACTTTCAGAATCACACAACACCGAGAAATCTCAAATAACAATTCTATGTCCAAGCATAATTATTTCACACGAAATCTTTCGACTAAGAGCATACTAAGGAATCGAGTTATAAACTTTTAAGCTCATGTTCTAAGGACATATTTAAGCACTGAACACTCAAAACACTTAAACAACATCCTAGTTATACCAGCTAAACATACGACCACTTAAAACGTAAAACCTTCAAATCCTAACTAAGAGTGTTCATATCACTGCATTAGTTTCAATCGAGCAATCCTAGTCATGTTTGAATGCAATTCTAACAATTTATAACGCTCAAACAAATAAATGCCCAACTATTGTCACTTAAACCCTAATCTTCAATTAAGGAATAAAACTTAAAATTTGACCACAAAAATTTGAGTGAGTGATTAACAAACACATATAAAGTGATTAAAAACTTTTAATCGAAAAAAATGAGCTTAGCTGGAGGATTGTCGGAATTTAGTCATAAAGTAACAATTTTTTATGGGTTTAAAATGTTTTTGTGAATCGTTAAAATGTTGCTTACTCGGAGAAAATTTAAAACCCTAAATCGATATGAAACTTGATGAAAACACATCCTAAGCTATCATTGGTGATTGATACCACTTGTTAGGTCACCATTCTATCAATACCAAGCCTAGATCTTAGAGAGAAAGAGAGAGAGAGAGAGAGAGAGAGGGTGGGGAGGAACTTATGAAATGATAATGAAGTTTATTTCTTAAATAACTAGCACCCTCTGGTATTTATAGTTTTTACATATAGATGGGCATTTACCTAGGTTCTAGGATAACCTTTCATCACGGCTCATGAGCTTACTACATGAGCCGGATATTTAATAACAAACAATTATAAACCATATTAACTAACGACCTATTACAGATACAATGACCGACACTTCATAATTATAACTTGTCCCTAACACCATGAGTCCCAATCGTCCCAAATCTGTATTTACAAGATATGACTCGACTTAGCAACCATGTAATCAATTAGACAATTAACTAAGGGTTTAACATAAATGTTGTTACAATAATGCACTAAAGGTGAGTGCATACAAGTTAGGCTATGGAGATTTGGGTGTAACATTTGGGGGTGAATTGTAAACAAATTCTTCCTTTAAGTAACCGGAATACGCTATTCGGAATTTCCGACAATATACTTAAAGTTAGAAAACGAAAAGGATATGCTCTGGGGGTTATACTAGGGGTGTCTTGTACTAAAAATGAGTACATAGTAAGGGTGTGGGAGAATTACTTGACCAATGAAGCCAAAGTATTTATAAACAAGTTTAAAACAAGGATTATCCTAATGCCTCTTATCATTTAGTAAATCCTAACTACATGAATGTAGTCTCACTAGCAATCTCGAAATGAATCACAAAAACAAGTTCTACAATCTATATATTACCGGTACACTCATAAGCATTAAAGGTGAATGCTTTTTCCTAAATATCTAAAGGCGAATCTCACATTTATGGGGTGGAAATGTTTTGAGTGGTAGGCTTTTTGTGCTAGCTATATAATTCATATCCATGAGACACTTATTAAAACTAAAGTTTCACTCGTATATGTCATAAAAAAACTTTAAATTTGGTGCTAAAGTGATCTTTACAAGTATTTCTTTTGGTTTATTACACAATTACATTCAAACAAGACAAATATCAAGCGAGTTCTAGTTTCTAAGGTATCCCTTTTTTACCATACTTACACTTAAATTGAACATTATCCCCAATGTTCTTGAAAAGTATCAAAGTTATGATGACGGGAAAAATAAAAAAAGATGAACGAAACTAATGGTGCCCTGATTAGCTCACCATGGACGATGTTGAAACATGGTTAATCCTCCTCATGGTTATCATTTAGTAAATCCTAACTACATGAATGTAGTCTCACTAGCAATCTCGAAATGAATCTCAAAAACAAGTTCTACAAAGTTTTTACATATAGATGGGCATTTACCTAGGTTCTAGGATAACCTTTCATCACGGCCCATGAGCTTACTACATGAGCCGGATATTTAATAACAAACAATTATAAACCATATTAACTAACGACCTATTAAAGATACAATGACCGACACTTCATAATTATAACTTGTCCCTAACACCATGAGTCCCAATCGTCCCAAATTTGTATTTACAAGATATGACTCGGCTTAGCAACCATGTAATCAATTAGACAATTAACTAAGGGTTTAACAAAAATGTTGTTACAATAATGCACTAAAGGTGAGTGTATACAAGTTAGGCTATGGAGATTTGGGTGTAACATTTGGGGGTGAATTGTAAACAAATTCTTCCTTTAAGTAACCGGAATACGCTATTGAATTTCGACAATATACTTAAAGTTAGAAAACGAAAAGGATATGCTTTGGGGTTATACTAGGGTGTCTTGTACTAAAATGAGTACATAGTAAGGGTGTGGGAGAATTACTTGACCAATGAAGCCAAAGTATTTATAAACAAGTTTAAAACAAGGATTATCCTAATGCCTCTTATCATTTAGTAAATCCTAACTACATGAATGTAGTCTCACTAGCAATCTCGAAATGAATCACAAAAACAAGTTCTACAATCTATATATTACCGGTACACTCATAAGCATTAAAGGTGAATGCTTTTTCCTAAATATCTAAAGGCGAATCTCACATTTATGGGGTGGAAATGTTTTGAGTGGTAGGCTTTTTGTGCTAGCTATATAATTCATATCCATGAGACACTTATTAAAACTAAAGTTTCACTCGTATATGTCATAAAAAAAACTTTAAATTTGGTGCTAAAGTGATCTTTACAAGTATTTCTTTTGGTTTATTACACAATTACATTCAAACAAGACAAATATCAAGCGAGTTCTAGTTTCTAAGGTATCCCTGTTTTACCATACTTACACTTAAATTGAACATTATCCCCAATGTTCTTGAAAAGTATCAAAGTTATGATGACGGGAAAAATAAAAAAGATGAACGAAACTAATGGTGCCCTGATTAGCTCACCATGGACGATGTTGAAACATGGTTAATCCTCCTCCAAGAAGATTAATTGGTGGACTTCACTTCCATTGTGGACTTAAATCTTCTTATCAATATAACCTATAAATTTCTAAGAAAAACGAACACGAAACCTCGCATAAAATCGGCGGTAAACACTATATATTAAAATAAATCCTACAAAACAAATAAGATATAATGTTTGCAAAATAAATGTTTATAGAAATCTGGAAATTTAAAAATTCTAGAAACATTCAAAATAAGTTTCGACAGAAAAACAAAAATCTGGAGAACTGTGTTGCTACAGTGTTTGACGCCGTCAGGATAGACCTGACAAATTATTATGTTTTGTTTCCTGGAAAATTTCTAGAAAATTTATTTATTAAGACCTGGAAATTTTGTAAAACATTCATTGTGACTCGATAAAAGCATTTGACTCAAAGAAACACACAAATACGATAGAATATATGCAAATCATCAATTGTTAATTTTCATCTCCGAATTTCGTTCTATTAAACAAATGGGATCTTTTCTACACTTATCTTTTTGTAAAATACCTTTATATGCAATTAAGACGAGGTTAAAAATAAAATAAAGCATTTTCACAAATTTATTCAAAACATGAAAAACAAATGGGATCTTCTCTACACTTATCTTTTTGTAAAATACCTTTATATGCAATTAAGACGAGGTTAAAAATAAAATAAAGCATTTTCACAAATTTATTCAAAACATGAAAAATTAAACAATGATGATAAAGCACATATATGCCACAAACAAATAAAAATAAACAAGCAAACAATTAAAAACATGGGTTGCCTCTTGATAAGGTTTTAAAATGTACCTTTTTGAGGGGTCGTTTAAGCCCTTATTTGATCACTTTTGTATCGGTTATTGCTTAATATCGTTCCTTTTCACTTTTTAGGTCTCTTGAAGGCAAAATGCTGGAATGGCACTTATTTGAATAAAAGGCGCGAATATACAAAGAAAATGGCCAAAGTCGAATCGAGACACTCAAAGTCATTGAAATTATAAGGTGACGGCGTCGGTGTTAAATTGCGGCGTGTCGGAGGATTTTGTGACGGACGAAGCCAAAACTCCTATTTTCAAATGACGACGTCAAGTTATAAAAGAGTAGGCCGTCGCAACTCAAACAGCCTAGATGTAATCCAGACGGCGTCAGAAGCTGAAGAGGACGGCGTCACAAACATAAGGTGACGCCGTCGCAAGTCTAACGTGGCCAAGACGAAACCCTAATGACGGCGATACGACGGCGTCACAAAACATAAGGTGACGCCGTCGCATATGTAATATTATATACAAAATCCGAATTTTTCAGTATTTGGTGTGTAGTCGTTTGGAATAAAAACCTAAACCGAACCAAGGCTGTCTTGTACAGTATTTTAGGGTTCCAAACCCTATCTTACACCAAGATAAGTGTTTTACTTCATTAATACAATTATGTCTTTGATTATTTGTGTGTACGCTTGCATGTTCTCCATGTCCGGCTAATTTACTTGTGTGTTTGTTTAGGGAATATGAAACTTAATTATTGAATATTGATTGGTTGTCTTTTATCTTAGTTGATTAATGATCTAGTAATGCGATAGGTCATTTGTTGTGTACTTAATGCTTGATTAAATCTTTGTGAACCTTAGAATATGACTCCTTGAGTAGTTGTAAGCTAAACCATCCAAAGAGTGCCTTAGAGTAAGAGTTTATTATCCCTAGTGGGTTTTGTAGATGAGACCCTTTGGTAAGTTCAAAGAGTTAGGGAGAAACGCATACCCTACAACCTTAGACACACAACGCAACTAGGAATGAGGATGTGACAATTCAACCACCAATAGGAGATAATTAAGGAGTAGTAAAACCTAAGTAAACACATCTTTAAACTATCATACGAGCACACATTAATTAGACATAGACTACATACACCTTAGATTAGATAATTAGATAAGTAGAGTAATCGGTAGCAATACCAACCCCCCAAATTCAAACCCCGAGATTCGTACCTTTCCATTTCATAAAAATATAAAAAATACAAAAACAATCTTCCTCAACCCCAACCTTAGCGTAGTAACTTCTCACTAGCATTCCTATTCCCCTAGAGAACGATATCAATACCGTGGCTTACCCTAATACTACACTACAACGATTAGGTTCACTGCCTAGGGTGTTGAAAAACTTGCTCGACGAAAATGAAGTTCCTTTGACCCCGAACGACGCGTGTAGCGTTATCAAGTTTTTGGCGCCGCTGCCGGGGAATAGAATAGCTAGTTGGTAGTCCACCTCGTTTAGGTTTATTTGCTTGATTCCTATCAAGTAAACTTTTTTCTCATTTTTAGCTTTCTCGTAGTCTATCCCCCTTCTTCGTGACCTTTGTTCGTAATTCCATCACTTTTCATCATGGAATGTGATAACCAACCACCACTCATCAACCCACCACCAAATGACCCGCCAAGAGCCCGTACTCTTGGTGAATACTCAAGACCAAGCCACTTAGGCTATAGGAACACCATTGAGCTTCCCGACCAAGCCCAAACTATGGCCCTGCGATCCGACACCATCCGGTTGGTGCAAAACGGATGTGCATTCCACGGACTTCGTTCCGAAGATCCAAATCGACATCCGAGGATTTCCTCAAAATTGTCGATTCCATCGACCTTGATGCTACTACTCGGGAGACCACACGCCTGCGTCTCTTCTAATTCTCTCTACGGGACCAAGCTAGTAATTGGCTTGAGCGACTTCCCGCCGGCTCCATCTCAAGTTGGGATGATCTTACCTCTTGCTTCCTTGCTCAATTTTTCCCACCGGGGAGAACCACTAAGCTTAGGAATGACATCTTGATGTTCCAACAACGTCAAGGTGAATCTCTATACGAAGCATGGACTCGATTCAAGGACTTACTTCATAAAGTCCCTCATCACGGCATTGATCTTTGGCTCCAAGTCCAACTTTTCTATGATCATGTCAACTTCCCCACCAAGCGATCCATTGACCAAGCAGCCGGTGGAAAACTTAGTGATCTCACCGCGGAAGAATCATGGGGTATAATAGAGGACCATGCCCTCTATGACAACGAAAGTTGGGTTGACCCCCGTGAGCTGCCCAAAACCGTTAAGGCAATCTCCTTGCCTCCGATTGACTCACAACCTTCCAACCGTAGGATGATCGAACTTGAAGATCAAGTTAATTTCCTAATGAGTTCCTACGAAAATCCTAAGTCCTCACGTCAAGTGAATAAAATCACTCTACCTTGTGAGTTATGTAGTGGTCCCCATGACACTCGTAATTGCACAAGACTCCCCGAACAAGCTTTTGCGGACTACGCCTCTATGCGTACCGACGGAGCGGGAGAGAAGTGGTACACTTTCAAGCCCGAACAAAACAACTTAGGAAACTCTTACAACCCCTCATGGAGAAATCACCCTAACCTTAAGTGGAACCAAAACTCAAGCATACCCCAAAGCTCATCTAGTCCACCTAATAGGTTTAACTCTCTAAACACCGGGAACCCCACTAATCTTGAGGCAATTGCATCTAGATTCCTGTCATCTCAAGAGACTCGATTAACTAAGCTTGAAGCCGATTTAAGCAAAGACAAAGCGAGATGACAAACAAGCTTGATGCCCTCTTAAAAGCCTTCAATGAACGGGAAGTTGGAGCACTCCCAAGTGATACTATAAAGAACCCAACGGTGAATTCGATTTAAATCGACTTCATGTTCTTGTTCACCATGGGAGAACACACATCCATGCCCCTCACACCCAACGGTTCACTCGGTAAACGCTATCAAAAAGGGTTCCAAGCCATCCAAAATAAGGTACGAAGGCCCTACACCATTGGTGGAACCTACTCTTGAGAAACCCATCAACCAAGAATCCAAACCTAGTTTAGAGGAGGAGTACAAGGAACTCCATCAAGAAAAACCGATTCTTGAGGTCTTAGCTCATGCACCTTATTATAATGCTTTAAAATAAAAATATGAGTTAGAACTTAAGCTTGGAAAACATGCGTCCGCTTTTGTGCAAAATAATTTACCTAAGAAGTTAGACGATCCCGGGCTATTCACTCTTCCGTGTAGGCTTGGAACTTCCAAACCTCTCGACGCTCTAGCCGACTTAGGGTCATGCATCAATCTTGTTCCGTTGTCCCTCCATAAAAGCCTTAACTTAGGTAAAATAGAACCAACGGAAACCATCTTAGGTCTAGCGGACGGTAGTGTTGCACTTTCGGTGGGAATAATAAAAGACATGGTAGTACACGTAGGAGAGTTGACTCTTTTGGCCGACTTTCATGTGCTAGACATGAATAAGGACCCGACATGCCCATTACTAGTATGAAGAGGATTCTTAGCTACCGCTAGTGCCATCATCGATTGTAAGATGTCCAAGATAGTGGTAGGAGAGGGGAGTGCTAGGTCAATTTACGATGTCAAAAAGCATACGTACTACAAAGAAGAGGAAATCCCACATGAGATTAGGTTGGATAGAGAGCCCTCTAGATATGGACCTTGGATAGATAAGAACCTCATAGGCCCCCAAAGACCTTTTTACCTAGATGAAGCCTTTACTAGTAAAGCAACTTTCCAAGAAAGAGAAATGGCTAGGGACATGGAAGTGAACCCGTTCGAGGACGCCTTAGTATTTAGGAAGATGACCGAATTCTTAGGAAGCTTGCCCGTCAACCTTGTCATAAATAAGTGGAAAGTTGAGAAATCTGAACACAAATGGGATTGGGATAGACCGCCTAGTGACGGTAATGGAGAGTGGCACATTAGGATAACAATCTATGATCCCGATGGAGAGAAGTTTGAAAAGGCATATCTAACCGAACGTACTATTAGGAACTTGAATGATAAGTTTGATCCTTATGACATTGTTGAGGATAGGCTTACTTATATCGGTACGTAGGAGCACGACTACGAGTCTAGCTACAAGACTCTTAAATAAAGAAAAGCGCTTCGTGGGAGGCAACCCATGCTTAATTGTTTGCTTGTTAGTGTCATATATCTTTTATTGATTGCTTATTCTCATGTTTAATTTTGTAAAAATGCTTTATTTTGTTTTTAACCTCGTCTTAATTGCATATTAAGGTATTTTACATAAGGGATAAGTGTAGGGAGGATTACACACGTTTTCAAAATAAACGTAAACATGAGAATAACAATTCATTAAAAGATATATTTGTGTGTTTGTTCGAGTCAAATGCTTGTATCGAGTCATAATGGATGTTTTGCAGAAATTTTTATAGATTCTAAAGATGTAAATTTCCTAGAATTTTTCCGAAAAAATGAGACCGGTTTTGTCGGGATAACTGACGGCGTCGAGAAGGAGTAAAACAACATTATTTTTTCTCGTTTTCTGAGCTACTTAAAATTTTTTGGAATTTTTCAGGTCTTAATTTTCCAGAAATTCTACAAACATCCATTCCACAAGCATTATATCCTAGTTTAAATCGAGTCTTATATATATTATTACCGCTGATTTTACGCGAAGGCTTCGTTTGTTTCTTCAAGTGTGCAGGTTTAATTTTTCAAGGAGAAGTTACATAAGATTGGAAGGATCTTTTCACGCATAAATTCTTCTTGGAAAGGATTTAACCATTACTTCACACACGGATCCTACCGAGCTAATCGGGAGTACTAGTTTCTTCGTTTTAATTACCTTCCAATTATCATAACTTTGATACTTCGGGAACATTGGGGACAATGTTCGGTTTAAGTGTAGGGAGGGAAAATAAAGCGGAACTTTGAAACTATGCTTATCCTTGATTATTTGCTTTGTCCAATTGTATTTGTGTAATAAACCATGAGAAAATGTCGGTTAGGGTAATTTTGGCACCAAATTTAAAATTTTTCATAACATATAGGAGTGGGCCATTAGTCTTAACAAAAGCGTCTCACGGATAGGAAGTTGCATGACTAGCACAAAAACCCTTTACCACCTAAATTCTACCCAAAATGTGAGGATCGCCCTTAGATTAGTAGGAATTGAAGCATTCATCTTTAATGCTTAGAGTGTGAACCGGTAGTATATTAGATTCTAGAACTTGTTTTGTGATGCATCCCGAGATCGCAAGTAAGACTACACTTGTGTAGTTAGGAATAACTAAATGATAAGAGGCATTAGGATAACCCTTGTTTGATACCGTAATATAATTACTTCTTCCACATCGGTTGAGTAATTCCCCACACCCTTTGCGTTGTACTCATCTTTAGTACACGATACCCCTAGTTAACCCCTCGAGCCTATCCTTTTCGCGGTTCTCGTGATGTTTCGGTTTTCGAATATCAATGAAGAGCATTGTTTACACCACACCCCAAATATACACCCAAATCGCCTTAGCCTACCCTCGTATGCACTCACTTTTAGTGCATTATTGTTATCACCTTAAACCCTTAGTTCAATTATCTAGTTGCTTGCATGAGTTGCTAAGTCGAGTCATATCCTTTGTATACTGATTTTGGGACGATTGGGATTCATGGGAAAAGTTGAAGTTTATGAAATGACGGAAGGGCGTTAAATTCAAATTCCCTTTGTTTGCGTAATAATGTACCCCAAGTGTTTTGATCTTTTCAATTCGGGTCAAATTAGTGTTAGAGTAATAAAACTCAAGTGTAGGGATGTGCCTATAAACCCTATTATTTTGATGTTACCGTAGAGGATGGTAGAGTAAAAAAAAAAAAAAAAAAAAAAAAAAAAAAAAAAAGAAAAGAAAAAAAAAAAAAAAAAAAAAAAAAAAAAAAAAAAAACATACGGCTACCATCCTACATCTATCCTTTAATTTTATGTTTGTTTATTTCAGTTAGCTAGAGTTTAGAGTGTCGAGTCTTGGCTTAGCAACGCCATTCTTCGTATGTTTGTAACATAAGAGATTTTTGACTTGCCACCACTATATAGCATATCCCACCAAACCCTTTGTTTCCCTACCGTAAGCCTAACATTACAACCCTTTAAAGACCTCTTTGATAGTCTTTCCTAGGTGCTTATGCCAAAGCGATAGAGGTTTTATCTATTCTCAAGCCTATGGTAATCTATGTACTAGGATCGGTTAATGAGTGTTTATCTTCTACTTCCAATTTGTTATATTTCATATACACCCGAGAGAGATGTGAGTATCCAAACACCCCATGTGAGATGCTAGTATGTGATTTCCGTGCTTGTTATGACTTTTGCGGGGCTTATATGTGTTGTGGACCGTTTTGAATGAATGCTTCATGACCCCTAACTTATAAATTAATTGGCTAAAAGCACATTTGCTTGAGGACAAACAAATACCAAGTGTAGGGATATTTGATAAGGTTTTAAAAGGTACCCTTTTGAGGGGTTGTTTAAGCCCTTATTTGATCACTTTTGTATCCGTTATTGCTTAATATCGTTCCTTTTCACTTTTTAGGTCTCTTGAAGGCAAAATGCGGAATGGCACTTATTTGGACGAAAAGGCGCGAATATCTGAAGAAAATGGCCAAAGTCGAATCGAGACACTCAAAGCTGCTGAAAACATAAGGTGGCGACGTCGGTGTTAAATTGCGGCGCCGTCGGAGGATTTTGTGATGGGACGAAGCCAAAACTCCTATTTTCAAGTGACGACGTCAAGTTATAAAAGAGTAGGCCGTCGCAACTCGGACGGCCTAGATGTAATCGAGACGCGCCGGTGAAGAGGACGGCGTCACAAGCATAAGGTGGCGCCGTCGCAAGTCTAACGTGGCCAAGACGAAACCCTAATGACGGCGACACGACGGCGTCACAAAACATAAGGTGACGCCGTCGCATATGTAATATTATATATAGAATCCGAATTTTCAAGATTTGGTGTGTAGTCTTTTGGGTAAAACCTAAACCGAACCAAGGCTGTCTTGTACAAGATTTTAGGTTCCAAACCCTATCTAAGATAAGTGTTTTACTTCATTAATACAATTATGTCTTTGATTATTTTGTGTATGCTTGCATGTTCTCCATGTCCGCTAATTTACTTGTGTGTTTGCTTAGGAATATGAAACTTAATTATTGAATATTGATTGGTTGTCTCTTATCTTAGTTGATTAATGATCTAGTAATGCGATAGGTCATTCGTTGTGTATAATGCTTGATTAAATCTTTGTGAACCTTAGAATATGACTCCTTGAGTAGTTGTAAGCTAAACCATCCAAAGAGTGCCTTAGAGTAAGAGTTTATTATCCCTAGTGGGTTTTGTAGGCGAGACCCTTTGGTAAGTTCAAAGAGTTGGGAGAAACGCATACCCTACAACCTTAGACACACAACGCAACTAGGAATGAGGGCGTGACAATTCAACCACCAATAGGAGATAATTAAGGAGTAGTAAAACCTAAGTAAACACATCTTTAAACTATCATACGAGCACACATTAATTAGACATAGACTACATACACCTTAGATTAGATAATTAGATAAGTAGAGTAATCGGTAGCAATACCAACCCCCAAATTCAAACCCCGAGATTCGTACCTTTCCATTTCATAAAAATATAAAAATACAAAACAATCATCCTCAACCCCAACCTTAGCGTAGTAACTTCTCACTAGCATTCCTATTCCCCTAGAGAACGATATCAATACCCGTGGCTTACCCTAATACTACACTACAACGATTAGGTTCACTGCCTAGGGTGTTGAAAAACTTGCTCAACGAAAAGGAAGTTCCTTTGACTCTGAACGACGCGTGTAGCGTTATCACCTCTCAAGAAGCGCTTTGCTTTATTTACGAGTCTTGTAGCTAGACTCAAAGTCATGGCCTATTACGTGAGTGTAAACTCCTCACAGAGGATGTCTTTTAGATCAAAATTTTCTTTTAGCATTCTTTTAGTAGGCTTTGATTGGTATGACTTTTCAAACTTCTCTCCATCGGGATCAATCAATGTCATCTTAATGTGCCACAAGCCATCTCCATATTTTGGTGGCTTATTCCAATGCCATTTACTCTTTGAATCCTGCCTTCTCCATTTATTCATTCTAAGATTAACTGGAAAAGCTCCTAGGAATTCAATCATCTTCCTAAATACTAGAGGGTTCTCAAATGAATCAAGCTCAGTATCCCTAATAAATTGTTGTTCCATGTAGGATGCACTCTTCACATATTCATCTTCTAAAAAAAGTGGGAGTTGAGGTCCTATAAACTCTTGATTGATTCGGGGGCCATATCTTGATGGTTTCCTATCCCTATCTAACCAATCGGGCATTATTCCTCCTTCTTTGTCATACTAATGCTTTTGGACATCATAGATCGACTTAGTGCATCCTTCTCCTACCGTTATCTTAGACATCTTACAATCTATTATTGCACTAGCGGTCTCTAAGAATCCTCTTCCAACAAGCAATGGTCACTTAAGGTCACTAAGAATATAAGAGACATGGATATCCACCAAAATAGTTAATCTATCTATATGTGTTGTCATGTCTTTCATTATTCCTACCGGATAAGCAACACCGCCATCCGCCAATCCTATAATTGATTACGTCTCTTCTAATTTACCTAAGTTAAGGCTCCTATAAATGGACAACGGAAGTATATTGATGCATGGTCCTAATTCGGCTAAGGTATCATAGGGGATTTAGAATTCCTAACCCTACACGGTAGAACAAATAAGCCCAGATCATCTAACTTCTTGGGTAGTTTGTTTTGAACAAAAGCGGAACCATTCTTACCCAACTTAACTTTCTCCTTGTACTTTTCTAAGAGTGAATTGTAAAGGAGCATGATTCAAGACATCAAGAAGTGGACGTTCAAGATAAAGATCTTTGAATTCATCATTAAGATTAGGTTTGGGTTCTTGTTTGAGAGGTGTTTCAATAACGTCTTCGACCAACACATTAGTTTGTGTATTATTTTTATGGTCTTGGTCTTTTTTGACTATTTAAGTTTGTTTGAAACACGTTTTAACTGCATTAACCGATTGAAAGTGATGTAAAGGGTATGGAGGTACACCTTCTTGTTGAGGACAAGAACGAGTAGATGAAACCGATGAGATAGAGTTAACATTTAGTTTTGAGTTTTTGATGGTGTCACTTGGGAGTGCTCCCATTACTTGGTCATTGAAAACCTTTAACATGTTATCAATTTTATTTGTCATCTTGCTTTAATCGGATTCAAGCTTTGACAAACGAGCTTCTTGAGATGACATAAAATTGGACACTAATCCCTCAAGATTGTTGGAATTATTGGAAAGATTATTTTTAAAGGCACGGTTCGAGGACGAACCGCTTGGTTGAAAAAGATTAGGTGGATTTGAAAATTTATTTTGAGACGAATTTTTGTTTTGTTTCAACCTAAAGTTTGGGTGATTTCTCCAAGAAGGGTTATAAGAATCACCTAGAGTGTTTTGCCCGGGTTTGAAAGTGAACCACTTGCCTTCCGCTCCATCAGTAAGCAAAGATATATAGTCCACAAAAGCTTGTTCAGTGAGTTCCATGCAATCACGAGTGTCACGGGGACCACTACATAATTCACATGAAGAAGTGATTTTTGTTCACTATGACGTGAAGGTTTAGGAGCTTTGTAGGATTTTATTAGAAACTTGACTTGGTCTTCAAGTTCCATGATCCAATGCTTGAGTTATTAGAAGGCAAGGATATTGCCTTGACGGTTTTGCTCAACTCGCGAGGATCATTCCAACATTCGTTGTCATAGAGAGCAAGATCTTCTATGATACCCCACGATTGTTCTGTATTCTTGTCACGAAGCTTACCACCGGCCGCTTGGTCACTTGGTTTGCCTTGTGGAGTGATTGATATGATCATAGGAAATTTGGACCTGGAGCCAAAGATCGATGCCATGATGAGGGACTTTTTGGAGTAAGTCCTTGAAACGAGTCAACGCTTCGTAAAGAGTTTCACCTTGATATTGTTGGAATATCAAAATGTCATTCCTTAACTTAGTAGTTCTCCCCGGTGGGAAAAATTGAGCAAGGAAACGATAAGTAAGATCATCCCAAGTTGAGATGTAAACGCTCAAGCCAATTACTAGATTTGTCATGTAGAGAGAATTGAAAGAGATGCAAGCGCGTCGTCTCATGTGTACCAACACCAAGGTCAATAGAATTAAAGATTTTAAGAAAATCCTTGAGATGTTGATTTGGATCTTTGGAACGAAGTCCATGGAATGCACATCTATTTTGCACCAACCGGATGGTGTCGGATTGCAAGGGAGACACATTGGCTCTTTGGGGGAGCTCAATGGAGTTTCGATAGCCTTGGTGGCATGCTTTGGAGTACTTACCCAGAGTACGGGCTCGAGATGGTTCGGGTGGATCTTGGTTATGTGGTGGATCGCGGTGTTTTTGTGGTTCTTGGTGTTGGTGTGCTTGGTTAAGGGGTTTAAAGGTATTATCACCCACCATGATGGCAAATGATATGATTACGAACACGTAGAACAAAGAAAATATAGACTACAAGAAAGCTAATAAAAAGAAAAACAAAAATCTCATTTGATAGGAATCTAGTGAGTAGACCTAAATAAAATAGAAATCAAAACCTAAACTATTCCCTGGCAGCGGCGCCAAAAACTTGATGGGGGTTATGTAAGACCTCAAGAAGTTTTACAATCCTCCTAGACAGTGTACCAAACCGTTGTAGTGTAGTATAGACAAGATACTGGGGATTGATCATTCTCTAGGAGAATAGTGTTGTGAAGGCCTAAGTGTATGATGAAATAGGTCTAAAGATGAGGGATGATTCTTTTTATGTTTTTATATTTTTTTAGAAAGCAAAGTAAATAATCTCGGGGTTTGAAGAGTGGGCATTTTAATTACTAATTAATTAAAACTAATTAAACTAAGTTAAACTAAATATGCAGAAAAGTAAATTGGTAACTCTTATGATAAGATAAAGGTGTTCACTTAGATTATCTTTACGCCCTAGTTATCCCTTATGGATTAATCAAATTGTCACGTCCTTGTTTTTAATTGGAGCATTGTGTTCCTATTTATTAGTCGTAGGGAGGTGCCATATGCCCTAACTCTATGAACGTATAAGTCTCCCATAAGAAAGCTTAAAGTCTATTAAGTCTCCTAGGATCTACAAGCCACAATTCACGCAATAAATACAATGAGAAAAACCACTAGCACACTCTAGGGTTGCATTTAGTAAATACAATGAGAAAAACCATCATAGACTTCACCAGGAGGGTGAGACTCTTAGTGTAATTTTCACCTTTCTTATTAAAAAACACACATAGTTTCCCTTCTTTCTCTACTCTCTCTCTAACCATGGAGATGGTTTATACGCGTACAATGCGCGTTCGGGGTCAAAGGAAACTTCCTTTTCTTCAAGCAAGTTTTTCAACCACCTAGGCAGTGAACCTAATCGTTGTAGTATAGTATTAGGGTAAGACTCGGGGATTGATATCGTTCTCTAGCGGAATAAGAATGCTAGTGAGAAATTTACTACGCTATGCTTGAGGTTGAGGAAGATTATTTTTTATCTTTTTTATATTTTTTAAGAAACTAAAGGTATGATCTCGGGGTTTGGATTTGGGGGGTGGTACTTCTACCGATTACTCTACTTATCTAATTATCTAATCTAAGGGGTAGTCATGTCTATTGAAGTGTGATCGTATGATGATTAAAGATGTGTTTACCTAGATACTATTACTCCCTAGTTATCTTTTATTGGTGGTTGAATTGTCACGTCCTTATTCTTAACGCATTGTGTTTTCTAAGGTCATAGGGTGTGCTTTTATCCCTAACTCTTTGAGACTACCTTAAGGTTATTGCCTACGAAATCTCTAGTATTCATAAACTAACTCTAAGGTTATCTTTGGATTTTTAGTCTACAATTACACTAGTGGTCATAAACTAAGGTTCACAAAGATTACTCAACCATTAAACACAACGATGGCCTCATGCACTCCTAGCCAATTACAATTAAGATAAGAGACAACCAATCAATAATTAATAACTAGGTTTCATAGATCTAAGCAAACACACAAGAAAATTAGTCGGACATGTTAAACATGCAAGCATACACACATTCAATTGAAGACATAATTAAATCAAGGGAATAAATAACTTATCTCGATGTAAAATAGGGTATGAGAACCCTAAAATAATGTCCAAACCGGACTACAATCATTTTAGGTTTTTACTCCACAAGTCTACCTCTTTTAAAAGTCTGAAAATCGAATTCTATATATAGAGTTACAACTGCGACGGCGTCACCTTTTAATTGTGACGCCGTCAGATCGCCAACATTAGGGTTTCGTCTTGGCCAATTCAACTTTGGGACGGTGTCACGTTGTGGTTGTGATGCCGTCAGTCTTCAGTCATGACGTCGTCTGAATCTGGATCTAGGTCGTCTGAGGAGAAAAGTCTTCGTGACACCCTACTCTTCAAAGCCTGACGCCGTCAGGTGTAAAATATCAATTTCGCTACTGTGCCGTCACAAAATCAGGGACGGCGTCGCCCTTTATTTGGGACGCCGTTAGGTGCCTTTCCAGCAGCTTGAGTGTCTTGATCTTGACTTTAGCCATTTTCTTCACACATTCACTCCTTTTCATCCAAATAAGCATCATTCCAGCATTTTGCCTTCAAGAGACCTAAAAAGTGAAAAAGAACGAAATTAAGCAGTAACGGATATAAAAGTGGGCAATTAAGGGCTTAAATGACCCCTTAAAAGTGTACGTTTTAAATCCTTATCAAATATCCCTACACTTGGTATTTGCTTGTCCTCAAGCAAATGTGCTTTTGGCCAATCAATTTATAAGTTAGGGGGCATGAAGCATTGGTTTAGAATAATTCACAACAAGTATAAGCCCCGCAAAAGTCATAACAAGCACGGAAATTATATACTAGCACCTCACAAGTGGTGTTTGGATACTCTCATCTCTCGGGTGTATATGAAATATATCAAATGGAAATGGAAGATAAACACTCATTAACCGGTCCTAGTACATAGATTACCATAGGCTTGAGACTAGATCAAACCTCCACCGCTTTGGTGTAAGCACCTAGGAACAACTATCTAAGAGGTCTTTTAAAGGGTTGTAACGTTAGGCTTACGGTAGGGAAAACAAAGGGTTTGGTTGGATAGGCGATTTAGTGGTGGCAAGACAAAAATCTTTTGTTACAAGCATGAAAAGAATGGCGTTGCTAAGCCAAGACTCGACTCTCTAAACTCTAGATAACTTTAAAACAAACATATATAAATATAAAGATAGATGTAGGATGGTAGCCCATATATATATAGAGAGAGTTAGGATCAAATAAGAAGATTACTTAAAATAAGAAGTAATAAGAAGAACTATAACCGCAAATCCGAGATACATCAACCTAAATTAGATGCATCCCTATAATCTTAGATGCATTATAACGCACAATAATGTGTTTTCTAGCTTTTAATTAGATGCATATACGTATATTAGATGCATTTAATGATTTCTCTTGTTTTTTGCTCCTCTGCACGTGCCAAAATCATGAAAATCAATTTGCACCATCTATACATCAAATTAACTTTCGAAACTCAAGATGTTGCATCTATATGAATATAAATGCATCTAATGCAAGTCGTTGCATCTCAAATGCATCATTTTGGTCACTTCTCACCACTTCTTATTTTAATTTACTATCATATATATATATATATATATATATATATATATATATATATATATATATATATATATATATATATATATATATATATATATATATATATATATATATATATATATATATATATATATATATATATATATATATATATATATATATATATTCATACACTTTACTCTACCATCCTCTACGAAAACATTAAAATATAAGAGATTTATAGGCACATCCTCACATTTGAGTTTTTATTACTCTAACACTAATTTGACCCGAATTGAAAAGATCAAAACACTTGGAGTACATTATTACGTAAATAAAGGGAATTTGAATTTAACGTTCTTTCCCGTCACTCCATAAAATTTAACTTTACCCATGAGTCTCAATCGTCCCAAAACTATGTACAAAGGATATGACTTGACTTAGCAACCATGCAAGTAACTAGATAATTGAACTAAGGGTTTAGTATGATAACAATAATGCACTAAAAGTGAGTGCATACAAGGTAGGCTAAGGCGATTTGGGTGTACATTTGTGGGTGGATTGTAAACAATGCTCTTCATTGATATTCCGGAAAACCGAAATGTCACGAGAACCGCGAAAAGGATAGGCTCCTGAGGGGTTAACTAAGGGTATCGTATACTAAATATGAGTACAACACAAGGGTGTGGGGGAATTACTCAACCGATGTGGAAGAAGTAATTATAATACGGGTATCAAACAAGGGTTATCCTAATGCCTCTTTTCATTTAGTTATTCCTAACTACACAAGTGTAGTCTCACTAGCGATCTCGGAATGCATCACAAAACAAGTTTTAGAATCTATTATACTACCGGTACACTCTCGAAGCATTAAAGGTGAATGCTTTAATTCCTATAGATCTAGGGCGAACCTCACATTTTTGGGGTGGAATTTGAGTGGTAAAGGGTTTTTGTGCTAGTCATATAACTTCCTATCCATGAGACGCTTTATTAAGACTAAAGACCCACTCCTACATGTCATGAAAAATTTTAAATCTTGTGCAAAAATTACCCTAACTGATATTTCTCATAGCTTATTACACAAATAAAATAGGACAAGACAAAAAATCAAGGATAAGCATAGTTTCAAAGTTCCCATTTTATTCTCCCTCCTTACACTTAAACTGAACATTGTCCCCAATGTTTCCCGAAAGTATCAAAGTTATGAAAACGGAAGGTAATTAAAAGAGAAAGAAACTAGTACTCCCCTGATTAGCTCGGTAGGATCCGTGTGAAATAGTTGTTAAATTCTTCTCCAAGAAGAATGTATGCGTGATAAGCTCCATCCAATACTATGTTTCTTCATCTTGATAAATAAAACATGCACACTTTTAAGAAAACAGACTAAACCTTCACATAAAATCGATGGTAAAACTATATATGACTCTACTAAACTAGGATATAATGCTTGTGGAATGGATGTTTGCAGATTTTCTGGAAAATTAAGACCTGAGAATTTCCAAAAGTTTATAAGTAGCACAGAAAACGAGAGAAAGTAGATAAGTTGTTTACGCTCCTCCGACGCCGTCAGTTGCAATCTGACGCCGTCAAAGTTATCCCGACGAACGGCTGGTGCGATTTTCTGGAAAAATTGCATCTTTAGAATTTGGAAAAAATTCCTGCAAAACTTCCATTATAACTCGATACAAGCATTTGACTCTAACAAGAATTGTAATTCTCATGTTCACATTCTTTTGAAAACGTGTGTAATCCTCCCTACACTTATCCTCTTTGTAAAATATCTTTATATGTAATGAAGACGAGGTTAAAGACAAAATAAAGTATTTTCACAAATTCAAACATGAGAATAAACAATTAATGAAAAAGATATATGACACACAAACAAGCAAACAATTAAGCATGGGTTGCTTCCCACGAAGCACTTTTCTTTAATTATGAGTCTTGTAGCTAGACTCGAAGTCGTGCCACTACTTTCCTTTTATCTTAAAGGCCCATTCGATTTCCTTAACTCTTCTTTCATCACGAACATATTTAGGGCCTAACTCTAGACAAGCGGTGTAGTAAACCTTGTTCTCCCAATCTATTTCGAAAGCCGGAATGTTTTCCACATCTAAATCATCAATGCCCTCAAACTTCTTATTTTTGTAAGGCATTATATATTTAACACATTCGGTCCCATTTGATAACTTGGCTATTCCTTCCTCTTGATCATAAACCATCTTAGATTCCTCAATAAATGCTCTCCCAAGTATCACATCTCCTAAAAACCCATTAATGATGCCCTTAACATTTTCCAAGATCATGAAATCACACCTATATGTGAAGTTACCTACGAAGACATGCAATCCTTTAACCCTCCCAACATAGTTACTCATTTTCCTAGGGTAAAAGGGGTCCCTCATAGGTCCTAACTTTTCGCTCATGATCCAATTGTAATAGAGCCTAGACATTATGTTCATGGGTGCCTTATAATCTATGTAAGTGTGATCCCTATATGAGTACCCAATCATGCACGGTATCTTAATGTTTTTAGGGTCACCACTTTTTATGCAAGGATCGAAAGGTGGTCGCGGGAAGTTAACTACGTTATATTGATAGGCGGTTTCCTTCCCATTAGGGTATGAATCGAAATACTCCCTAAGTTCCTCCTCCTCCTTACTACCCTCCATAATTTCTAATACCTTATAATCCCCTTCATCTAATTCATCCTCCGAATCTCTATCTAAAGTACTAGTGGATTCCTCAAGGGCTTTCTCAAGTGCACTTTCAGTTATCCTATTCAATTTCTTAAAATCTCCAATATCACTAACAATACGAGCTCGAAGTTGGTTGGCAAAAGTTGGATCAAGTGGTGGGTATTTGTTTGATGGTAGGTTGTTGTTTGGTGGGTTATCACCTTTCATGACGAAAAGTGATGGGATTACGAACAAATTCACGAAGAAGGGGGATAGACTACGAGGATGCTAAAAATGAGAAAAAAATATTACTTGATAGGAATCAAGCAAGGAAACCTAAACGAGATAGAGATCTAATTAGCTATTCTATTCCCCGGCAGCGGTGCCAAAAACTTGATACGCGTACAACGCGCGTTTGGGTTCAAAGTAAACTTCCTTTTCTTCGAGCAAGTTTTTCAACCACCTAGGCAGTGAACCTAATCGTTGTAGTGTAGTATTAGGGTAAGCCTCGGGGATTGATATCGTTCTCTAGCGGAATAAGAATGCTAGTGAGAAATTTACTACGATAAGCTTGAGGTTGAGGAAGATTATTTTTTATCTTTTTTATATTTTTTAAGAAACTAAAGGTACGATCTCGGGGTTTGGATTTGGGGGGTGGTACTTCTACCGATTACTCTACTTATCTAATTATCTAATCTAAAGGGTAGTCATGTCTATTGAAGTGTGCTCGTATGATGATTAAAGATGTGTTTACCTAGATACTATTACTCCCTAGTTATCTTTTATTGGTGGTTGAATTGTCACGTCCTTATTCTTAACGCATTGTGTTTTCTAAGGTCGTAGGGTGTGCTTTTATCCCTAACTATTTGAGACTACCTTAAGGTTATTGCCTACGAAATCTCTAGGATTCATAAACTAACTCTAAGGTTATCTTTGGATTTTTAGTCTACAATTACGCTAGTGGTCATAAACTAAGGTTCACAAAGATTACTCAACCATTAAAAACACAATGATGCACTAGTACAAAAATGGGATTTGGTCACACATGGTCGAAATGGAACGGCCACACATTCGCATATTTGTGTCGCTGAAGGTACGAAAATTGACAACATTTACTAATTAGTCACACATGAAAATTTTGATTGTGTGACCATTAGAACTGTATTGCCACACAATTGAACATTGTGTGGCTAAAGGTATCTGGTGATTTTGTTTCAGATCATTTAGCCACATATGAATTTGGAACGCGTGACAAATACAAGTAACCTGATATGTTTTTCCAACTCTTTAGCCACATCTGAAATTGGAACGAGTGACAAATGAAAAGTAAGGTTGAAGCATTAGTCATGATATACATATAAACAGTGACAAATATATGTCACACACTTGAACACTGTGACCAAAAGCTATATATGGTCACACTAAATGTTTTGTTACACATTCGTTAAGTGTAGCCAAAATCCAGTACATATGTTCACGTAAGTTAATATGTGTGTTTAAAGTTTAGTTTGTGTTAGCTTGCCAAAATCTAATCTATAAAGTCACATTTACTACTAACACTGTGACCAAATGCCATATATGGTCACACTAAACATTTTGTCACACATATTATTTAAGTGTAGCCAAAATCCAGTACATATGGTCACGTAACTTAATATGTGGCCATTGGATGATCAATAGTCACTTAAAATACACGTTTCTTCACTTTAAACACCATATATTAACACTTTTAGCCACTTAATGGTTAATTGTATGTGACTAAATACCCAAAACAAACATGCTTTGTGTGACTAAATGTTAGAAAAGGCCACACAAACATAAAATTTATGTGGCCATTGGATGATCAATAGTCACTCAAAATACACGTTTCTTCACTTGAAACACCATATGGTCACACTTATTAACACTTTTAGCCACTTTATGATTAATTGTATGTAACTAAATACCCAAAACAAACATTCTTTGTGTGACTAAATGTTAGAAAAGGCCACACAAACATAAATTTGATGTGGCCATTGGATGATCAATAGTCACACAAAATACACGTTTCTTCACTTTAAACACCATATGGTCAAGTTTGTTGCATTTATTGTGCTGTTAATGAAAATGTAGGTTTGTAGGTGATGGCTTTTATAGTCACATTGATATGCACACACAAACACACACATTAACACTTGTGCAACACCACAATCTACTAAACTTGGATAAATCCAAACTAATTATATATATGAAGAACTCTTTAACAACGAGTACTTGATTGTTAATGCGGAATCTTAACAACAAGCAAGAAGAACAAAAATACTATTTCACTAATAAACTTCTTTTATTAATATTTCTATTCGTCTAAGTACAAGTTCATTTCACTATACTTTAGGGTTCCTTTATACACTTAGGAAAACCTAGTATACAAAGCGTGTGAAGGATATAGATATCTCTTCCTAAGATATCTCTACGCGTACATATGCCTTCCTAAACTCTAATAAACTATTACATTTTTCATAAGCAGAACTAACTACTGAATACTACCAGACTTAATTGTTATCTTGCCGGTATTATTGTTGTTGAGCTTTTGATTCAATTAACCTCAAAAGCGATAGCATGCATCATCCTTTCTTTCACCTAACAACTTCTTCTCAAGCATAGCCCTCAAATAATGTTTGGAAGTGGATACTCCACTGTAAGCATATAAAGAATTGCGGTTTTAATTCCAAGCGATTGCACCGACAAGTGTGTAAATATCTCCATCGATCACTTGTTCTTGATGAGCCGCCCACATTTCATCATCGAGATCGGTGTCTCAAACATGGTCTTCAAGTCACCCGGAGGACTCTTTCATATTCCTCTTGGTCTCTTGTCACCATGCTTCTCCATCATCGGTGGTACATGGTCTTCAAATCATCCTGGACAAATCACTCAATAAACCGGAAAGTTCACATATATAGTGTATGTGTGATTTTCCCTTACTATCGAGTAAACTACCTTTTTCCCATTTTGATGATCTAAACCTTTGCAATCTTAGCGAAGTGTTGAACACTGTAGGAATGGAGCCTATGGTAAACTCTTACGATGACGGTTCATCAACCTTATCCTTCATGTACTCTTCCACTTCCTTCTTAACATTTGTCTTGTCCTTTTCACTCCTTTCTTTCCGATTGGATTTCTTCCTTGTCATATTCAAAGCGGTTGCTTAACCTCGACTTCCTCCTCTTTCTTTCTGGTTTTGGCTTATCACCAAGTTTTTAGCTTGAAACCTTTTAGTCTTTGCAATCTTCTCTTCTTAGCATCCTTTGGTTGAAGATTGTAACCCTTCCTTTTAACCGTTGAAGCTTCCAACTCGAATCCATTGGAATAAATTTTTATTTTGGTACACTACTTTTTCAAATTCGCTTTTAGAACATCGCCTTCAATTTCCTTAAGCGGCTCAACTTCGGTAGGATTCCCTTGACTTTTGATATAGTGGATCATATAATCCCTTTGCTCGACTTTGGTCAAGGGTGCATGCATCCTTTCTCTTTGTCTCGCTCTCGAGAAGCCTCTTCTTCTCATTAATCATCTCAACCATTTTACTTGCATAATCTTTTACGCCAATATTAGGAAGGATATCTCATTTACTAATAATCTGCCTTTATAGTATCCCATTCTTCATCGATGTAGAATTTGGCGATTCCACAATTTGACTTTCCTTTTCATTTGTTCTTGATTAATTACGGTTCCTCCTGCAGACTTTTGGCAATCACTCATCATTCAATGTTTGTTCGCACGTTCGACTTCTTGACCTCATCCTCTGCTTGAATCCTAGCAATCTCATTAAGCTAGCTTCCTCTTGTGTGAGTTGCTTTTTGGTCTCACCGGCTCGGAAGATTCTTGCACTATTCCTTTGCCTTCCCTATGCACAAACTCCTCACCAAGTACTACCTAGATCACTACCAGATTAATATGTTCAATTACTAGTATTAACTTGACATCAAAGCAGTATTAAAATCTTCATCAAAAGCGATTTAATTTCGGCACCACCGGACTTATCTTTAGTAAAGTCACGGACTTATCCACTCTACTAGAACTTGCGACTTCTTTATCCGTCTCTTCTTAAAGGATTTCTTGTGGTGAAATTCTTAACCAAGATTTCATTGCTTCAATCCTTGAGGACTAATTTGAGTTTCCTCGGAGGATTCCTCACCTTCCGAGTCTGTAATGTCTATCCCGTCTGTTTGAATTTCCCTCCAATTTCTTAACTCTTTTGCGAGTAGTCCCAGTGACTTCTTGGTCTTCTTCAATTTTTCTCCAACTCATCAACCCTTGAAATCGGTTGTGGAACCGGTTGAAGTAGATCTTCCATATATAAGGCGGGTTCTGCTATAGTAGTGGGTGTTGGAGGTTGTGGTTGAGGAATCACCGGTGGTTCTTCCTCATGGGTGAAGGTGAAGGTGGTGGGGTGTTGGTGTCCTCTGTTCAAACTCTGCTTTTTTCGGTTCGGATGTAGGTTGATCTGAGCTTCGATGTAGCGAGAGGAGATGGAGCAGATGTAGATGTACCTTGTGGTCGAGTAGTGCTGTAGAAACATATCGAGACAAAAGTGGCTTGTGTACCCTTCAAAACCCCTTTTCATATTACCAATTATCTTTTTAGTGAAAGGGAGAGCAATGTAAGGATGTTTGCTTGTTGTTTGACATTTAAGATCATTTGCAAAAATCTTGGGTACATCAAAACTTTTTCTTATTCTTGGCATTAGCAACCATGGCATCAAAAATCATTTTGAAAAATTGAAGAGTCTCGCGGTGGAGAGAGCGGACCAATGCGAAGCAATATTTCTTCCAAATTGATCCCATCCACCACTTTTAGAGCTCATACAATGTAAAATATGATGCACAAGGAAGCGCCATTGTGGTGTAAAATGACTCTTCCAAAAGTGAATGTTCCATCGTTAGATATCCAATATTTTCCAATCCACGAAAGAGGTCATTATTTGGCAACATTGAAATCCACGAGGCATCGACCAATTGAAGCTTGCTTCGATCGATTCCTCGGTGATTGAATACTCTAATGTATCAATAGTTGCATTTAACTCTAGTGTCCCATCGCAATAGTTCTAGCAGAGCGACCGCCGTAGCTGTTTGACTAGGGAATCATAGATAGTTGAATTATGAGTAAGGGCATACATGATATGACTACCCTTTAGAAAGTCCACTATCTTTCAAGCACTGTGCTTTCGTGAGGCTTTTGAGAAATCCCACTTGATTGTGCTTGTCTACAAACTTTAATTGTGCCATCTTTTATGTTAATTGAAATCTTGGTAGTGCAACGCAATTAGGGTTTAGTCTTTGGTAAGGAGACTTAATCGAAAGAAAAGATTTAAACTTTTAAAGATTAGGATAAAGTAATTAAAGGATAAATATGAATTCTAAAATAAAATTATCCATATAAATACTTGACCACCTAAAATTAGGTAACAGTACTATTTAAGCAAGAAAATCGTTTTTAATTTTTGCACTACCGGACTAAAGAATGGTCAAACAGACTTAAAATAACATCACCGAATTAACTCGTACTATAGCACATCAACTAGCCTGACTTCCATACATCTCAATCTGTGAGAATTCTTGCTTTTCAAGATATCCTTAAACAAAATAATATACCTAATGATTTAACTAATATTAAGTCTTGTATTATAAACATAAATCCTTAAAAAAGTACAAAAATCGAATGTCTATATGCTTTAAAAGAGTGAAATATGATAAAGGTAAAGTGTGACAACTTGACCATAACATGGTTCACTTGGATTTTAATATAACAACACCTCCACGATCGGTTCGATAGTAGTCGGTTCGTGATTCGTTACCCAAGTCACGTCGATCCACACGTGGCAATATGTTATCATTGTCTTTGGTGAATGGCGGTACTAAATTCCTCATCGGCTTGGTCATACTTATCTTTGTAATTCTTGGGTGGTGTCTTAAACACAATAGACAATTTTTTATCTACCTGGTCTTTCACATAAAACACTTGTCGTGCTTGTGCGGCTAATATGAACAGATAAACCTTGTGGCCTAAACTATTCAGGTCAACCAATGTATACCCAAGAGTAGTATCGCGTTTCAAACCACCAGCTTTGTGATTAACCTAGTCACATTTGAAAAGAGGAATTTGCATGTAACGGTAATCTAGTTCCCATATCTCTTGTAAAACCCCATAATAATATGCTTTTCTTGTGGTTGCAACTTCTTTAGATATGTGCATATCTAATGCCTCAACACTAACCCCACTGTTCTGGTAAACTTTTCCTTCATGATCTTTAGTACGAAAAGTATACCCATTGATGTGATATGCATCGTATTTCACTACGGTGGCGCGTGGTCCATAGGATATCCACCTTACAGTTTCTGATACACTTTCTTTGTCGATTTCTAACTCTCTCAACCCGAATTTCATTACAAGTATATATTAGCTCAAAGAATAAGTACACCAATTTCGAGATCAAAATGAGTGAGAAATAAGGTTTAGAAAGGGTATGTTGAGTAACATAAGATTAATTACTTCTTTGCGTAACCATTTGGCAAAAGATTTGCTGTGCTCATTCTCCGAAATGCTATTCGTTTACCGGGTTTTACGCTTTCAAAACTTGCTTGTGTCGCTTTGAAACAATGTGTTTGATTATTATATTTGATACATCATTTTCGATATGAAATAGACATGTGTTAATAAGACTTACTCGATATCGATACAATTTCATCGTATTATTTATTACATACAAATGTGCTTTCTAAAAGAGTTCCGCAGATCCTTCACTTGATTTGCCGGCCGACACCGGCTTTCCTTCCTCATTTTCATCATTTCGTGTTTATCGGTGGGATACCAACAGTTTTCATGGATTTATGATATTCGCTAAAAACTCTATTGTTTCTTTCGCAATAGTCTCCTCAACAATGCATCCTTCGGTCTATTTCATTCCGACATGTCCTTTAATAACCTTCATACATCTTTCAAATGGATACATCCACCAAAGCATATGGGAACGCATAATTTTACCTCCCTAGTTAGGTGCACAATCAAATGTATCATAATATCAAAGAATGATGGAGGAAAGAACTTCTCGAGTAGGCACGGTGTCACTACAGTTCGCTTGCATATTATCTAGTTCTTGCAATATTATTTCTTTGCAACATATTGATTTAAAGAAAAGCAAAACCCGATAATAGCATATCGTGTGGGTGGGTGCATGATTGAGCGTATTGCAATGGGCGTAAACTCTTGCATTATCATGTGATAGTCATGCGATTTTAGGCCAATGAGCTTCCTATCCTTTAGGTGACCAAACTAGAGAAATTTGAACAATAGCCTTGTGGTACCACGATGTTGTGTAAAGTTTCATAAAAATATCTTTTCGGCATTCGTTAATGTGTAACCTTTGGAGGTAGTGTTGTTTTGTCTTGTTCTTGCATAGCAAACAACTCTTGTTTACCCCAACTCGGCCCGGATCTAATCGAGCATTGGTCCATCTTTCGTCTTTCCGGAACATGTAGCAAAGTTCAAGAGACTCTCAAACAACATTCTTTTCTACATGCATAAAATCATTACAATGTGGAATGCAATTATGCCTCAATACCTAAGTTTTCGATACCAAATGTTGAATTTCTTCCAATACGCACCGCTTTGTCCGTTTACTTGGCTTGAACTACCTCTACTTTCTGTTATGTTTCTTTTACGCTTTTGAATCTTCCCACCTCTCGCCTCTCGTATCTTCTTGGTTTTTCGATACATTATTGTTTGTTCGTTTTCCTTTTCCCCACTTATTTTCAATATGTTGTACCTCGTTGTATATTTGTTCCCGGTCATTGGATTTGGAGCCGGGAGAAATTCTTGTTGTCCATTAAATGCCTTCCTTTGCCTTTCGAATGGATGGTCATATGGTAGATATCGTCTGTGATCAACATAACTTTGCTTGGATGAGGCGTAAAGTCTAACACGGTTTGTATCTTTCCACATACTACACAACCTTTGAATCCATTATGACGGCAGCCACATAATGTACCAAGTGCAGGGTAATCATTTATTATCCATAACATAATGGCACGTAGATTAAAGTTATCTTTTGTGGATGCATCATATGTATTGATAACGCTACACGCGTCGTTCGGGGTCAAGGAAACTTCCTTTTCTTCGAGCAAGTTTTATAACACCCTAGGCAGTGAACCTAATCGTTGTAGTGTAGTAATTAGGGTAAGCTACGGGTATTGATATCGTTCTCTAGGGGAATAGGAATGCTAGTAAGAAGTTACTACGCTACGGTTAAGGTTGAGGAAGATTATTTTTTGTATTTTTTATATTTTATGAAATGGAAAGGTACTAATCTCGGGTATTGGATTTGGGGGTTGGTATTTCTACCGATTACTCTACTATTATCTAATTATCTAAACTAAGGTTGTGGGAGTCTATGTCTAATTAATGTGTGCTCGTATGATAGTTTAAAGATGTGTTTACTTAGGTTGTACTACTCCTTAATTATCTCCTATTGATGGTTGAGTTGTCACGTCCTTATTCTTAGTTGCGTTGTGTGTCTAAAGTTGTAGGGTATGCATTTCTCCCTAACTCTTTGAACTTACCAAAGGGTCTCGTCTACAAAACCCACTAGGGATAATAAACTCTTACTCTAAGGCACTCTTTGGATGGTTTAGCCTACAACTACTCAGGTAATTATATTCTAAGGTTCACAAAGATGAATCAAGCATTAAGTACACAACGAATAACCTATCGCATTACTAGATCATTAATCAACTAAGATAAGAAACAACCAATCAATATTCAATAATTAAGTTTCATACTTCCTAAGCAAACACACAAATAAATTAGCCGGACATGGAGAACATGCAAGCATACACACAAATAATCAAAGACATAATTGAATTAATGAAGTAAATACTTATCTTGATGTAAGATAGGGTTTAAAACCCTAAAATCTTGTACAAGACACCTTAGGTTCGGGTTTAGCTTTTCACCCAAAAGACTCTCTAAAACCGAAAAATTCGGATTCTATATATAAGATTACATATGCGACGGCGCCACCTTATGTTTCGTGACGCCGTCGTGTCGCCGTCATTACGGTTTCGTCTTGGCCACGTTAACCTTGCGACGGCGTCACCTTATGTCCGCGACGCCATCCTCTTGACTTCGGCGTCGTCTCGGATTGCATCTAGGCCGCCCGAGTAGCGACGGCCTACTCTTTTACAACCGGACGTCGCCACTTGAAAATACGAGTTTTGGGTTCGAACCGTCACAAAATCCTCGGACGGCGTCGCATTAGCACCGACGCCGCCGCCTTCTATTTTCAAAGTTGTGAGTGTCTCGATTTTGACTTTGGCCATTTTCTTCATATATTCGCCTTTTCGTCCAAATAAGTGCCATTCCAAAGATTTTGCCTTCAAGAGACCTAAAAGTGAAAAGGAACGATATTAAGCAATAACGGATACAAAAGTGATCAAATAAGGACTTAAACGACCCTCAAAATGGTACCTTTTAAAACCTTATCAAATATCCCTACACTTGTTATTTGCTTGTCCTCAAGCAAATGTGCTTTTAACCAATTAATTTATAAGTTAGGGTCATGAAGTATTAATTCAAAACGGTCCACAACACATATAAGCCCATAAAAGTCATAACAAGCACGGAATTACATACTAGCACCTCACATGGGGTGTTTGGATACTCACATCTCTCGGGTGTATATATGAAATATAACAAATAGGAAATGGAAGATAAACACTCATTAACCGGTCCTAGTACATAGATTACCATAGGCTTGAGAATAGATCAAACCTCCATCGCTTTGGCATAAGCACCTAGGAAAGACTATCAAAGAGGTCTTTAAAGGGTTGTAATGTTAGGCTTACGGTAGGGAAACAAGGGTTTGGTGGGATAGGCTATATAGTGGTGGTAAGTCAAAATCTCTATGTTAAATGCATATGAAGAATGGCGTTGCTAAGCCAAGACTCGACACTCTAAACTCTAGATAAGCGAAATAAATAAACATAAATTCAAAGATAGATGTAGGATGGTAGCGTTTTTTTTTTTTTTTTTTTTTTTTTTTTTTTTTTTTTTTTTACACTCTATATTTTTTTCTTTTCTATATTTTTTTTTTTTTTTTTTTTTTTTTTTTTTCATACACTTTACTCTACCATCCTCTACGATAACATCAAAATACTAGGGATTTATAGGCATATCCTACACTTGAGTTTTTATTACTCTAACACTAATTTGACCCGATTTGAAAAAATCAAAACACTTGGGGTACATTATTATGCAAACAAAGGGAATTTGAATTTAACGTTCCCTTCCCGTCATTTCATAAACTTTAACTTTTCCCATGAATCCCAATCGTCCCAAAAGCGTATACAAAGGATATGACTCGACTTAGCAACTTATGCAAGCAACTAGATAATTGAACTAAGGGTTTGGGGTGATAACAAACATTTGCACTAAAAGTGAGTGCATAAGGGGTAGGCTAAGGCGACTTGGGTGTATATTTGGGGTGGGGTGTAAACAATGCTCTTCATTGATATTCGGAAAAACGAAACATCACGAGAACCGCGAAAAGGATAGGCTCGTGGGGTTAACTAGGGTATCGTGTACTAAAGATGAGTACAACATAAAAGGTGTGGGGAATTACTCAACCGATATGGAAGAAGTAATTATATTACGGTATCAAACAAGGGTTATCCTAATGCCTCTTATCATTTAGTTATTCCTAACTACACAAGTGTAGCCTCACTTGCGATCTCGGAATGCATCACAAAACAAGTTCTAGAATCTAATATACTACGGTTCACACTCTAAGCATTGAAGATGAATGCTTTAATTCCTACTAATCTAAGGGCGATCCTCACATTTTGGTGGAATTTGGGTGGTAAAGGGTTTTGTGCTAGTCATGCAACTTCCTATCCATGAGACGCTTTTGTTAAGACTAATGGCCCACTCCTATATGTCATAAAAATTTTAAATTTGGTGCCAAAATTACCCTAACCGACATTTTCTCATGGTTTATTACACAATCACAATTGGACAAAGCAAATAGTCAAGGATAAGCGTAGTTTCAAAGTTCCGCTTTATTTTCCTCCCTACACTTAAACCGAACATTGTCCCCAATGTTCCCGAAAGTATCAAAGTTATGATAATGGAAGGTAATTAAAACGAAGAAACTAATACTCCCCGATTAGCTTGGTAGGATCCGTGTAAAGTGGTGGTTAAATCCTTTTCAAGAAGAATTATTGCGTGAAAAGCTCCTTCCAATCTTATGTAACTTCTTCTTGACAAACTAAACTCGCACACTTGAAGAAAACAAACGAAACCTTCACGTAAAATCGGCGGTAATAGTATATATAAGACTCGATTTAAACTAGGATATAATGCTTGTGGAATGGATGTTTACGTAATTTCTAAGAAAATTAAGACCGAAAATTCCAAAATTTATAAGTAGCTCGTAAAACGAGAAAAAGTAATCATTGTTTTACTCCTTCCCGACGCCGTCAGTTGCAATCTCGACGCCGTCAGTTATCCCGACAAAAACCGGTCTGTGATTTTCGGAAAAATTCGGAAAATTTACATCTTTAGAATCGGAAAATTTACGCAAAACATCCATTATGACTAGATACAAGCATTTGACTCGAACAAATAAACATAAATATCTTTTAGTTAATTGTTATTCTCATGTTTACGTTTTTTTGAAAACGTGTAATCCTCCCTACACTTATCCTTTATGTAAAATACCTTTATATGCAATTAAGACGAGGTTAAAAACAAAATAAAGCATTTTACAAATTTAAACATGAGGATAAACAATTAATAAAAGATATATGACACTAACAAGCAAACAATTAAGCATGGGTTGCCTCCACAAGCGCTTTTCTTTATTTAAGAGTCTTGTAGCTAGACTCATAGTCATACTCCCACGCATCGATATACGTAAGTCTATCCTCAACAATGTCGTAAGGATCAAACTTATCATTCAAGTTCCTAGTAGTACGTTCGGTTAAATATGTCTTTTCAAACTTCTCACCATCGGGATCATAGATTTGTATCCTAATGTGCCACTCTCCATTACCATCACTAGGCGGTCTATCCCAATCCCACTTGTGTTCAGATTTCTCAACTTTCCACTTATTCATGACAAGGTTAACGGCAAGCTTCCTAGGAACTCGGTCATCTTCCTAAATACTAAGCGTCCTCGAACGGGTTCACTTCCATGTCCCTAGCCATTTCTTTTTCTTGAAAGTTCTTTGCACTAGCGAAGGCTTTATCTAGGTAAAAGGTCTTTGGGGCCTATGATGTTCTTATCAATCCAAGGTCCATATCTAGAAGGCTCTCTATCCAACCCTATCTCTTGTGGGACTTCCTCATCCTTGTAGTATGTATGCTTTTAACATCATAAACGGATCTAGCACTCCCTCCCTACCACTATTTTGGACATCTTACAATCGATGATGGCACTAGCGGTAGCTAAAAATCCTTTTCCAACTAGTAATGGGCATGTCGGGTCCTTATTCATGTCTAGCACATGAAAGTCGGCCAAAAGAGTCAACTCTCCTACGTGTACTACCATGTCCTTTATTATTCCTACCGGACGTGCTACACTACCGTCCGCTAGACCTAAGATGGTTTCCGTTGGTTCGATTTTACCTAAGTTAAGGCTTCTATGGAGGGACAACGGAACAAGATTGATGCATGATCCTAAATCGGCTAGAGCATCGAGTGGTTTGGAAGTTCCAAGTCTACGGAAGAGTGAATAGCCGGGATCGTCTAGCTTCTTAGGTAAGTCGTTTCGCACAAAAGCGGACCCATGTTTTCCAAGCCTAAGTTCTAACTCATATTTTTCTTTAAAGCATTATAATAAGGTGCATGAGCTAAGACTTCAAGAATCGGTTTTCTTGATGGAGTTCCTTGTACTCCTCCTCTAAACTAGGTTTGAATTCTTGGTCGACGGGTTTCTCAAGAGTAGGCTCACCAAAGGTGCCGGGCCTTGGTACCTCTTGGATGGCTTGGAACCCTTTTGATAGCATTTACCAAGTGAACTGTTGGGTGGGAGGGGCATGGATGTGCACTCTCCCATGGTGAACTAGAACATGAAGTCGATGCAATCGAATTCACTTTTGGGTTCTTTATGGTATCACTGGGAGTGCTCCAACTTCCCGCTCATTGAAGGCTTTTAGAGGCATCAAGCTTGGTTGTCATCTCGCTTTGTTTTGCTTAAAATCGGCTTCAAGCTTATTCAATCGAGTTTCTTGGGATGACAAAATCTAGATGCAATTGCCTCAAGATTAGTGGGGTTCCGGTATTAAAAGAATTGAACCTAGTAGGCGAACTAGATGAGCTTTGGGGTGTGCTTGAGTCTTGGTTCCACTTAAGGTTAGGGTGATTTCTCCATGAGGGGTTGTACGAGTTTCCTAAGTTGTTTTGTTCGGGTTTGAAAGTGTACCACTTCTCTCCCGCTCCGCCGGTACGCACGGAGGCGTAGTCCGCAAAGCTTGTTCGGGAGCCTTGTGCAATCACGAGTGTCATGGGGACCACCGATAACTCACAAGGTAGAGTGATTTGATTCACTTGTCGTGAAGACTTAGGATTTTGTAGGAACTCATGAGGAATCTAACTTGATCTTCAAGTTCGATCATCCTACGGTCGGATGGGGCAAGGAGATTGCCTTAACGGTTTTGGGCGCTCTCACGGGTCATCCCAAATTTCGTTGTCATAGAGGCGAGGTCCTCTATTATTCCCCATGATTCTTCCGCGGTGAGATCACTAAGTTTTCCACCGCCGCTTGGTCAATGGATCGCTTAGTGGGAAGTTGACATGATCATAAAGATTTGGACTTGGAGCCAAAGATCAATGCCGTGATGAGGACTTTATGAAGTAAGTCCTGAATCGAGTCCATGCTTCGTAGAGAGATTCACCTTGACGTTGTTGGAACATCAAGATGTCATTCCTAAGCTTAGTGGTTCTCCCGTGGGAAAAATTGAGCAAGGAAGCGAGAGGTAAGATCATCCCAACTTGAGATGGAGCCGTGGAAGTCGCTCAAGCCAATTACTAGCTTGGTCCCAGAGAGAATTGGAAGAGACGCAGCGTGGTCTCCCGAGTAGTAGCATCAAGGTCGATGGAATCGACAATTTTGAGGAAATCCTCAGATGTCGATTTGGATCTTCGGAACGAAGTCCATGGAATGCACATCCGTTTTGCACCAACCGGATGGTGTCGGATCGCAGGGCCGTAGTTTGGGCTTGGTCGGGAAGCTCAATGGTGTTCCTATAGCCTAGGTGGCTTGGTATCGAGTATTCACCAAGAGTACGGGCTCTTGGCGGGTCATTTGGTGGTGGGTTGATGAGTGGTGGTTGGTTATCACCTTCCATGATGAAGAGTGATGGGTGTTACGAACAAAGGGTCACGAAGAAGGGGGATAGACTAAGAGAAAGCTAAAAATGAGAAAAAATTTACTTGATAGGAATCAAGCAAAGAACCTAAATGAGGTGGACTACTAACTAGCTATTCTATTCCCAAGTGGCGCCAAAAACTTGATAACGCTACACGCGTCGTTCGGGGTCAAGGAAACTTCCTTTTCTTCGAGCAAGTTTTATAACACCCTAGGCAGTGAACCTAATCGTTGTAGTGTAGTAATTAGGGTAAGTGTTGGATCGATATACTTTAATCAAACTAACTTAACTAGCTTGTTAAGGTTTAATAACCTCGGATAAATCCTAAGTTATTAACAAAGAAACACTGAGCAATCTTTATTAAGTACGCGGAATTTACTTAACAAAGCTAAGAAGAATAACTTTATTATAAACTCTAAATCGCTTATTATGAGATACTCTAATACAACTCTAAGATAATCGAACTTTCTCTAAAACACCAATTGTAAACTCTAAAACTCTTTTCTAAAATCGTACCTCTAATACCAATCTAGGAGTCCTTTTATAGGCTCAAGGATATCCTAGTCGGTTTACAATTGATAACCTTGTACGACAAGTAATCTAAACATGGAATACAATACTTTCCATAAACGAATATAACAGTTCTTTTGTTCTAGCAAGATTTTGACTTTATCTTGCAAGATTTTGACTCGTCTTTAGCAAGATTTGACTATTTGACTTCTTCCGCTTCTTTGCGACTTACAAGACTTTCATGTCTTCGATATCTTCAAGACTTTCATATCCCAACAATCCTCCCTAACTTGAATTCTACTTGCTTGACTTCAAGTTCCTTTGTGAATATATCTTTAATGACTTCATCTTTAAACGGATTGTTTCTTAGTCTTTAAATTGTATCTCTGTAATATCCGTGCTTTGTCAAAGTATCTCTTAGAATTGTTTTCTACAAAGAAGATCCAAAGAATCTCCATCTTTTCAAAGAACACAAAGAACATATGACGGTTTGTACATTAATTCGCTTTAAGTTGCATACTATTCTCATCACATCAAAGTGAATCATTGAAAATTTAATGGATTTAGAACTCTTTACCAAAGCCATTATCTTTGGAGTAGCCAAATGTTTTGGTGTGTAAGACCATGGTACATTGATAACCATATGATTTTTAGCAAACCACCGCCTATCAACAGATTTGTTTTGTCTTTACCAAAAGTCGTATCTTCTCGGACTAGTTAGTTCTTCTATCTAATGGTGAACTAATTACCAATAATGGTTTTTCCATCGCCTTTACCACAAGCCATTTTCTTGTGGGCTAGCCAACTCTTCACATTACCGATATGGTGAGTTGATGACCATCCAACTTATTAGCAAGTTGTCAACTAAAAACGGATTTGATATATCTTTACCGAGCCGTTTGCTCATGGATTAGTCAATCCTTTTGTAACCATGGTGGATTGATAACCTATTGATGTTATCATCACAAAAACATTTATTCAACCTTTATTTCAAAAATATTTAATACTTAGCAAAAGGTTTTCTAAAATTCATTTAAGCGGTTTAGTTCAAAGAACAAGATTTTGATGAAAGTATCGTCGATAAGCAAGACTTTGAATAAAAGTACCGATATATCAAAAAGTATTTATTCAAATAAAATTCATACCGGTTATAGATCATTCTCAAGAATGGTAGTCCAATCTATAAACAAATTGATAACCATGCAAGCGGCTTCATTAGCCTCTTCTACTTCCAATCCATGCTCTAGCATTCTTCTCATGAGATCAACTGTAAGAGGACATCTTCTTTCTGCAAACATGTGTATCATTGTTCCATTTTCTAGCTCCAAAACATGAACTCCAGATTCTTCAAAGAATCTCCAGCAAACTATTTCCCAGCTTTCTTGATCCTTCCAAATATCATCAGTGCTTTCTTCATTAGTTTCCCACATAGTTATGAGATCACCATGTAAAACCAATCCAATTCCTTCTAATGGATTATCTTCAAAATAAGCCTTCACAACATGATATAAGTAGAATAGATCTACTCTATCTATAATATGCAGAAAATCCCATAGCCTTTTAAAAACTCTGAAACTTTCATCTTCTTTATGAAAGACCATGTAATCTCCATTCTTGGATTTCTCAACTTTGAAAACACTAATCTTTGATCTGTTCATCTTCATGTCATTATCTTCATTTGTATAATCAAAATCTACTATTCTGAGATAATTCTTTAATTCATCACTAGTTTCATATCTTAATTCAACCTTTTCTTTCTTTGAAAACTGAACATCAGAATTTCGGTTTTCTTTTCTCTTTAAGCTCTTCTTCCTTTCAACTTCAAATTCAAAAGCTTCTTCTAAAGTCTTTAATGCTGCAACATCTTTCTTATATGCTTCTCTCTCAAGATCATATAATCTCTTCATATCCACATAATTTAGCTTCGCAATCCTTTAAATCCTCTGCTTTTTAGATATGCCATCATTGCATTCTTTTCTTTAGCTAAATTAGATCTTCTTTGCATATATCGAACATGTGTAGAGATCGTAATGGTTCAACAGTTTCAAGATCCAATTCATCTTGCACCTTTGAGTCGCTTTCTATTTAGAGCTTCTTGAGCTTCCTGTTCTTCTCTATCTTTAGCATCTAACTCTTCTTGAACTTTTCTCGTCAGCTTCATTCCTTGCAACTTCAAATGCTCTAAGTTACGCCAAAGTAAGTTTCTTCTTCTTAGTTTCAACCGAATAGCTTTCCTTTGTCTTTTGGATCAATTGCAGTTGATCGGTTCTTGGTTGTTCTTCTTCTTGTACATCTCTAATAGTAACTCCTCCTCTTGGGTGTGACAAATCTAACATTGTAGCAATTAATTCATCATCACCGCAGAATGAATAGGCTTGAATGTAGGTTCCTCCTCTTCTTCTATAATGCTTGTAGAAGGACCGACTTCTTCATCAAAATTCAATACCCTTGGAGTTATTGGTGTTATTGCTTCGGCCTAGATGTATCAAGTGCTTTGATGTTCAAGACCTTGATCATCGCACTTGAACTTGAACTTCTTCTTCTTGTTCCTCCCGAAATAATCTTTTTCAAAGACTTACAGATTCTTTCTTCTTTGTAATATCTTCTTGATTCTTTACGCTCATAACATCTTCTTTCAAATTATCCTTTTCTAAATTCCTCCCAAGTTGATGTAAGATGATTTAGGAACCTTCTTTCGCTTCAATTCCTTACGAAGTGCTTTACGACGCTTGTTTTCCTCTTTAACCCATAAGTTAAAACCTTGAATATAGGGTTTAATAAAATTCCTTAACCGAGATACCGACGCTCAACTTCTTAAGCGCTTTAGCTCGACGCTCAGCAGCCTTGTTCAACCGAGCTAACTCCTTGTTAAAGCATAGTTATCCAAAGTCAAACCTTCACGAGGTATAGTAGGAGCATCACCTTGAACTTGTGAATGTTCCTCCAAATGTAAACAAATGGTTGAGGAGATGGAGTAGGTGTTCTCTCAATCTCGCTTGAACCTCGTGACTTGGAGAAACATCATCCCAGAAAGATGCAAGACCTTCACGAGAAGCAAGACTTGCAGATGCAAGACTGTGAGGCAAAGACTTTGTGAAGCAAGACCTTGTGCGTAATCGTACCTTCACTCTCTTTATCCTCTCCGGTGCATCACATACATTTTGTACAACTTCCATCATTGTTGTAGTTAATGGAATATCTCCACTTCGAACAAATTACTTCGCTTAGCCATGAATGTATAAATTTTGGCTTGTTGCACAATGAGTAGCAAAGTAGCGGGTTTTGGAACATCGCCCAATTTCTTGTTTAAGAAAACTCAGATAAACCTTGGATACATCAACCAAGTTGCCCTGGATGATATATGCGATAGCATCCCATCCAAAATAAGCCTTGAAAAATTAAACACTGTCTGTAGCTAAGCCAACCATCGCAGATGCTATATTTGACCCAAATCGCTCCCAAGAAGTACTTTTAGAACTTATGCAATGGAGCAATACATGAATCAAAACTTCCATTGAGGATGTAATAATGCTTTCTTGAAAGTTTGTTCACCAAAGAACCTTCATAACCAAGATTCCTAAAAGTATCCCAAATCGCTTGTTTGTCAAAACGAATAGCCCCATTGTCATCTTCAAATAATAAATCACTCGAATAGAGGCTTCGAATCTTAATAGTCCTTCCAAAGAATCGATGATCTAATATAGTATTCATCCTCCTCCATATTTTCTCTAGCATTAGCCCAAAATTCTTGAATCCATGGTTCAATTATATCTGGCTCAACTAAAAGAGCATAACTAATAGGCGACCCAATAAGATAATCAATTATATCATAGAAAGCCACATTCGCCTCAGTCTTATCCAAATTAGCCACCATATTGTGCTTCGAAACAGTTAAACGATTCACCATTGTTGAAAAAGATGAGCACAATAAAGATTGTATTGAATAATTGAGAGATGGTAAGTGGGAGATAAGTATGGAAAAGATGTAAAGTAATAATATGAGAGGAAAATCGAAAGTAGTTATTTATAGGTGAGATTTGAAAATCACAACCTAAATAACAAAGTTACCGTTACTACCAATTACCCAAAGAATATTACCGTTGGAACAAGACTTTAATCGACAAACAAGATTTTCCACATAAGCAAGACTTTCCCAAGCAAGACTGCTGAAACTAAGAACGTGATAAAGATAGTTTCGTGATCGCTTGTAAGCTCTAGGGTTTAACAATAACAAAGATATAACATTGCACATGGAATAAACATAAGAACACTTTGTTATTGACACAAGGTTTTTCCACATCTTCCCAATTATATATTGATCGTAATATAACGTGTTACCTAAGCGTAACGAGGATCTAAGCCATCTCAGATCTTAGGGATAACTAGTTCTAGGCGTTTACAATGAACGACGCCCTAGAACACACACACACACCTTTACTAGACTACATTATGGAAGACTTATTTAAAACCTACACCCCATGTCCTCTTTATATACTAGAGGATTAGGGTTTACAAAATACTACGAAGGACTAAATAATAAATCTTCTTTTGCAAGCAAGTCCTTCCATCTTTTTGTAAGTTTCATCTCTTTCTCTTTAAGCCCTTGATGTTTTATTCTTTTATTGTTTTGTATCATCAAATCAATAAACCCAACAATCTTCCCCTATTTGATGATGACAAAACAAACACGGTTCTTGTACGAACTTCCCTAGATTTAAGTAGCGAAGTTGAGATAATTAAGTCTCACCATGAATGAAACAAATCTTGTCTTCCTTGTCTTCCCTTAATCCATGCTATATCTTCTCATATCTTCCCTTTTGTTATCAACAAATAGAGAATATAAACAAGAGAAACACTCTAGCATAGCAAAGGATTTCAAACAAAGTAGCAAAGTGGTAACGAGTGAACACTAGCGATGGTTACGAAAAACACTAGCAAAGTGGTTTCAAGAAAACACTAGCGGTGGTTTCTAGAAAACACTAGCGGTGGTTTCGAGAAAACACTAGCAATGATTACGAAAAACACTAGCGGTGGTTTCAAGAAAACACTAGCGATGGTTTCGAGAAAACATTAGCGATGGTTTCGAAAACACTAGCCGTGGTTTTGAGAAAACACTAGCGATGGTTTCGAGAAAACACTAGCAAATGGTTTCGAGAAAACACTAGCGATGGTTTCGATAACACTAGCGATGGTTTGAATCAAAACACCATCAAAGCTACTTTCTTCCATAAATTAAAGACACCACACAACGTATAAACAACCTCCATCAAGAATTAGAACAAGTAAAACAAATTCAAGAAGTTGAATATGTATGAAAACCCTAAAAATCCCAAAAATTTGAATTATTAAACCAGTTTCTGCAGCCAACTTCGACACTGAATAACTTTTGATAGAGAGCTCAGATCGACAATCCCTTCGGTGAAAAGTTAGATTAATATATAGAGAACGTCCACCAAAAATTTCGTCACGATCCAACGGTTAACGAAAAAGTTATAGCGTTTTAAAAACAGTGCTGCAGAAAAATACGAACTTTGTACCAGCTTCGAATTTTTCCATCTTCTTCATCGAAAAACCTTGTGAATCCCTAGGTAACGAGCTCCCCAAGCTCTGAAACCAATTGTGGAGTTTGATAGGACTCCATGGATCGTTTTGAGCATCTAGGGTTAACAATAACAATGACAATAAACTTGGTACGCAGCGGAATAAAACAAATCATAGTTATTGACATAAGGTTTATCTTTATAATCACTCCAAGCCCCAAATATTATTTGATCGGAATAATACGGTTACACCAAACTTGTAACAGGGATCAAAGATCCTTGAGGCTAAACTACACAAATCCTAGGCGTCCACTTAGAGGACTTGACGCCTAGACACACACACACACACCTTTACTAGACTACATTATGGAAGACTTATTTAAAACCTACACCCCATGTCCTCTTTATATACTAGAGGATTAGGGTTTACAAAATACTACGAAGGACTAAATAATAAATCTTCTTTTGTAAGCAAGTCCTTCCATCTTTTTGTAAGTTTCATCTCTTTCTCTTTAAGCCCTTGATGTTTTATTCTTTTATTGTTTTGTATCATCAAATCAATAAACCCAACACTTTCCAAGCAGTACTTTCAGGAAAAACAGTAATTTGTCAAATACCTCCATATAAACTAAGAATAAACAAGCATCCTCCCCTCAAGCAATACACAGGACTATATCTAACACCTTATAGTCCTCCCCTTAAACATAGCTTAGTAGTTAATCATTCCAATGCTCACGACCAAGTGATTGAATCATGACACATCAAAACCTTTTGTGAGTAGATCACTACATTGTCATCCGTGTGAACTTTAACCACATTAATGAGCCTATGCTCATAGCAATCTCGATAAAGTGATGCCTAATCAATATGCTTTGTCTTGGAATGATACATGTGATTCTTCACAATACAAATAGTACTCTCATTATCAATATTGATAGGAGTATTCTTAAAATTGAATCCATAATCCAAGAGTTGATTTTGCATCCATAAAACTTGACCACAACAACTTGCGCAGCCTACATATTCAGCTTCAAGAGATGATGTTGCCGCAATTGTCCGCTTCTTGCATTGCCGTGAGACTAACCTTCTTCCAAGATATTGGCATCCACCGCCAGGATCGTCTATCATAATTATCTCCGCATAGTCACTATCTCAAAAAGCTTCTAAGTGAAAAGGTGACTCTTTAGGATACCACAACCCCAACTTAGGTTGTTGTTTCAAATAATGTAATATTCTTTTATCGCATTCGGTGAGAGATCTTTGGTAAGACTTGATATCTTGCACATAAGCATCGCAAACATGATATCGTGCCTTGATGCGATGAGATACATAAGAGAGCCAATCATAGATCTCGTATAACTTGACTTCACACAGTGTCCATCTTCATCTTTTCCCAATGAATTGATAGATTTAATCGGTGTAGTAATGACCTTCATATCATCAAAATTAAACTTCTTAAGTATGTCAAGAACATACTTGTCTTGGCTAATAAAAATTCCTTCCTTGACCGCTTAACTCAAGTCCTAAAAGAATGTTAACTCTCCCATTGAACTCATTTGAAATTCCTTCTGCATCAGCTGCTCAAATTCCTTAACCATGGACTGTTTGGTAGCCCCAAAGATAATATCATCAACATAAACTTGAACTAACATGATATCCCTCTTGTCTCTCTTGATAAACAAAGTCTTATCTATGGCTCCCCTCCTGTATCCATGTTGTAATAAGAATGTAGAAAGTCTCATACCAAGCTCTAGGTGCCTGGTGAAGACCATAAAGAGCCTTAACCACCTTATAGACTTTGTTTGGATGTTTAGGATCTTCAAAACCAGGAGGTTGTTTCACATACACCTCTTCTGAAATAGTGCCATAAAGAAAGGCACTCTTAACATCCATCTGATATACCTGAAAACCCATATAAGAAGCAAAAGCAAGAAAGATTCTAATTGCTTCAATCCTTGCCATCGAGCAAATACCTCATCATAATCTACCCTTCCTCCTGCCTATAACCCCGAGCAACTAACCTTGCCTTGTTCTTGATAACATTGCCTCTTTCATCTCTTTTGACTCTAAAACCCATCCGGTTCCAATAACTCTCTTCCCATCTAGAAGATCACATAAACCCAAACTTGAAGTTTAAATTGAAGAAGTTCTTCCTGATAGCTTCAACCCACTCTCTTTAGTCAAAGCCCGAGCAATATTTTTGGGTTCCTCTTGAGAGATGAAACAAGTAAATAAGGTGTCCGATGGTCCTTATGATTTAGCCTGTTTTGTTTATACACAAAGCTAAGTAAAGCATTATGAGGTTTTGTGAAACCCTTAGCTTTGTGTCTTGTCATAACTCCGTAAGTAGAAGGACCAATTATTTGATCGCTTGATGATTCTTATGAATTGTAAGATTGGTGATCGTGGAACTTCATATGTATCACCCAAGTTAGTATAATCAAGACCGCATTGAATATGTGAAAATACCTTCATCATCAAGCTCATCATCGCTTCTTCTAACGCAGCATGGTAGGATCATCCAAATCATCTAAAGCATCATCAACAAAAAGCAGACTTTGGTTGAAAGTATTGCCCAAAGTCTTGTAAGAGTACTGAGACTTGTTCTTCTTCTTGCTTCTTCATAAGCTCTCCTTTGTTCATCGCTGTAAGAATGTGCTAACACATCTTGAAGAAGCATCCGATTAAGTTCCTCTTGAATAGATTGATCCTCCGCAGATAATGAGGATTTTGATGCAACAAGATTTTGGTTTGGAGAATCAAGATTTGCTTAGGAACATCAAGATTTTGTTTTGGACTTACAGGATCTTTATTAGGAACAAGATCGTCTAATATGAACATCATGAACAACATATTGAATGTCTTCTTCATTGTGCAAAGGCGATTTTCTTCTCTAACAGAACATAATTCATCGAAGGAGATAAAATCTCAAGATCAAACATCCAATCAGACCTTTACCTTTCTCATTGTCTTGATCTTCTAAAAATTCAACATGAAGACAATCTTGAATCTTCTTAGTAACTCGTTGTAGACTCTAAAGCCTTTATTGTTAGTGCAATATCCCAATAAGTAACCTTCTTCGGACTTGCCATCAAACTTCCCAGCATTATCAATAGTGTTCAAAATAGTAAGAGGGCATCCAAAAGGCTTCATAAAACAAATGTTGGGTTTATTGCCCATCGCCAATTCATAAGGTGTCTTCATCTCGTGGTTTGGCGACAGAGACCTCATATACATAGCATGCAAGACTTACGCCACGCCCAAAATTGAATAGGAAGATGAGAATCGCTAACATAGTCCTTGCCGCTTCAATCAAGGTTCTATTCTTCCTCTCGCAACACCATTTTGCCGTGGTGTTCTAGCAATACAAAACTCCCTCTTTATGCCTTTATTAGCACAAAAGTCATCCATAAATTTGTTCTTGAATTCGGGCCCATTGTCGCATCTAATACCTCTAACCTTGAGTCTTAATTGGTTTTCAAGTGCTATTATTAGAGTCCGAATAGCATCAAAAGTATCATCTTTAAAGCCCAAAAGAAACCCAACTGAATCTACTACAATCATCAAGAATAACCAAACAAGATTTCTTCTTATTTAAACTTGCCACGTAGACAGTCCAAATAAATCCATATGTAATAGCTCCAATGGTTCTCTAATATTTCTTTCATCAAGCTTCTTGCAGAAGCTTTGTGTTGTTTACCCTTCTTGCATGCCAAACATGATTGATCATTCTTGTAAGTCTTTGAAGGTAAACCTCTAACTAAATTGCCTTTGACCGCTTTGTTGATGTTCTTGAAATTCACATGGCCCAATCTTCTATGCCATTGATGTGCCTCTTCAGATGTTGCTTTAGCCACCAAGCATGTGGCTCTACCATAGGAATGTAGACTCTTCATGTCTAAACTATACACATCATTTGTCCTTGGTACTCTAAGTACTACCAAGTCATCATCAATGTGTTTGAAGTCGAGGAAAGGATGAGACATTCGTGTCGTTGAATAACACAGATGCTTTTATCACAAATTTGAGAGACCGACAACAAATTGAACTTAAGCTCCTTCACATATCTCGACATTCTCAAAGTCAATTTCGCCAGCCTTTAATTGTTCCTTTCCTCGTAATCCTTCCTCCATTGGGATCATTCCCAAATGCAACTTTTCCTCCACTAATATTTCTAAAATCGACAGATCTCTTTATCGTCGTCATACTTCCAGAGCAACCACTATCCACAATAAGATGATCTTTAAGCTCCACTGGATTGCCCCGCACACAAAGAAAAGAGTTAGAACTTTTAGGAACCCAAGCCATTATCGACTTAGGTTCCTCGAGAAGTTACAAACTCAAATTCTTTGAGTATGTAATTCTCACTATCTTTCAAGTTATGATCCAAAATTATCTTTGTAGCATGTGGATTTTCAAAACTCTTTGATTTTTCAACATAAATCTCTTTCACCGATTGTTAGCATTTTCTTTGTTACAAAAACATCGATTCACTTTTTGTTGAACGATCGATGTCTCTCGCCAAAGGTCGTCCTTTTAACCCATTCGCTTTAACAGTGGTTCCCGTGATATAGATCCCTATATGAATTGTGATACCTTCTAGGTTGATAGTGAGATCTCCTAGAATTTCTATCCCAAGTATGGTTTTCAAGACTTGTCTCCGAGTAGTACTTTGGAAAGTAACGCGAGATATCAAGGTCTTCTCCGATGCGGGTATCTATGATCCGTGTGAAGTTTCGTGATTAACCCTATTAGAATTAGTCCAAACCGGTTTGTGCTCTCTATGTCTCGATTGTTAGACTTATTCCTTGAAACTTGCTTAGATATTCGAGTGTTTGTCACAATCTTTGATTAGGTGAGTAGGACTATAACACACAAAACACAATTTTTGACCCATATGACCAAAGTGATTTCTTCTATGTCTATTCCCAAAATTATTTTGCCTTCTTGATGACCGATAAAACTGCTTTGACCATAATTATCCCAAAAGGTTTAGCAAGACTGTTTTGAAAAGGTTTTGCGTATGTATCGCTTGTTGAGCAAAGACTTTGATTTAAAGGTACCGCTTGATTTTGAACATTATTTTCAACAGCTTTGGGTTTCTCGACCTAGATTGAGCAAGAAGCTTCTTCCTAAACTCTAGACTATCTACACCATAACGAGAAACATCAGCCTAGAGGGTGATGACTAATGGGATGAGGAACAAAGATGATAACCATTGTCTTTCTTATATTCGTGAGGTGGTTCACTTACGATCCCTCATTACTAGATGAATCTAAATAGTTAATGAGCTCATCATCACTAGTGGTTATGTCTTCAAAACACCATCATCCCGATCACTAGGTTGGTTCTTCTTCATTACTAAAGTCCATTCCAAATCCTAAGCCGCTCTAATGTAAGCCCTTCTCTGCTTTTTCAACATAGGTAACATGGGACAAGCTTTACTCTCCCAAGCAAAGAAACTTAGCTAACAAATCATCTCTTTCCTTAGTTAATTTCTCAATTTCAAAGAATTTTACAATTTAGTTTCCATTCACTAAGTTTTAATCGGTAATCCCGTTGTTTATACTTTTCACCAAGCCATTTCATTATTTTCATGTGTTATGATTTTAGCTTCTATAGACTCTAAAGTGATTTGATATCCTCGCTACCTCGCACCTAGCCCTAATACAATTATCTCTTTCAATCACATAATCATAAGTAATTTTGATAAAACTCATAACAGTTTGAGCATACCCGTAGATAGGAGACCGAGTTGGTGAAGTAGCCACCATAGCAAGAAGAACAGGATCATCTTCACTTTCTTTGCTCCAATCAAATCCTCCAAAGCCATCATCGATTCCAAAGCAAAGATGTTCGATTCTTCATCAAAAGCAAAGGCTCCACCAATGCTTCCATCGTGTCTTCAACGGTATCTTCCATCGCTACCATACAAGAAGTCACCGGCTCATCATCAAACTCTTCACTCCGGTCCACTGATAACTTCTCTTGAGCAACCAAAGCCTTTGTTTCGCTTATTGGAATTTCCTTGAGCTCAAGTTTAGGCTTCTCGATGTTCTATTTGCTTGATACTTAGCAAACCCGCACTCCCTTGCAAAGTGACCAGCCTTTTGACAATTGAAGCATTCAATTTTAGATTTGTCAAAAGTTATTCCTTGTTTTGGTTTGAAATCAATATTTTGCTGTCTTCTTCATGTACTTTTTGATCCTTGCGGTGATCAAAGCAACTTACACCGATATCAATTTCTTCAAGTGTATCTTCTTCAACTGTGCTAGATCCTCTTCATACGTGATGTAAACTTGCTTGTTATGCAAAGAAGGAGCACACAACTTCATCCGAGTTCAAAGTGGTAGATGGTGGAGCTTATTGAGCATATGATGGGGATTGTAAACAGCAGATTTTGAGAAACAAGATTTTGAGGAGAAGCGATTTTGAAAGTCGCTCTTCTTTCGATGATAGAAAGCAACATCGTGAGATTTGGAATTTGGTTGACCACTCATCTCATGTTCATACACCTTCGCTTGATGATAGAGATCATCAAAGTCCATAACATCCAATCCTTGTTGTCCTCCGATCATAGTAGCAATCACATGCCATGTAGATGGCAAACTTCTTAGAAACTTCAAATTAGAATCCTCAATGATACTTCGCCTTGTATAACTCCAACATGTTGAGGATATTCTAAACCTATCATATGCAAGATCAAGACTCTCTCTTTCTCCAACTGTGAAAGTTTCAAACTGTTGTTTCAAAGAAGTTTCACAGCATCTTCTTAGAGGCTTCATTCCTCCAATCTGGTCTTGAGAGCAGCCCAGAGTCGCTTAGCATCTTTAGCATCATGAAATTTGAGAAGATGACCATCCGGAATGGCGCACAAGAGAATGTTAAGAGCCTTCTTGATTCCTTAGGGTTGTCATGGTAAACTCGCTTTGGTGCTAAAGGTTGTCCAGAACTTGAACAGTTCGAACAACTTCATTCCCATTCACAATTACATTCCACGAGCATGGTCTCAGAATGGAAATATACCGCCTCATCTTCATGCACCGAGATCATATTCTCCTTCTTAATGACCGGAATTCGAGTGAGGTGATTGAGGGTGGTGGAACAACTTCAATCGACATCTTGAATATTGTAGGGTTCTTCCTAGTCGAGTTTCCACACAAGCTCGATACCACTTGTTGGATCGATATACTTTAATCAAACTAACTTAACTAGCTTGTTAAGGTTTAATAACCCCTGATAAATCCTAAGTTATTAACAAAGAAACACCGAGCAATCTTTATTAAGCACGCGAATTTACTTAACAAAGCTAAGAAGAATAACTTTATTATAAACTCTAAATCGCTTATTATGCGATACTCTAATACAACTCTAAGATAATCAAACTTTTCTCTAAAACACTAATTGTAAACTCTAAAACTCTTTTTCGAAATCGCACTCTAATACCAATCTAGGAGTCCTTTTATAGGCTCAAGGATATCCTAGTCGGTTTACAATTGATAACCTTGTACGACAAGTAATCTAAACATGGAATACAATACTTTCCATAAACGAATATAACAGCTTCTTTTGTTCTAGCAAGATTTGACTTTATCTTGCAAAGACTTTGACTCTGTCTTTAGCAAGCTTTGACTATTTGACTTCTTCCGTTCTTTGCAACATAAGACTTTCATGTCTTCGATATCTTCAAAGACTTTCATATCCCAACAAGAAGCCACGGGTATTGATATCGTTCTCGGGGAATAGGAATGCTAGTAAAGTTACTACGCTAAGGTTAAGGTTGAGGAAGATTATTTTTGTATTTTTATATTTTATGAAATGGAAAGGTACGAATCTCGGTATTGGATTTGGGGGTTGGTATTTCACCGATTACTCTACTATTATCTAATTATCTAAACTAAGGTTGTGGGAGTCTATGTCAATTAATGTGTGCTCGTATGATAGTTTAAAGATGTGTTTACTTAGGTTGTACTACTCCTTAATTATCTCCTATTGATGGTTGAGTTGTCACGCCCTTATTCTTAGTTGCGTTGTGTGTCTAAAGTTGTAGGTATGCGTTTCTCCCTAACTCTTTGAACTTACCAAAGGGTCTCGTCTACAAAACCCACTAGGGATAATAAACTCTTACTCTAAGGCACTCTTTGGATGGTTTAGCCTACAACTACTCAGGTAATTATATTCTAAGGTTCACAAAGGTGAATCAAGCATTAAGTACACAACGAATGACCTATCGCATTACTAGATCATTAATCAACTAAGATAAGAAACAACCAATCAATATTTAATAATTAAGTTTCATACTTCCTAAGCAAACACACAAATAAATTAGCCGGACATGGAGAACATGCAAGCATACACACAAATAATCAAATACATAATTGAATTAATGAAGTAAATACTTATCTTGATGTAAGATAGGGTTTAAAACCCTAAAATACTGTACAAGACACCTTAGGTTCGGTTTAGGTTTTCACTCCAAAAGACTCTCTCTAAAACTGAAAAATTCGGATTCTATATATAAGATTACATATGCGACGGCGTCACCTTATGTTTCGTGACGCCGTCGTGTCGCCGTCATTAGGGTTTCGTCTTGGCCACGTTAACCTTGCGACGGCGTCACCTTATGTCCGTGACGCCGTCCTCTTCTTTTCCGACGTCGTCTCGGATTGCATCTAGGCCGTCTCGAGTAGCGATGGCCTACTCTTTTACAACCGGACGTCGTCACTTGAAAATACGAGTTTTGGGTTCTAAACCATCACAAAATCCTCTGACGGCGCCGCACTAGCACCGACGCCGCCGCCTTTCTACTTTCAAGAACTGTGAGTGTCTCGATTTTGACTTTGGCCATTTTCTTCATATATTCACGCCTTTTCGTCCAAATAAGTGCCATTCCAGCATTTTGCCTTCAAGAGACCTAAAAAGTGAAAAGGAACGATATTAAGCAATAACGGATACAAAAGTGATCAAATAAGGACTTAAACGACCCCTCAAAATGGTACCTTTTAAAACCTTATCATGTATCAACCCCTGTATCGAATAAGGTTTGCAGATCATCAACAAACGGTTCTAAAAAAACATCGATATCATTTCCCGGGTATCCCGATATTAATACCGAAAGCATGATAAACTTTCTTTTCATTCACAACCATGGAGGAAGGTTGTATATGATGCTTAAAACCGCCATACATCGTGAAGCCTATTTCGAGTTGACGCCAACCCCATCACCGATATTCCTAGTCAGAGATTTCTTGGATCTTCAGCAATTTCGGGAATTTTAATCTATGGTACGCCATGCCTTTGAATCGCCGGTGACGTAACACACCATCGGTTATCCTCCGTGTCGTGTGCCATCTTAAATCTTCCAAATACTTTCTAGCTTGAATAGTCGCTGCGGTGTTGGTATAATTGGAAAGTACCACATTACCTTTCTTTGGAATGTTTTCGTACACTTTATGTGTCTTATTATCCACCTTCCATCTTGATATCCCATAAGTTCGACACGCAACAAATCCTTGTCATCCTTCCAAGAAAGAAGGCGGTTGTTGATACATACATGTATCTTTTGTATCCCGATCCCATCAATTTCAAAAAATTGGCTTGATAAGTTTTTTCCACCATTTCGTTACAGCAGTAGCATCTTCTTTAACAATCCTAGTAATTCAAGAAAGAACATATCAAAACATCCGTACTTACCCTTCAATTTGAGTAGTTTAACTATTGCGGATGACTTTGTGAAGTCGTGACATCCTGCAGAAAGAGGCTTCTCTGCGCCTAATAATAATTGTTGAAACTAGAAAAGATCATCCTCATCAAAATTATCTTTTGTAGCATTAACCATTTCTACTGTTGCTAGGGCATCTGTTGGAATATATCAAGAAAAATCTATGTCGTCAACAAACTCTGTTGTAGCTTTAACAGGTGTTTTGGTACTTATTGATGACTCATCCTTCTCTCCATGTTTAGTCCAGTTTATGTAGCTTAGATCAAACCCATTGCTGAATAAATGGAACTGCACTTTCTCCACTTTATGCTCTATGTGGTTTAAACAATGCATACACGGACATGGCATTGAAAGATCATTTTATTAACTCGTGGGTCGATGTTCCCCATCTTCCGCAAGTTGTGTCTTGATAATCAATAAACGCCGCTACTCCATCAACATAAGATTTGTTGGTCCTATTAGTTCCTATCCAAGACTTGTCCATGTTTATAAATGTGTCCCACTTATCCGAAGCAGCAATGTTTATAAATGTAGTCCTCGCAGCATGTTAAAAAGACACCAAGTTATTGAAGATTATAGAAGACAACATCAAACAACAATTGATGATCTTAAAAGTTAAAAAGACATTCCAAGTAATGAGGATAGCTCAAAGATTGAATGTGGTATTGAATTATGCTAAGAATTGAATAAAGTCTAATGAAACAGCTCCTAAAGGGGTGTTTGGGTCAAGGAAAAATAAGAAATTAACTAGCTAAATTATGGTTCCATGTTCATGTGGTAACAGCTTAACAGGTTTCTTAAATTTTTAACCAATTAACTATCTAAATTTAACAAGAAAATGACATAATTTACAAGAGGATATCTCAAACAAATGTTCAATTAGCTAATAGGCTTACAGGTTATTTTATGTGTTAGAACAATGTATACAAAAGGAACATAACAATACTTACCGGTGGTGACGGATCAGTGGGTCTATGACGGAGAGTTGTGGTGGTGACGGGATTTGTGGTGAGATGAGAGGAGGTGTGTGGCTGTGCAGAGAGGAGGAGGAGTTAATTTTGCAATTAGTTTGGAATGGCCTTGATGCAAACTTTGGGGAATAAATTTAATTTGTGGGGAAATTTTAAATTTGCTTAAATTTTGAAAAGTTTTCATATTAGTTTAAAAGGTTTTTTCTTTTGATTTAATGATTTTTTCATTTAATTAGTTTAAAAGGGTTTTTTATTCATAATAAATAAAATAAAATTCAGAAAAATACAATTTTTTAAAAAATATATATATTTTTAAGTATTTAGGACTTTTAAAAAATAATTTTAATTTTTATGCTTAAATTTCCAATATTTGGTATTTTTAGGATTAAGTGCATTTTAGGTTATTTCGACTTTTGTTACTTGATTTATTTGCTTATTTAGTTGTTTTTAGTTTTAAAATAAAATAAAATAAAGTAACTCCCAATACCGTCTTCCACGGGTTATGGGTCCCAATACCGTCTTCTACGGTGTATGGGGGAGGTTGAGACGTAGACAACCTTACCCCTACCTAAGGTAGAGAGGCTGCTTCCGGTTCTACCAAAGGTAGAAAAGGGCCTCCGCCTTGCAAGGGTGAGGATCGAACCCTTGAGAGGTCGCTTGCGGTTCTACCAAAGGTAGAAAAGGACCTCCCGCCTTGCAAGGGTAAGGATCGAACCTTGACCTCTTTCTCCGCAGGCAAGAGTGTTAACCATTTGATCTAACCTTGCTCTTTTTTGTTTTTAGTTTATGTTTCATAAATTTATTCACAAAATCCAAATATCTTTCATTATTCTTTATCACCCGATCACGAACCGAACGCGAATTTCCATTCACACCGCTGGGACTTAAAACGACTGGAATATCTCATATTTCGGAAAATATTGTGTTTTGACTTTCTTTACCAAATTGGGATTTTCATTCTCTCGGTAGCCAAGAAATTGACCATTTGGTCGGGTTTTTCATAATATAATATTATATATACTATTGATTGAATCATGTCGTAACATGACACTCTAAGCAACTATAACCCAATGCTTTTGACCCATATTATGTCAAATACCCATTAATGAATGTGACCAGTGATAACGTAATACCCTACCCACCATGTGAACTAGCCATTATCACCAGTCATGAATGGGTTGCACCGGCTTGGTAGGTGTATAGTTATAGTGTGAAGGTTATATGAACTGTATTAAAGTTATTAAGGGTGGGCACGTTAATTTTGACATTTCAGGATGACATAAAATCATTAACTCACGTGTCTTACTCAAAACACTGTGTGAAACTTTGTTTAGGGTTGCGTTAGATACGTTGGGCACGGTAACACAACCCTTGTGCGTTTTCGTCCGTTTTAGTCGGTCCTATACGTTTTCATCCGTGTTCATACGTTTTCTTAGTTTTGTACATGTTTTCTTCCGTTTTTGTACGTTTTTACACGTTTTCGTCTCTTTTGTTAGATATTGGATTTCATAAACACATCAAACCATAACAAACATGGGCGTATGAATGAAGAGTTTAGAGAGAGAAAGTAGAATGGGAGCCTTTCTAGAGAGAGAGTAAACAAAAAAGTAAAGGTTAGATTAGAGTGAAAGGTCCAACCCTGTACCTTGGGAGGTAGAGGGTATTTATAGTTACATACAATACGTCCTCCTAACGGACTGTGGATAAGGCATACAGTGGGTAAAGACCCGTCCTTCCTCTACGGTGTTGCACTAAACTGAACTACGGTAATAACTAACTAATAAACTAACAAATAATGTAACTAATGATATGTCTACGAGCTAACTTATGCTAGATAATATTTGGGGTGACCGATAATTCACTATGGAATTTCTAATTCCTAACAATCTCCCCCTAAGGGAGGTCACCCCATGTTTTACATTTGAATCCTAGCATTCTATTTAATCTTCGCCTTGAGCTCAGACATTAATTCTTCAACATCCGCATCTTTGTGCTTTAGCAAGGATTCTTTAAAGTCCAATAACTTTGTACTTTTAGTGGTGGCCTTTAATCGATCCACATCTTTGATGATCTTCGAGCTCTATTCGAGATCATCACCACAAGAAATCTCGGATCACCCTTTATTGTGTTGCCATCATGTGATGTTGAGACTTTTGGACCGACATGCTCACACTTTCGTGGATCATGACATCTTTCCATCGTAGTAGCGGAAGCTTTATCGGTTCATGATATTTGCAGCAACAGAAAGCGTAAGCATAGTATAAAATATCGAGCCAGTTATACCAATATGCACTTGTCATGATGTTCTTCAATTAAGTGTGGATCTTTGTGAGCATGCGGCTTTGGATTGACTTCTCAATTCGATCACCGCAACCGTCCAAATGTACCGCAAACAACAGCTAGCAATTAAACACACGAAAGTGTCTTTGATCACTTTCGTTGAATTGAGGTGCACGCCCACGGTTCTCGCTGATCAAGACAAGCATCGCCTATGATCGTGTATAATTCAAGAATTTCCTTGACGTGGTTTCGCAATGTTCTAGTTGTTCTCAAACCGAACGCCTCAAAGAAGACAACACGGAGTGAGTGAACCAATAATTGAGATTCATCGATTGATGAAAAATTGATTTGAAAACAATCGCGTACTGCTCAATAAAGTGTTTTTGCAATACAACGAAGGTTTTAATGGAAATCAATTATCAATCATGAACATTTTTTTTTTAAATTTTGAAACATTAGTACACAGTCGATGTGCTATAGAAAAGAGTTTTTTTAAGCACAACGACCGGTTTTTCAAAGGTATCCGTCAATCCATAACCAAAACCAGGATTGATTCATAATTATGAATCGCCGCATTGTTTCTGTTCAGTTGTCACATGGTTGATCTATTGGATAGATCTCACATGCCACCCACCAGGAGCTTGTTTGATGTTGGCTCTAGAAGGCTTTCCATCTTCATTGTGAATATGTTAGCATATCACTCGGATGTTCAGCAAGACCACAAGGATAATGCGAGGACTCATGAGATATAATCTCTCTTTCCACATTGTGTGAAACAGAGAGTCTTCAAGAATTGTGTGTCCTAATGAGATTTATTGATGATCTCTTGGCTCTAGACTCAATTGTGCACGTTTGGTTCCTATGCCGGAGACTAGGGAGAGGGTATCCTTCTTCAATAACAACAATCTCTAAGATAAAAGTCGATAGATTATGTAGGTTCCCTGTGAGAATGAAACAAGTCCTTTTAAGAGGAACTTGAGTAGCTTGGGAAGTTTAGTGCAATGCGTCACTAGGTCCATGACGTCTTGTCTTCAATACCAGTGTTACCTTAGTAACCACCAAGAGCATATGTATTGAACCCGCCGCCTCTAAGGTTGAATTAATGGAGGGCTATTTCTTTTCACCCTTTTCTCATTTCATTTCTTTTCATTCTTCAACCCCTCGGTGCTTATCGAGACTTCATAACTAGAACCTTGTTGGGTTTATTCCATCCTAGCTTTATCTCATCCGCACTCTTCCCAATTCTCACTTTTCTCCTTTTTCAATATACCTAAGGACTCTACACTATCTAGTGGATTGTCCTCGGTAGATCCCTCCGTTCTGGCGGATCGTGGGTACTAATACCTAACCTCACCATCCTTATAACTCCATGCATAAAGTAAAATGGTCGGTCTTTTGGTACAGTTCATTCCTTCACGAAACCAATTGAAAAATCATTTGGAAAATCAATCAAGGTACGTGTGATATAAAATCAAAGCATTTTGTACCTTAATTGTTTTGATCATTTAGAAAAGCTCCCCCTCAACATGTGCATATGATTTTGAAATTGTTTAGCACATGGAAGCAAGAGTTCTTTGAAATATTTTCTTTGATCACAATTTTCATAGAAAAAGTCATTTGATTTTCTTGGTAAAATTCTCCCCCTCAATATGTCCGTAGGATATTTGAAAGCATTTTATCACATAGAGGAAAGAGTTCATTTGAAGTACATCCACGATCACAAAAACCATTAAGAAACCATTTAGAAAATCAATCAAGGTACTTTATGTTGAAACATAGAAATCTTTGTACCTTGAAAGTTTATTTTCTTTTTGAAATGCTCCCCCTCAATATATGCTTCGAGATTCGAAAGCATTTAGCACATATGGGAGAGCAGCCTGCACAATTGAACCAAAATGATCACCTTTTATCAAATTTCATTATTAAATCACAAATTCTCCCCCGATCAAAAATATCAAACCCTTTGAGATTTTGGATGCCAAATGATTTAATACGGTTTAGAAAACATGGGAGAAAATGTGCCTGATTTAAAAACTCATCTTGTTTTTGGATAAATGCTCCCCCTCAACATGTGCATTATGTATACTGAAATCGTTTTGCACATGAAGGCAAGAGTGCCTTTGAAGGACTAAAACCCAAAAATTTCAAACCATTTGAGATTTGTGATCCCAAAAGATTTAAATCATTTAGAAAATTTTGGGGAAACACGTGGCAAGATTTGATTTTGAAAAATGACAGATAAGGAACATCTTAAGACATTAAAGATTGTTAGTGTCAGGTATGATTGTTTTAAGAGATCTTTAAGTAAAATAAAACAATTTCACAATCAAACAAGAATGTAAAAGATTTCATTTTGATGATCTTGATTTTTAAAGAAAATCATACCATGACATAACATTGAATCTTTAGATCACCACATTTTAACGTACAAACAGACTTTTTGATAAAATATCGTTTGAAAATATTTAATTTGAAATCACTGAAGATTTGACAAAATAAAGTCCGATTGATTTCAAAACTTTGAATCCGATTTATTTTCAAAACAATATTTTTCATTTTCAAAACAATATTTTTCAAAATTGTTTAAAAATGAAGTAATTAACTACTTGTCCTACACAAAGATACGTTAGGTGGTGTAGAAGCTGCTTCTGTTGTTGCTGTAAGGCTGGAAGAAAACCATCTGCTGAAGCAGTGAGACCTCTTACGTTGCATGTTTTTATGCCAACTCTCCATAGAGGTCAATGAAGGATATTGGATTTCACAAACACATCATAACATAATAATATTAGGCGTATGGTTTAAGAGTTTAGAGAGAGAAAGTAGAAGGTGGGAGCCTTTCTAGAGAGAGAAAGTAAACAAAGAAAGAAATGTTAGATTGAATGAAAGGTCCAACCCTCTACCTTGGGAGGTAGAGGGTATTTATAGTTACAAACTAAACGTCCTCCTGTCGGACTGTGGATCAGGCATACAGTGGGTAAAGACCCGCCCTTCCTCCATGGTGTTACTCTAAACTATTCTACGCTACTGACTAACTAATTAACTACTAAATAACGGAAATAACTACAAGTCTACGAGCTAACTTATGCAAGACTATAATTGGGGTGACCGACACTTTAACATGGATTTTCCAATTACTAACAATCTCCCCCTAAGGGAGGTCACCCCATGAAATATATTGTGCATCCTAGCATTCTATTCTTGACTTTGTTCTTGAGCTCGTAGACTTCAATTCTTCAATTCCGCAATCTTTGTGCTTTAGTAGCGATTCTTCAAAGTCCGCATTGATTTGTACTTTGAGTGGGGGCCTTTAACTGATCCACATCTTTGATGATCTTTGAGCTTTCTTTGAGATCATCAGCCATAGCAAATCTCTCTGGATCATCCATAGTTGTGTTGCCATCAGGTGAAGTTGTGACTTTTGGACTGACATGCTCACACTTTCTGGATCATGACATATTTCCATCAGAGTAGCAGAAGCTTTACTGGTTCATGATATTTGCAGCAGCGTAGCAGAAGCATAGTATAAAATATCAGAGCCAGATTATAAAGATATGCACTTGTCATGATGTTCTTCAATTAAGTGTGGATTGTGAGCATGCGGCTTTGATTGACTTCTCAATTCGATCGCCTACAACCGTCCAAATGTACCGCAAACAACAGCTAGCAATTAAACACACGAAAGTGTCTTTGATCACTTTCGTTGAATTGAGGTACACGCCCACGGTTCCCCGTTGATCGCGACAAGTATCGCCGTGATCGGTATAATTTCAAGAATCTCCTTGACAGGTTTTGCGGTTGTTCTAGCTGTTCTCAAACCGAACGTCTCAAAGAAGACAACACGGAGTGAGTGAACCAAAGAAATTGAGATTCACCGATTGATGAAAATTGATTTGAAAACAATCGCGTAATGCTTAGAAGAAAGAGATTTGCAATACGACGAAGGTTTTATAAGAAAGATCAATTTTCAATCATAAATACTTTTTGTATTTGAAAAGAGTACACATTCGATGTGCTAGAGAAAAGAAGAGATTCGCACATCGAACGGTTTTTCCAAAAGTATTTTTTCAATCAGAGATACTTTTTATGTTTGAAAATATGAATACACATTCGACGTGCTAGAGAAAAGAAGGTTTGCACATCGAATGATTTTTCCAAAAGTATTCGTCAATTCCAATCCTGGACCAAGGTTGATTCATGATTGAATCGCCCCATCGTTTCTATCCAGTTGTCACAAGCTTGATCTTATGAAAGATCTCACATGTCACCCACCAAGAGCTTGTTTGATGTTGGCTCTAAAAGGATTTCCATCTTCATCGTGAATATTTAACTATCACTCGGATGTTCTGGCAATACCACAAGGATAAAGCGTAGGACTCTTAATATATTCTTACTTTCCACATTGTGTGAAACAACAAAACTTCATTAATTATGTGTCCTAATGAGATATTTTAGATGATCTCTTGCCTCTAGACTCAATTGTGCACATTTGGTTCCTATGCCGGAGACTAGGGAGAGGGTCTCCTTCTTCAATATCAACAATCTCTAAGAGAAAGTCGATAGATTATGTAGGTTCCCCGAGAGAATGAAACAAGCCCTTTTAAGAGGAACTTGAGTAGCTTGGGAAGTTGTAGTGTAGTGCGTCACTGGGTCCATGACGTCTTGTCTTCAATACCAGTGTTACCTTAGTAACCACCAGTAGCATATGTATTGAACCCGGTTTCTACCCTAAGGTTGAATTAATGGAGGGCTATTTCTTTTCACCCTTTTCACATTCAATTCTTTTTCATTCTTCAACCCCTTCAGAGCTTACCGAGACTTCATAACTAGAACCTTGTTGGGTTTATTCTAGTACTAGCTCTGTCTCAGTCCGCACTCTTCCCATTTCTCACTTTCTCCTTTTTTCATCATACCTAAGGACTCTACACTATCTAGTGGATTGTCCCTGGGTAGATCCCTCTGGTTCTGGCGGATCGTGAGAATGAATACCTAATCTCACCATCCTTATAACTCCATACATAAAGTAAAATGGTCGGTCTTTTGGTACAGTTTATTCCTTCTCGAAACCAATTGAAAAATCATTTGGAAAAACCAATCAAGGTACTTGTGATATAAAATCAAAACATTTTGTACCTTAATTGTTTTTGATCATTTAGAAATTCTCCCCCTCAACATGTGCATATAATTAGGAAATTTTTTAGCACATGGAGGCAAGAGTTCTTTTGAAATAATTTCTTTGATCATAATTTCCTTAGAAAAAGCCTTTTGATTTTCTTTGGTAAATTCTCCCCCTCAATATGTGCATAGGATATTTGAAATCATTTTATCACATAGAGGCAAGAGGCTTTTGAAGCACTTCCACGATTGTATTGCCATACAGAAAACCATTAGAAAATCAATCAAGGTACTTTATGGTGAAACATAGAATCTTTTGTACCTTGAAAGTTTGTTTTCTTTAGAAATGCTCCCCCTCAATATGTGCTTCAAGATTCGAAAACGTTTAGCACATATGGGAGAGCAGAACGCACATTTGAGTCAAATTGATCATCATTTATCATATTTCATTATTAAATCACAAATTCTCCCCCGATCAAAAATATCAAACCCTTTGAGATTTTGGATCCCAAGTGATTTAATAAGGTTTAGAAAACATGGAAGAATATGTGCCTGGGTTAAATACTCATCTGGTTTTTGGTTAAATGCTCCTCCACAATCATGTGCATTATGTATTTCAAATCGTTTGGCACATGAAGGAAGGTGTGCTTTAGAAACAATTACCCTTTTTAAAACCGATTTGAGATTTAAATCATGATCTCTCCCCTGATCAAAAATTTCAAACCAATTTTTTGGATCCCGATTGATTTAAATCATTTGGAAAATTTTGGGGAAAGACATGGCTTGATTTAATTTTTGAAATTGACGGATAATGACCATTTTAAGACGTTAAAGATTTTTAGTGTCAGGTATGATTGTTTTAATAGATCTTTAAGTAAAATAAAACAATTTCACAATCAAACAAGAACAGAAAAAATTTCATTTTGACAGATCTTTGAGTTTTAAAGAAAATCATACCATGAGATAATATTAAATCTTTAGATCACCACATTTTAATGTACAAACGGACTTGATAGATGAAATATCGTTTGAAAATATTTAATTTGAAATCACTTAAGATTTGACAGAATAAAGTCCGATTGATTTCAAAACTTTGAATCCGATTTATTTTCAAAACAATATTTTTCCATTTTCAAAACAATATTTTTCAAAGTTTTAGAAAAATGGTATCATCACTATTATCCCTGCACAAAGATACGTTAGGTGGTTGAGAAGCTTATGTTGTTGCTGTAGGGCTTGGAAGAAAAACCGTCACGATGCAATGAGACTTCATACGTTGCATTTTAATGCCAATCGAGGTCAAATTAAGCTCCGTTTCTTCATTTGCTGATGAAGAAAACCATCAGCTGATGCAGTGAGACCTCTTACGTTGCATTTTTCCATGCCAACTCTCCATAGAAGTCCAATTAAGCTATGTTTCTTCATTTGTCAACCCAAGATATAGTTACCCTTTCCTTTCGGCATCCAATCATCTTCAATTGTGGGAACCGGATCGGGAACATTCTTATATACCAAAATACATGCATACGTTAGTGAACATACATACAAATATATGGTGGTCGACATCACCCAAACAGTAATCGACTAATAAAAGTCAATCCAACATGTCAATCAATTCATATATGGCATGGGAATAATGTGTTTATCAAACTCTAATCATCTAATCCTAACAATCATATCCTAGGCACCTAGTCCTTCAATGTAGGTTAACATCATTTTCAATTAAGCATATAGGATAATTAGATAATCTCGTTAGATGATATACATTTGAAAACATTCTCCCCCTCAATCAATGACTTATTTTTCTAAAAAGTTTAAAAACGCTGAAGTCATTGATTGAGTTTGCAAATTTTAACGAAAACTCTGAATCTGATTGATTTACAAGCAACTCAATTACCACCATTAAGTTAAAACAAATATTTTTATGAAGAATTTTAGACGGAAAAATATTTGAGTAGGAACAGCAGTCCTTCGACATACTTTCCTCATTTTGTTTTTAGGATAAGTGCTCGAAATATTTGAAAATTGGTTTAGCGCAGCACTTTCCTTCCTTGAAGAACGGGTTGCTATCAGAAATAATAGCAAGCCATGGTTTAAGCGCGGGTTACAGTCAGAAGTAACTGCAAGCCATATTTTAGACATGTTTAGAAAAGAATATTTACACAAGCTGCTCGAACTTCATCTAAAGTCCCGTGCCATTATTGAATGACATTTCTAAGACCGTAGATGTTATCGATACCAGAAGACATGTCTTGAGAAAACATATTTTTGGTATTTTTTAATTTTCTGATTTTTAAGGGTTTTTGTTGGTTTTATATTTTTCTATTTGGTTTTGCTGGTTTTATATTTTTGTATTTTGCTTTTTAATAAATATTTACAAAGATAGAGAAGATGATATAGTTTAAGAAGATAATGATACGAGTACCGAGATAAGGAAATCGTTCAGCACTTTGTAGAAGATAGAAGTCATCATCTCTTAAAATTTCACCACCAAAGCATTCGAGGCTCTTGAATCGTCGCAAGAACTTGAGCCTTCAAAAAGTGAATCTTTGGTAGCTTCCCCCCAAACCGACAAACTATAAAGACCATTTCCCCAAGAAGTAGAAATGAATAAGAATGGTCTCATTGAATGAAGCTCAGCACCCCGAGGAATCACGAGAACAACGAAGTAAAAAGTTGAAACATTGATCGTCTCAGTGGTTATCAAATCCGGAATAACTGATTAAGTTCGATCACATGAACCTGTTGTGCATCCCCGATGTACACATTACTCTTCGAGATTGACCAGTTGTCTATTCAGGGGAACAATATATATCAACATCTTCATTTTACTAGGTGCATTCCAGTTATCTTCCATATAACCAATCAGCCCATAATGTACACAAGTACCCAACCAGAGTAGAGACAACGACATCACAGTAATTGGTTGAATCATCGATCTTCTGCGGATATCAACTCCGGAATAACTGATTAAGCTCGATCATGTGAACATGTTTTGCATCCCTGATGTACACATATCTCTCCCCTGATGGTTGCGATCTCATCAGAATCATCATTACATTGTGTATATGAAGCAATAACTGGAAGCACTACCATAAACCATATAGAAGATGTCGATAAGCTATATCATCTCACGCTCCAAAAATTCTTCTCATATTTCTTCCTACTGAAAGCTGAGTTAACACATACCAAAAGTATCCAGAGACCACTTCCCCCCAAATGATTGGAATAACACACCAAAGGCTACGAGTTAAACACTGAGTTTCTCTGATGTTATGACATTTGTCTTTCCCGGGATTACTTTAATAGAGATGAAGTATTAGGTTCATCACGTGTACTCATTGAGTGTTTAGATGTATGTCTCCTTCCCCTTTGCTGGTTTTGATACCTCAGAATCAGCAACACATTATACATACCAAATATTCTTGAAATAGAGAAGAACAAAAATTAGCTTAAATGAATCTTGTGAGAATCAACTGCTATAGAAACTCTTGCTGACTATCTTTATCAACCCATATGTAGACAATTTGAAGTGACCACTGAAGAAGGAAACCCGATATACCAAACTTGAAACTGAAGTAGAATTCCCCGCATTTGCATCTTAAGCTTGCACTAATGTTGGAAGAACAGTGTCGAGAATTTATGCTTCAAGCAAATCTCTAAGTACTCACACAAAGTATGAGACATTAACACCTCTTGATTATCCACACCGTCATATGCGTGTGACACTGAGTAAAACAACGTAACTCCTAATAGTGATAGTTAACCGTGTCTTCAACCATCCACCTCGATCACCGGTAACTAGATAAACCAAGTCTTCAACTCAAATTCTTAAGCCCGAGCAAGTTATCAAATAAGAACACGCCTTTGTGAAAGTCAACTTCAATCTCAAAAAAGTGATAAATGATTAACTCCGAAGTAATCAACTTATGTCAAATGTCCAACACGTGAATAAACATACAATCGGGTGTATATTGACTCACTGAATGAACCAGAAGAAAAGATTCCTCAACATCAATGCATTCTTCCTAGAGGTATACATGTACAAATTGATCAGGAAGATTCACCAATAATGTCTTCGAGCGGATGAGGTAGTCATTTTCCTTAATGTTCATGTGGTTGATTTATAGCATGTACAATGAGAGGAACAATAATCCGTGAAGATTTGGCAAAGGAATACCAAAGAGTGGATCATTATTCAATAGTGCAACTACAATATCATGATAGTCATTGTCAACGCCTTGTGAAGTAACTGGAGATAAGGTTTCTTGAGAATTCTGAGAAGTACTTCTTAGATGGTGAACTAGTTGAGTCAGTAGGAACCGGAGCATGAGCTTCAGAAACTGGATGATCAACATTCGTTGGAGGTTGGAAGTACTCATCAAACATATCTATGAAAAACAATGAATCCCAAAAAATGAATCCCAGTTATCCTTAGTAAGTGAAGCATTAGGCGTTGAAGGAGAATCATATGACCATAATTCAAGCATCCATCAACATGTAGTATATGCACTCTTCTCCCCCTTAAAAATTGCATCCGAAGTTGCCATTTTTTATTTGAACAAGTGAATAAGAATATAAACCAATGAACATAGATCCACTTGAGAGTTGAAAGAGCGTGGGAAAAACATGAAGCTTGTTGATGAAGAATGTCAATGAGAATGGTCATGCACATGAAGATTTCTCTTCTTTTGAAGATAAAGCGCACTGAAGCGTACACCTTTCTTTTCTTTCAAGAACGGCGCCTGAAGTGTTATCTGCAGACACCGTAATGGTGAAGTACGAGGCCTGAACTGATGTGAACAGACGTCATAGCCGAAAGAATATCAAGATTGAGTTACTTGAACCCGTGAGTTATTAGATATCAATCCATTTGTAATCCATACTTTAAGCCACCCATGTAGTGAAGGATCAAGTATCTCGCAATGAGTAAGGACTACCGCACCGATATTACATACTTGATTGCATATATTTTGGTTAGTGACATTAGTATCCAAACCCTTTGGGGTTTCACAGCAACCTTGATTTTGTCATCAGAAATGACTTTCCGGTAGGTATCCACGTAAGTCCAGCATCCTTAAACATTCTGCCAGATGGCATCCATTTATGGCAAGGTCTACGCTTGTTGATATTCTTATGCAAATTGGAAGACTTATCGTTATTCCTAGACTCCAAAGATTTAGCAGTTTGGATCCATCTAGATGAAGTTTTAGGTTTGTTTTGCATCATAACTGATAAGGTTTTAAAATGTACCTTTTTGAGGGGTCGTTTAAGCCCTTATTTGATCACTTTTGTATCCGTTATTACTTAATATCGTTCCTTTCCACTTTTTAAGTCTCTTGAAGGCAAATTGCTGGAATGGCACTTATTTGGACAAAAAGGCGCGGATATACGAAGAAAATGGCCAAAGTCAAGAATCAAGACACTCAAGCTACTGAAATACAAGGGGACGGCGTCAGGTGTTATTTGCGACGCCGTCGCATCACTTTTGTGACGGCTCAGTAGCCAAATTGCTTATTTTCAAGTAACGGTGTCGCTTTAAAAGAGTAGGTCGTCAAAACTCGCACGGCCTAGATTTTATCCACGACGCCGAGATCGAAGGGACGGCGCCACAAGCATAAGGTGACGACGTCGACCCGACGGCCACAATTCGGTGACGCCGTCGCGATTGTAATCTTATATATAGAATCCAAATTTTCGCTTTATTGTGTAGTCTTTTGGAGTAAAACCTAGACCAAACAAGGTCGTCTTGTACAAGATTTTAGGGTTCCAAACCCTATCTTACACCAAGATAAGTGTTTTACTTCATTAATACAATTATGTCTTTGATTATTTGTGTGTATGCTTGCATGTTCTACATGTCCGGCTAATTTACTTGTGTGTTTGCTTAGGGAATATGAAACTTAATTATTGAATATTGATTGGTTGTCTCTTATCTTAGTTGATTAATGATCTAGTAATGGGATAGGTCATTCGTTGTGTACTTAATGCTTGATTAATCTTTGTGAACCTTAGACTATAATACCTAGAGTAGTTGTAGGCTAAACCATCCAAAGAGTACCTTAGAGTTAGAGTTTATAATTCCTAGAGATTTTGTAGACGAGACCGTTTGGTAGTTTCAAAGAGTTAGGGACAAACGGATACCCTACGACTTTAGACACACAACGCGATTAAGAATAAGGACGTGACAACTCAACCATTGTAATGCTACACGCGTCGTTCGGGGTCAAAGAACTTCCTTTTCGTCGAGCAAGTTTTTCAACACCCTAGGCAGTGAACCTAATCGTTGTAGTGTAGTATTAGGGTAAGCCACAGGTATTGATATCGTTCTATAGGGGAATAGGAATGCTAGTGAGAAGTTACTACGCTAAGGTTGGGGTTGAGGAAGATTATTTTTTTATCTTTTTATGTTTTATAGGAAATGGAAAGGTACGAATCTTGGGGTTTGGATTTGGGGGGTTGGTATTGCTACCGATTCCTCTACTTATCTAATTATCTAATCTAAGGTGTATGTAGTCTATGTCTAATTATTGTGTGCTCGTATGATAGTTTAAAGATGTGTTTACTTAGGTTTTACTACTCCTTAATTATCTCCTATTGGTGGTTGAATTGTCACGTCCTTATTCTTAGTTGCGTTTTGTGTCTAAGGTTGTAGGGTATGCGTTTCTCCCTAACTCTTTGAACTTACCAAAGGGTCTCGTCTACAAAACCCACTAGGGATAATAAACTCTTACTCTAAGGCACTCTTTGGATGGTTTAGCTTACAACTACTCAAGGAGTTATATTCTAAGGTTCACAAAGATTTAATCAAGCATTAAGTACACAACGAATGACCTATCGCATTACTAGATCATTAATCAACTAAGATAAGAGACAACCAATCAATATTCAATAATTAAGTTTCATATTCCCTAAGCAAACACACAAGTAAATTAGCCGGACATGTAGAACATGTAAGCATACACACAAATAATCAAAGACATAATTGTATTAATGAAGTAAAACACTTATCTTGGTGTAAGATAGGGTTTGGAACCCTAAAATACTGTACAAGATAGCCATGGTTTGGTTTAGGTTTTTACTCCCAAAGACTACACACCAATACTGAAAAATTCGGATTCTATATATAAGATTACATCTGCGACGGCGTCACCTTTTGTTTTGTAACGCCGTCGTGTCGCCGTCATTAGGGTTTCGTCTTGGCCACGTTAGACTTGCGACGACATCACCTTATGCTTTTGACGCCATCCTCTTCAGATTCTGACGCCGTCTGGATTGCATCTAGGCCGTCTAAGTTGCGACGGCCTACTCTTTTATAACTTGACGTCGTCACTTGAAAATAGGAGTTTTGGCTTATGTCCCGTCACAAAATCCTCCGACGGCGTCACAGATAAGTTGTGACGCCGTCACCTTATGTTTTCAAAGACTTTGAGTGTCTCGATTCGACTTTGGCCATTTTCTTCAGATATTCGTGCCTTTTCGTCCAAATAAGTGTCATTCCAAAGATTTTGCCTTTAAGGGACCTAAAAGTGAAAAGGAACGATATTAACAATAACGGATACAAAGTGATCAAATAAGGGCTTAAACGACCCTCAAAAGGTACCTTTAAAACCTTATCAAATATCCCTACACTTGGTATTTGCTTGTCCTCAAGCAAATGTGCTTTAGCCAATTAATTTATAAGTTGGGGTCATGAAGCATTGGTTTAAACGGTCCACAACACATATAAGCCCCAAAAAGTCATAACAAGCACGGAAATTACATACTAGCACCTCACATGGGGTGTTTGGATACTCACATCTCTCTCGGGTGTATATGAAATATAACAAATTGGAAATGGAAGATAAACACTCATTAACCGGTCCTAGTACATAGATTACCATAGGCTTGAGAATAGATCAAACCTCCATCGCTTTGGCTTAAGCACCTAGGAAAGACTATCAAAGAGGTCTTTAAAGGGTTGTAATGTTAGGCTTACGGTCGGGAAACAAGGGGTTTGGTGGGATAGGCTATATAGTGGTGGCAAGTCAAAAATCTCTATGTTAAATGCATACAAAGAATGGCGTTGCTAAGCCAAGACTCGACACTCTAGACTCTAGATAACTGAAATAAACAAACATAAACTTAAAGGATAGATGTAGGATGGTAGCCCGTATATATATATATATATATATATATATATATATATATATATATATATATATATATATATATATATATATATATATATATATATATATATATATATATATATATATATATATATTTACTCTATTTTTTTAATCATACACTTTTACTCTACCATCCTCTACGGTAACATCAAAATGATAGGGATTTATAGGCACATCCCTACACTTGAGTTTTATTACTCTAACACTAATTTGACCCAAATTGAAAAGATCAAAACACTTGGGGTACATTATTACGCAAACAAATGGAATTTGAATTTAACGCCCTTCCGTCATTTCATAAACTTTAACTTTTCCCATGAATCCCAATCGTCCCAAAAGCAGTATACAAAGGATATGACTCTACTTAGCAACTCATGCAAGCAACCGATAATTGAACTAAGGGTTTAGGGTGATAACAATAATGCACTAAAAGTGAGTGCATACTGTGGTAGGCTAAGGCGATTTTGGTGTATATTTGGGGTGGGGTGTAAACAATGCTCTTCATTGATATTCGAAAACCGAAACATCACGAGAACCGCGAAAAGGATAGGCTCGAGGGGTTAACTAGGGTATCGTGTACTAAAGATGAGTACAACGCAAAGGGTGTGGGGGAATTACTCAACCGATGTGGAAAAAGTAATTATATTACGGGTATCAAACAAGGGTTATCCTAATGCCTCTTATCATTTAGTTATTCCTAACTACACAAGTGTAGTCTTACTAGCGATCTCGGAATGCATCACAAAACATGTTCTAGAATCTATTATACTACCGGTTCACACACTAAGCATTAAAGATGAATCCTTTAATTCCTACTAATCTAAGGGCGATCCTCACATTTTGGGTAGAATTTAGGTGGTAAAGGGTCTTTGTGCTAGTCATGCAACTTCCTATCCGTGAGACGCTTTTGTTAAAACTAAAGGCCCACTCCTATATGTCATGAAAAATTTTAAATTTGGTGCCAAAATTACCCTAACAGACATTTTCTCATGGTTTATTACACAAATACAATTGGACAAAGCAAATAATCAAGGATAAGCATAGTTTCAAAGTTCCGCTTTATTTTCCTCCTACACTTAAACCGAACATTGTCCCCAATGTTCCCGAAAGTATCAAAGTTATGATAATGGAAGGTAATTAAAAACGAAAGAAACTAGTACTCCCCTGATTAGCTCGGTAGGATCCGTGTGAAGTGGTGGTTACATCTTTCTTCAAGAAGAATGTTTGCGTGAAAAGCTCCTTCTCATCTTATGTATTTTCTTCTTGATAAATTAAACCTGCACACTTGAAGAAAACAAACGATCCAACGTATCAAAACGAACAAAGAAAAATCACAACAAGATGTAATTCCAGACTTAAATAAGATATAATGCTTGTAGAATGGATGTTTACAGATTTTCCGGAAAATTAAGACGTGGAAAATTCCAAAATTTATAAGTAGCACGTAAAACGAGAAAAGTTAGAAGTCGTTTTTACTCCTCCCGACGCCGTCAGTTGCGATCCTGACGTCAGTTATCATGATGAAACAGTCTGCGATTTTCGAAAAAAAACTGGAAAATTTTTATCTTTAAAATCTGGAAAATTTCCGCAAAACATCCATTATGACTCGACACGAGCATTTGACTCGAACAAACACACATGTATATCTTTTAAATAATTGAAATTCTCATGTTCACGTTTCTTTTGGCGTGTGTAATCCTCCCTACACTTATCCCTTATGTAAAATACCTTTATATGTAATTAAGACGAGGTTAAAGACAAAATAAAGCATTTTTACAAATTCAAACATGAGAATAAACAATCAATAAAAGATATATGACATACAAATAAAATGAAAACAAATACACATGGGTTGCCTCCCAAGAAGCGCTTGTTTTTGTTCGAGTCACGAGCCCGACTCTACCCTTATTTAATGATAAAGGGAAGTTTTCCTACACTTAAGTTTAAGTGCGGGTGATAGTAGCAATACACACCCTTAGGGTGGAAATTTTCTACGTGAGGAGAGGGTGATGGGTGATTTATATGCTCAAAGGAGTGTGCTCCATTCATTATAACCTTACCTAATTCAATTGGTGTAGCGGGTGAATCAAATCTCTCTCCTAAAAATGGATCATCTTCTATCAACTTCAAAAGATTCTTAGTTAAGGATCCATCTTGACCTAATAAACCCGGTTTAAACCCATAGTATTTCTTGTTATCAACCGTGAATGGGTGATATAAGTGTGTAAGGTCATGGGTTATTCCTATATTAGCTTCCACTCTATATGGCTTAGAGTCTACCACCTTTATCAAGCAACTACCCGGATCATTTATTTTGATGGGTGGATTGGGGCCTAATTCACTTCCAAGATTCACATATAAAGACAGAAAATTGGGTAAGGTTTTTGGTTGAGGCTCCGTTTTATCAAAATTAGGAACTTCCCTAGGACTAAGAGAGAGGTCATGACAACAAGCATCTAAACCTACATTCTCTAGTGGCGTTTGGTCCAAAGGTTCTATATCAATCGGGGTTCCTATAGTCTCTTCTACTTCTTTTGGGTAAGTTATAGGCGATGCGTGTTCTTCAAGTGATGGTAGAGCTTGTGGGCTTGGATTTTCCACCTCATTCTCCATTATATCTAGACCTCCTAAATGTTCATCATGTGTATTAGTATGATCTGACCCAAATACACTCCTAAGCATCTCAAATCCTTCTTTAGCCATTTCAAATTCTTGGTCCGATTCATAAGAATTATTCTCAAAAATTTGATCACTATGTTTTATTTTCCTAAAGGATTCCTCACGCGTGTCATATGCTTTGAAATATATCCCACGCATGCAACTAGGCAGTTCAACTATAACCATCTCACAATCTTGTTCGGGTTTAGGTTCCATGTTCTTAAAAACTAGGTCTTTTTGATCATGGTGCCTAAGATCATTCAATTGATGGTTTATGCATATGAGGCTTTTCTTAAAAATTCTCCAGATGGTCTCGCTAAAAGGAGTTGATCCTGACAACGATTGTTGAATAGAAGCCACACAAACACAAAATATATCAAATCCATCCAACCTTACACCCGCCTCCTTTGGATATCTCTAAGTTCACTCACAAATTCATTAGAACAATAAAACCAAACCAATCTGCGAAATTCAATTGTTCTGATTTGTTAATGATTCAAATGCAACTTCACTTGCCATAGCGACAAATGAAAAGGGTTTTACAAACACAAACACAAAGAAGGGGGATAGACTAAGAGAAAGCTAAAATGAGAAAATTTTACTTGATAGGAATCAAGCAAAGAAACCTAAATGAGGTGGACTACTAACTAGCTATTCTATTCCCCGCATGCGCCAAAAACTTGATAATGCTACACGCCGCTCGGGGTCAAAGGAACTTCCTTTTCGTCGAGCAAGTTTTCAACACCCCAGCGGTGAACCTAATCGTTGTAGTGTAGTATTAGGGTAAGCCACGGGTATTGATATCGTTCTCAAGGGGAATAGGAATGCTAGTAAGAAGTTACTACGCTAAGGTTGGGGTTGAGGAAGATTATTTTTTTATCATTTCATGTTTTATAGGAAATGGAAAGGTACGAATCTCGAGGTTTGGATTTGGGGGGTTGGTATTGCTACCGATTACTCTACTTATCTAATTATCTAATCTAAGGTGTATGTAGTTTATGTCTAATTATTGTGTGCTCGTATGATAGTTTAAATATGTGTTTACTTAGGTTTTACTACTCCTTAATTATCTCCTATTGGTGGTTGAATTGTCACGTCCTTATTCTTAGTTGTGTTGTGTGTCTAAGGTTGTAGGGTATGCGTTTCTCCCTAACTCTTTGAACTTACCAAAGGGTCTCGTCTACAAAACCCAGTAGGGATAATAAACTCTTACTCTAAGGCACTCTTTGGATGGTTTAGCTTACAACTACTCAAGGAGTTATATTCTAAGGTTCACAAAGATTTAATCAAGCATTAAGTACACAACGAATGACCTATCGCATTACTAGATCATTAATCAACTAAGATAAGAGACAACCAATCAATATTCAATAGTTAAGTTTCATATCCCCTAAGCAAACACACAAGTAAATTAGCCGGACATGGATAACATGCAAGAATACACACAAATAATCAAAGACATAATTGTATTAATGAAGTAAAACACTTATCTTGGTGTAAGATAGGGTTTGGAACCCTAAAATACTGTACAAGACAGCCTTGGTTGGTTTAGGTTTTACTCCAAAAGACTACACACCAATACTTGAAAAATTCGGATTCTATATATAAGATTACATCTGCGACGGCGCCACCTTTTGTTTTGTGGACGCCGTGTCGCCGTCATTATGGATTCGTCTTGGCCACGTTAGACTTGCGACGGTGTCACCTTATGCTTGTGACGCCGTCCTCTTCACTTTCCGACGCCGTCTCGATTGCATCTAGGCCGCCCGAGTTGCGACGGCCTATTCTTTTATAACTTGACGTCGTCACTTGAAAATAGGAGTTTTGGCTTCGTCCCGTCACAAAATCCTCCGACGGCGTCACAGATAAGCGAAGTGACGCCGTCACCTTATGTTTTCAGCAACTTTGAATTTCTCGATTCTGACTTTGGCCATTTTCTTCGTGTATTCGCGCCTTTTCGTCCAAATAAGTGCCATTCCAGCATTTTGTCTTTAAGGGACCTAAAAAGTGAAAAGGAATGATATTAAGCAATAATGGATACAAAAGTGATCAAATAAGGGCTTAAACGACCCCTCAAAAAGGTACCTTTTAAAACCTTATCAACCATCAATAGGAGATAAGTAAGGAGTAATAAAACCTAAGTAAACACATCTTTAAACTATCATACGAGCACACAATAATTAGACATAGACTACATACACCTTAGATTAGATAATTAGATAAGTAGAGTAATCGGTAGAAATACCAACCCCCAAATCCAAACCCCGAGATTCGTACCTTTCTAATTCCTAAAAACATAAAAGATAAAAATAATCTTCCTCAACCCCAACCTTAGCGTAGTAACTTCTCACTAGCATTCCTATTCCCCAGAGAACGATATCGATACCGTGGCTTACCCTAATACTACACTACAACGATTAGGTTCATCGCCTAGGGTGTTATAAAACTTGCTCAAGAAAAGGAAGTTCCTTTGACCCGAACGACGCGTGTAGCGTTATCAAGTTTTTGGCGCACCGCGGGAATAGAATAGCTAGTTAGTAGTCCACCTCGCTTAGGTTTCTTTGCTTGATTCCTATCAAGTAAAATTTTTCTCATTTTTAGCTTTCTCATAGTCTATCCCCCTTCTTCGTGACCTTTGTTCGTAACCCCATCACTTTTCATCATGGAAAGTGATAATTCGCCAAACAACACTTTTCCACAAAACAAGTACCCACCGCTTGACCCAGCCTCTGCCAACCAACTTCGAGCTCATATTATTAGTGAAATTGGAGAGCTTAGGAAACTAAATAGGATGATTGAAAGTACACTTGAGGAAGCCCTTAAGGAACCTAGTCACCCTTTAGATAGTGATACGACCTCAAGTTATTCGGATGATGACCTAGAAGATGGAGATTATAAGGTGTTAGAAATTATGGAAGGTAGTAAGGAGGAGGAAGAACTTAGGGAGTATTCCGATTCATACCCTAAAAGGAAGGAAACCGCCTATCATAACGTGGTTAACTTCCCAAGACCACCTTTCGAGCCTCGCATAAGAAAGGGAAACCCTAAAAACATCAAGATACCGTGTATGATTGGATACTTATATAGGGATCACACCTACATTGACTATTAGGCACCCATGAATATAATGTCTAGGCTCTATTACAATTGGATCATGAGCAAAAAGCTAGAACCTATGAGGGACCCCTTTCGCCCTAGGAAAGCAAGTAACTATGTGGGGAGGGTTAAAGGATTTCATGTCTTCGTAGGTAACTTCACATATAGGTGTGATTTCATGATCTTGGAAAATGTTAAGGGCATCATTTTGGGAGATGTGATACTTGGGAAACCATTTATAGAGGAGTCTAAGATGGTTTATGATCGAGAGGAAGGAATAGTCGTGTTAATACAAATAAGCCATGAAAACGTTTATTTATATTTTACGATCTTCTAATGTTTTGTCGATAACAAATATAAAATCATTTTAACGAAACTAATAGAGTACGTAAATAGTTTGAGTTAATAGTTTTCTAACACACTTACGCTTTCACATAAAACACTAAAACAAGTATAAGTGATTTTATGATACATATGTACAACAACTAGTGTTTACATATTGGGTTAAACATATACTTAAACTAAGTATACTAAAATGGGTAAAACTAAGTGTATGCTAAATTGGGTAAATACAAGTATATACTAAATAGGTAAATACTAGCAAATGGTTTTGACCCATAACCCATGGTTTTATATATACCACTTAACCAAGTTCATTGTATCCTTAAGATACATTGTATCTAGAAAGAAAACCATGGATCAACCCATAACCCATGACCCATGACCCATAACCAAAAATACCCATGGGCAAAGAGGAGCGGACCACGGATCCCTAGCTTTGTGCTAGCCGGATCCCTTGTGGTAGGGATCCGTGAGATCCGGGAAGCAAGAGAATTTCTCTATAAATAGAGAGCCATTTCTTCCTCTCTATGTGTGCTTTTTACATATACTTCCCAAAGTATTCTAACCTCTAACCTCGGATCTAAGTGATCTATGTAGTTTGTCTTTTGTTTTGTGTGATCTACTAGGTTCCTCTTAAAGGAAAGATCACCACCTCTTGAAGACGCAAGCTCAAAGTCCATGAGTTGCCATGCTTCGTCATCATCAAGACTACTAAGGTTATCTTGTTGATAGTTCTTCCTTTCTCCATAGATGTTGGGTTGAAGGCATTAGTGAAGAATGCCGAAAGTGTCAAGATGAAAGCATTAGTGAAAGGTGCTCATCATCCGTGTCAAAGCATTAGTGAAGGATGCTAAAGGTGTCAAGACGAAGGCATTAGTGAAGGGTGCCAAGCGTTGTGTCAAAGGCATTAGTGAAGGATGCCAAAGAATCAAATCAAGTAGCATTTGGGAAGAATGCCTAGGTCGTATAATCGATGAGGTGCATCGTTATACATATATGTATTTGTTTATATACAAGGATGGTGATATCCTTGATGGTGTTGTAACAAGGAGTAGATCTCCTTGAGATTAGGTGTTGTGTCGTGAAGGTGTAGCTCACCTAAGGTGTGAAAGAACTAGGTGCTTAGCCTAGTACCTAATAAAGGGTAGGCGACGTTGTGAAGGATTAGTTCTCCTAAGGTGTGAAAGAACTCGGTGGTTAGCCTAGCCCCGTATAAAGGGTAGGCGACGTTGTGTTAGGTGTGGTTCACCTTGGTGTGAAAGAACTCGGTATTTAGCTTTGTACCGAAAAAGGTTAAGCGGCGTTGTGAAGGCTTCTCCGCCATAAGGAGTTGGTGTAGTGTTTACGAACTCTCGAGTAGGTGACTCGGGGAGTGGAGTAGGGCAAGGAAGGTGTCCTTGTAGTGAACCACTATAAATACTTGTGTCGTGGTGATGTGCTTCTTACTTTATCTTTCATTACACGTTTATATATCTATCTATCAACGTCCAACATAAACAATCAAATAGATTGACATAAGTCGATCTAAATATTTAAAAGGAAGTTTTAAATTGGTAAAACTATTCAACCCCCCCTTCTAGTTTTCCACAATTGGCATCAGAGCTTCGTTACCAAGTTTCTTAAAGTATGTTGTACTTTAAAGACTTGATACGATCCGTGTATGTTTGAAAACTACAAAGAATGATTTGTTTTGGGTCATATTTTTCTTAAAAATCATTTTGTTGGACATTGATAGATGACTCTAACAACTTTTGTTCCTAAGAAGTCTTCATGCTAGAATCTCTCCAAAATTTAATTCAAAGAATAATGAAGTCAACATTCAAGGAAGGATCTAAAAGGTAATCACAACTCACGACATCAAGTACAAAGGATTACTTTAAAAGCTCATGAAGTATCTTTGGCATTATGCCAAACCAAGAAGCATAGAGGTATGTTTTACTTTTCATTAGATGGGTTACATGAGTTCAATTTATTTTTCATAAGTTTTCTTTGCTTATTTATCTCTAACATCATTAGAAGTCTCTTTCGTCACTTTTTCGTATTTTTCATCGTCGGAATAATACTCCTTTTGATTCATCAAACTAACGCCGTCATCACATATGAACCTTCGATATGTGATTCATCAAAAGCCATCATCCAAAACAATCTTCGTCTAATACCTCCGAACTATCTTTTAGTAAGCTAATTTATAAGCCTACTACAAAATAATGTCAAACAACCCCTTTTTCGTCTACGTATCCGGATCCCCTAGTTGTACTAGCGGATCCCAAACATAAAGGATCCGGGGAACCGTGGAATGTAACTCACTATACGCTTTCAAAAATTCACCACCGATTTTTTTCCTCTACCCACACAAAACAAAAACGCCAAGCTACAAAATTCATCCTCATTGGCTTCCATACTTTCAAGTATCCTCCTAGAACACCATTGCAAGTAATTACATTAACTTGTTATAACTTTCATCATCCTCATCCTAGGGTTTATGGTTTCTTAATATCTAATCAATTAACTCAATTAGGTTTTTCAAACTAATCATGAAAAGGGGGATTTTAACAAAATCACTTTGTGTTCACAACATTGTTAATACAAATCAAAACCATAAACCCATTTCAACTAATTTATCTTAATTGAAAATTTTGTATTTTTAGGAACAACCATGCCCAATGCCACTCAACAAGATCACTATGACACCGTCCATTACCTTACTCACTACTATCGTAAAAGGGGATTGACCAAAACCGACCGTAAAATATTTAAAAGCCTTGTAAAACGACTTATCCACGAAGGTCGTGTAGTCAAGGAATGTTTCCTTGAAGATACCGACATTTGTCAAGTTTTCTCGACAATCAACTTTGATTGTCTCCTTGACATAGATGAACAAATTTGTCCGGTCTTCATTTTTGAATTTTACAAAAGCTTTAGGATCATTAGAAACACCGACAATAGCATCTCAATCGCCTTCATCATCAACAAACAAAACTTTATTTTTCTCTCAACACCTTTGCTCAAATTCTTGGCGTTCCTTGTGAGGGAATTTGCATGTACTCAAGATTGGGCAATTAACTCTCAAAACCATGCACTTGATCCCAAGCCTCTATAACACTCCTCTCGACGATCCCGAAACCATTCGTGATACTATATTTAAAATTAGGACCGACCAATCCCGTTACGATCGTAACAAAAAAAACTCATTCACCGTGATCCCTTTAAAATGGAACTTTTCGAAATACATCCCATGTTTAGAAAATGGGAAGAAATCCTTAGGGAAAACATCATTAGCCTAGTTGGAAACAAAGATCATCCAAACGCATGTCTTGTGCAAATGATCTATTGTCTTACCCACCAAAGGCCATTTAATCTTGGCTACTACATGGTAAGGAGAATGGCTGGGGTATTCAAAGCTTCCAACATGGTACTCCCATATGGTATGCTCCTAACACGACTTTGTAAGTATGTTAGTGCATTGCAACCATCCCCTATCAACGATGATCATTACCTCTCCGATCATGTCATGGTACCTCTTACCAAACAACCCTCTAAACGGTTCATGGTCAATGGAGAGAAACACAAGTTCTCTCGGACTCCTCGGCCGGAGAAGAAGAAGATGATGAGGAAGACATCGACCCGTATCCAACATCAAATTGGAAGTCCTTGAATACCACGAACAACTTCCAACCATTCCAAACGAGACCGCGGAATTTAAACAAATAAGAGGCATGATTCAAAACCTCGCCTACAACCTCACTAAGCCGTCAAAAAGGAAAAGGAAGTATTGATGAAAGAGACAATAGGAATGTGCTTAGTTTCTTTTACTTTATGTTTGAATGATCTATCTTTCTTTTGGTTTATGGTATTTTAGATATTGTTACTTTATCTTGTAAGTGATGTTTTATGATAACTTGCTTGTTTCTATTGCTTGTTTTATAGATTTAATAGTATACAAAATCGCACATCATTTTTTTTTGGTTCGTGTTGGTTCGATCTGCAGATGCGGATCCCTAGGATTAGCCTAGCGGATCCTTCCTTGAAGGAACCATGGGATCCGTGACATCATATCGATACAAAGATTCAAAGACATCAAAATCGCACTCTAGATAACATCACATTAGCTTGGCATATGATTTTAGAACCCAACTAAGTTCACTTCAAGGATGAGAAAGGCTTAGACTCACTAAAGGCTTACTTAAGATCTTAGTCTGATTTTATCAACACATCTAAACTCACCATATTTCCGCTTCAACTACTCACAAACTATTTCTCACCTCTCAAAACACCTAAGAAAACAAACTAAACAATTTTAGGAAATTGCTTCTAGTCTTTTATATCTCAAGGTAAGACAAAAATTAGCTTTTAATTCTTGGAAGTTTTAAGAATTTTTTATATATATATCACCTCAAGCTAAAACCTGATCAATAGGATCATTTATTATGACTTGACTCCCTCATAACTCTTAGTGTTATCCTTGGACATCCATTGGTAGTCTTCTTGTCCCATCCCTCTTCCATAAAAAGCAATCATTTGCTATAACACTTATTACCTCTAATCATTCAAGTACCCTTTCATCCTAAACCATTAGGAGAACTGAAATATTCAAAATGAGATAGGCTTTAGCTCTTAGAAACCTCATATCAAACCTGTCATAACTGCTGAGAGCCGGATCCCTAGGATTAGCCTAGCCGGATCCCTTCAAGGAGGGAACCGTGGGATCCGGGTGACAGTTTATGTCAAACATAGCTAAAACAATCATTTCAACTCAACCTCCTAACTCAAACACTTCATCTCATCTTAAATGAGTTCCTAGATCGATGAAACTCGAATCTCAAACTTGTGCATGTCAATCATCACATTTCCAAGAACATTAGTGGATTAAGTCTTAAATGCAATTGCAAAGTTCTTCCTTTATAACCCACATTGCCAAGAACACTTTAGTCATCTCATCATGAGAAAAGCTCCTAGTGCTTACTCATCCACTCAAAACCACCTAAGAAACTTGCTAGAATCATACACGAAGTTTCCTCAACCGAATCATCTCCGATTAAGTCCACCTATGCTAGGATTTCTCCTACACCAAGGAAACCAATCAAACTAATCCCCAAGAAGAGTGTTCTCACTAAGATTTCATCACCAAATTCTACTATACCAAACATATCCTCCACAACTCAACCTATTTCATTAATACCTAGAGCCACCTCCCAATCATCTCCACACTCTCACAATGTAGAAGATTTACCTTCTTGGCCATCTCATCTTTCACCATTACCAACTAATTCACTTGAAAAGATTGAGCAACAAAATCAAAGTGTTGAATCAACACTTGATCCAAAAGCAAACTCTATTATTCCTCCCAATAGTCCATTTTGGATTATGAGAAGATATCAAAGGCAACCACCCGATCAAATGGAAGTTGATGCTTCTTTACCTCTAACCTCAAACATTGTAGAGTCACCACTTAATGAGCCTCCACCAAATCCTCCTTCATTTGAAGATCCTCAACCCAACTCACTTGAACTTTCACCTCAAGAAACCCAAAACCATGACAAGGATTGCTATCATTGTAAACATGTTGAAAAGTTGATACATGAACTACGTGAAGAGCAACGTTTCATGTTTTATCACCTCCTCAAACGTTTCGAAGAGGTTAACAAGCCTAAACTACAATGAGCATCATATTCAAAAGCTCAAACTTAGAACATTTAGGAAACCTTTCTCATCCTTGATCATCATTAAGCTTTTAGTTGAATCTTAAGTTTGGGTTAACTTATTAGCATTAGTGGCACCTATTTGGCTAGTTTATTCTCTTAGTTTTTAGAGATTTGGTTGTATATCTCTTGTTTTATTGAATGAATACTTATATGCTATGATTATTATGTGTGTTGTGCTTGTTATAGTGTACATATATCTCATTCCTCAAATAGCACTCCTTGACATTTCTTCACTTTCAAGAAACAGTAATAGATAGCCGGATCCCTTCCAGATAACTAGACGGATCCTCCTGAAGGGAACCGTGGGATCCGTGGTACAGAGCACAAATTTCTACTAACTTGAGTCTCTTTTGCAGGAAATTATGCACTATACTCTTGTTTTTCTACCCTTTGTTTTGTAGTTATTCAAAATACACATGAAGATATTGACACCATAAAGCTAGGGGGAGCTTTGTGTCAAACGACATTGCAAAATCCTTTGCAAACTTAATCCAATTTTTGGGTTACACTTCATGACACCCCATTGCAACATTGCAATATTCAAGGGGGAGCACGTTCTCGTCACTTAGACGAACCATTTGCAAACTTGATTGCAAACACAATTAGTTAATTTTACGTTATGTCCTTGACGCCCTTACAAAGGGATGGACTCGTCAAGGGGGAGTTAAGACGAGTACCATTCCCGTCACTTGCTCTCTTTACATTTTACATTTTTCTCTTTCTTATAAAAATTGTGTTAGTTTCTTTTAACACTTTTGTTTCGACAAAAGGGGAGAAGAAAGTAAAAACTACAAATTCAAACTTTACAATTTTAGATTTTCCTTAAAATAATTTTATGTTTTGTCATCAACAAAAGGGAGATTGTTAATACAAATAAGCCGTGAAAACGTTTATTTATATTTTACGATCTTCTAATATTTTGTCGATAACAAATATAAAATCATTTTAACGAAACTAATAGAGTACGTAAATAGTTTGAGTTAATAGTTTTCTAACACACTTACGCTTTCACATAAAACACTAAAACAAGTATAAGTGATTTTATGATACATATGTACAACAACTAGTGTTTACATATTGGGTTAAACATATACTTAAACTAAGTATACTAAAATGGGTAAAACTAAGTGTATGCTAAATTGGGTAAATACAAGTATATACTAAATAGGTAAATACTAGCAAATGGTTTTGACCCATAACCCATGGTTTTATATATACCACTTAACCAAGTTCATTGTATCCTTAAGATACATTGTATCTAGAAAGAAAACCATGGATCAACCCATAACCCATGACCCATGACCCATAACCAAAAATACCCATGGGCAAAGAGAGCGGACCACGGATCCCTAGCTTTGTGCTAGCGGATCCCTTGTGGTAGGGATCCGTGGGATCCGGGAAATGTAAGAGAATTTCTCTATAAATAGAGAGCCATTTCTTCCTCTCTATGTGTGCTTTTACATATACTTCCCAAAGTATTCTAACCTCTAACCTCGGATCTAAGTGATCTATGTAGTTTGTCTTTTGTTTTGTGTGATCTACTAGGTTCCTCTTAAAGGAAAGATCACCACCTCTTGAAGACGCAAGCTCAAAGTTCATGAGTTGCCATGCTTCGTCATCATCAAGACTACTAAGGTTATCTTGTTGATAGTTCTTCCTTTCTCCATAGATGTTGGGTTGAAGGCATTAGTGAAGAATGCCGAAAGTGTCAAGATGAAAGCATTAGTGAAAGGTGCTCATCATCCGTGTCAAAGCATTAGAGAAGGATGCTAAAGGTGTCAAGACGAAGGCATTAGTGAAGGGTGCCAAGCGTTGTGTCAAAGGCATTAGTGAAGGATGCCAAAGAATCAAATCAAGTAGCATTTGGGAAGAATGCCTAGGTCGTATAATCGATGAGGTGCATCGTTATACATATATGTATTTGTTTATATACAAGGATGGTGATATCCTTGATGGTGTTGTAACAAGGAGTAGATCTCCTTGAGATTAGGTGTTGTGTCGTGAAGGTGTAGTTTACCTAAGGTGTGAAAGAACTAGGTGCTTAGCCTAGTACCTAATAAAGGTTAGGCGACGTTGTGAAGTATTAGTTCTCCTAAGGTGTGAAAGAACTCGGTGGTTAGCCTAGCACCGTATAAAGGGTAGGCGACGTTGTGTTAGGTGTGGTTCGCCTTGGTGTGAAAGAACTCGGTATTTAGCTTTGTACCGGAAAAAGGTTAAGCGACGTTGTGAAGGCTTCTCCGCCATAAGGAGTTGGTGTAGTGTTTACGAACTCTCGAGTAGGTGACTCGGGGAGTGGAGTAGGGCAAGGAAGGTGTCCTTGTAGCCGAACCACTATAAATACTTGTGTCGTGGTGATGTGTTTCTTACTCTTTATCTTTCATTACACGTTTATATATCTATCTATCAACGTCCAACATAAACAATCAAATAGATTGACATAAGTCGATCTAAATATTTAAAAGGAAGTTTTAAATTTGTAAAACTATTCAACCCCCCCTTCTAGTTTTCCACAAGTCGAGTTCTCAAATGGAGCCGAGAGTGTTAAATATATAATGCCCCACAAAAACAAGAAGTTTGAGGGTATGGATAATTTAGATGTAGATAACATTCCGGCATTCGAAGTAGACTGGAAGAACAAGGTTTACTACACTGCTTGTCTTGAACTAGGCCCTGAATATATTCGTGATGAGAGAAGGGTTAAGGAGATCGAATGGGCCTCTAAGATTAGGACAACGTAGGAGCACGACTACGAGTCTAGCTACAAGACTCATAAATAAAGAAAAGCGCTTCGTGGGAGGCAACCCATGCTTAATTGTTTGTTTGTTAGTGTCATATATCTTTTATTGATTGCTTATTCTCATGTTTAAATTTGTAAAATGCTTTATTTTGTTTTTAACCTCGCCTTAATTGCATATAAAGGTATTTTATATAAAGGATAAGTGTAGGAGGATTACACACGCTTTCAAAAGAAACGTAAACATGAGAATAACAATTAATTAAAAGATATATATGTGTGTTTGTTCGAGTCAAATGCTTGTATCAAGTCATAATGGATGTTTTGCGAATTTTTACTGATTCTAAAGATGTAAATTTTCCGAATTTTTCCGTAAAATCGCACCGCTTTTTGTCAGATAACCGACGCGCCAGATCACAACCCGACGGCGTCGCCAGAAGGAGTAAAACAACAGATTACTTTTTCTCGCTTTCGAGCTACTTATAAATTTTGGAATTTTCTGTGTCTTAATTTTCCGTAAATTTGTAAACATCCATTCCACAAGCATTATATCCTAGTTTAGTAGAGTCTTATATATATTATTACCGCTGATTTTACGCGAAGGTTTCGTTTGTTTTCTTCAAGTGTGCAGGTTTAATTTATCAAGAAGAAGATAAATAAGATCGGAAGGAGCTTTTCACGCATACATTCTTCTTGAAAAGGATTTAACCACCACTTCACACGGATCCTACCGAGCTAATCAGGGGAGTATTAGTTTCTTTCGTTTTTAATTACCTTCCATTATCATAACTTTGATACTTTCGGGGAACATTGGGGACAATGTTCAGTTTAAGTGTAGGGATGGAAAATAAAACGAGAACTTTGAAAGTATGCTTATCCTTGATTATTTGCTTTGTCCAATTGTATTTGTGTAATAAACCATGAGAAAATGTCGGTTAGGGTAATTTTGGCACCAAATTTAAAATTTTTCATGGCATATAGGAGTGGGCCATTAGTCTTAACAAAAGCGTCTCACGGATAGGAAGTTGCATGACTAGTACAAAAAAAAACCTTTACCACCTAAATTCCACCCAAAATGTGAGGATCGCCCTTAGATTAGTAGGAATTAAAGCATTCATCTTTAATGCTTAGAGTGTGAACCGGTAGTATAATAGATTCTAGAACTTGTTTTGTGATGCCTCCCGAGATCGCTAGTAAGACTACACTTGTGTAGTTAGGAATAATTAAATGATAAGAGGCATTAGGATAACCCTTGTTGATACCCGTAATATAATTACTTCTTCCACATCAGTTGAGTAATTCCCCCACACCCTTGCGTTGTACTCATCTTTAGTACACGATACCCCTAGTTAACCCCTCAGAGCCTATCCTTTTCGCAGTTCTCGTGATGTTTCGGTTTTTCCACAATATCAATGAAGATCATTGTTTACACCCCACCCCCAAATGTACACCCAAATCGCCTTAGCCTACCTTGTATGCACTCACTTTTAATGCATTATTGTTATCACACTAAACCCTTACTTCAATTATCTAGTTGCTTTCATGAGTTGCTAAGTCGAGTCATATCCTTTGTACACAGTTTTGGGACGATTGGGACTCATGGGAAAAGTTAAAGTTTATGAAATGACTGGAATGGAAGGTTAATTCAAATTCCCTTATTTGCGAAATAATGTACTCCAAGTGTTTTGATCTTTTTAATTCGGGTCAAATTAGTGTTAGAGTAATAAAAACTCAAGTTTAGGGATGTGCCTATAAATCCCTATTATTTTGATGTTACCGTAGAGGATGGTAGAGTAAAAGTGTATGAAAAAAATTAAAAAAAAAAAAAAAAAAAAAAAAAAACCATACAGGCTACCATCCTACATCTATCTTTAAATTTATGTTTGTTTGTTTCAGTTACCTAGAGTTTAGAGTGTTGAGTCTTGGCTTAGCAACGCCATTCTTCGTAAGCTTGTAACATAAATATTTTTGACTTGCCACCACTAAATAGCCTATCCCACCAAACCCTTTGTTTCCCTACCGTAAGCCTAACATTACAACCCTTTAAAGACCTCTTTGATAGTCTTTCCTAGGTGCTTACGCCAAAGCAATGGAGGTTTGATCTATTCTCAAGCCTATGGTAATCTATGTACTAGGACCGGTTAATGAGTGTTTATCTTTCATTTTCAACTTGTTATATTTCGTATACACCCGAGAGATGAGAGTATCCAAACACCCCATGTGAGGTGCTAGTATGTAATATCCGTGCTTGTTATGACTTTTGCGGGGCTTATATGTGTTGTGGATTGTTTAAACCAATGCTTCATGACCCCTAACTTATAAATTAATTGGCTAAAAGCACATTTGCTTGAGGACAAGCAAATACCAAGTGTAGGGATATTTGATAAGGTTTTAAATGTACCTTTTGAGGGTCGTTAAGCCCTTATTTGATCACTTTTGTATCTGTTATTACTTAATATCGCTCCTTTTCACTTTTTAGGTCTCTTGAAGGCAAATTGCCGGAATGGCACTTATTTGGATGAAAAGGCGCGGATATCTGAAGAAAATGGCCAAAGTCAATAATCGAGACACTCAAGTCTTTGAAATACAAGGGACGGCGTCAGTGTTATTTATGACGCGTCGCATCACTTTTGTGACATTCAAGAGCCAAATTGCTTCTTTTCAAGTGACGGTGTCGAGCTTTAAAAGAGTAGGTCATCGCAACTCGACGGCCTAGATTTAATCCGACGGCGCCGAGATCAAGAGGAAGGCGCCACAAGCATAACGCGACGCCGCAAGACTAACGTGGCCAAGACAAAACCCTAATGACGGCGACCCGACCGGCGTCTGGTCGGTGACGCCGTCGCGATTGTAATCTATATATAGAATCCAAATTTTTCGCTTTTATTTTGTAGTCTTTGGAGTAAAACCTAAACCGAACCAACGCTGTCTTGTACAAGATTTTAGGGTTCCAAACCCTATCTTACATCAAGATAAGTGTTTTACTTCATTAATTCAATTATGTCTTCAATTACTTGTGTGTATGCTTGCATGTTCTCCATGTCCGGCTAATTTACTTGTGTGTTTGCTTAGGGAATATGAAACTTAATTATTGAATATTGATTGGTTGTCTCTTATCTTAATTGTTAATGATCTAGTAATGTGATAGGTCATTTGTTGTGTAGTTAATGCTTGATTAATCTTTGTAAACCTTAGACTATAATACCTAGAGTAGTTGTAGGCTAAACCATCCAAAGAGTACCTTAGAGTTAGAGTTTATAATTCCTAGAGATTTTGTAGACGAGACCCTTTGGTAGTTTCAAAGATTTAGGGACAAACGCATACCCTACGACTTTAGACACACAACGCGATTAAGAATAAGGACGTGACAATTCAACCATCAATAGAAGATAAGTAAGGAGTAATAAAACCTAAGTAAACACATCTTTAAACTATCATACGAGCACACAATAATTAGACATAGACTACATACACCTTAGATTAGATAATTAGATAAGTAGAGTAATCGGTAGAAATACCAACCCCCAAATCCAAACCCCGAGATTCGTACCTTTCTAATTCCTAAAAACATAAAAGATAAAAATAATCTTCCTCAACCCCAACCTTAGCGTAGTAACTTCTCACTAGCATTCCTATTCCCTAGAGAACGATATCAATACCGTGGCTTACCCTAATACTACACTACAACGATTAGGTTCACCGCCTGGGTGTTATAAAACTTGCTCGAAGAAAAGGAAGTTCCTTTGACCCCAAACGACGCGTGTAGCGTTATCAATAACATGTTGAACCTTAGCCATGTAGGTAGTCTTAGTGGATTGTACCTTGGCATGTGAATTAGGAAAATGTTTCTTATGTGGAAAAGACTCAGAATTTCAAGTTTTGTTTTCTACATGCTTAGCATTCTTATGCACATAACTACTCTTAGATGCACGCCAATCCCTAGTCTTTTGTGTGTTCCTAGGAAGTGATTTACAACTACTAGCAGTGCCTTGAAATCTCGTAGAATTCCTCACCCTAGGTCTTTGCACCTAAAATTCCGTCTTTTCAAATCTGTGCCTTTTTCCTAGTTTTTTCTAGATAATAGTTCTTTCACAAGTCATTCATATCATAGGAATTATGGGTTTTAATGCTTGGTTTTGACACTGTTTTCGAACTAATCCTAGAGGTGCTGGGAGTAGAAGTTGTTAATACAAATAAGCCGTAAAAACGTTTATTTATATTTTACGATCTTCTAATGTTTTGTCGATAACAAAAGTAAGATCATTTTAAGGAAACAAATAAAACACGTAAATGGTTTGAACTAATAGTTTTATAACACACTTACGCTTTCACATAAAACACTAAAACTAGTATAAGTGATTTTATGACTTAGATACATATGTACAACAACTAGTGTTTACATATTGGGTTAAACATATACTTAAACTAAGTATACCAAAATGGGTAAAAACTAAGTGTATGCTAAATTGGGTAAATACAAGTATATACAAAAAGGTTAAATACTAGCAAATGGTTTTGACCCATAACCCATGGTTTTATATATACCACTTAACCAAGTACATTGTATCTAGAAAGAAAACCATGGATCAACCCATAACCCATGACCCATGACCCATAACCAAAAATACCCATGGGCAAAGAGGCGGACCACGGATCCCTAGCTTTGTGCTAGCGGATCCCAGTGGAAGGATCCGTGGGATCCGGGAAATAGTAGGTTTTTCCTCTATAAATAGTGAGCCATTTCTTCATTATATCTCACCCTCTTTAACATACTTTCTCCCCGAGTTAAATTCACTAACCATAGATCCAAGAGATCTATGTTTGTAGTTTTGTTTTGTGTGATCTTTAGGTTCCTCTTAAAGGAAGATCACCACCTTTGAAGTCGAGCAAGCTCAAGTCCATGAGTTGCCAAGCTTCCTCATCATCAAGGCTATTGAAGTCCTCTTGTTGATGATTCCTTTCTTTCTTCAAAGAAGCGTAGTGTTAAAGACATTAGTGAAAGATGTTTCAAGTATCAAGACGAAGATATTAGTGAAGGGTATCTATCGTCTATAGGATAAGCACTTTTGGTAGGTGTTTAGAAGTCAAGACAAGAAGCATTAGTGAAAGGTGCTTAGAAGTGAAGACACAAGACATTAGTGAAAGGTGTCTTGTAGATCTAATCAAAGACATTAGTGAAAGGTGTCTTGTAGATCTAATCAAAGGCATTAGTGAAAGGTGCCTTAGATGTACATTCGATATGGTGTGTTTCGATGTACTAGATAGACTAGCATTAGATCCAAGGACATTGATGTCCTTGATGATGTTGTAAAGGAGTAGATCTCCTTTGGGATTAGTCGTTGGTGTAGTGTGGTAGTAGTTCCTCCATTGTAATGGAACTAGGTACTTAGCCTAGTACCTAATAAAGGGTAGGCGACATTGTGAAGGTGTAGTTCACCTAAGGTGTGAAAGAACTCGGTGGTTAGCCTAGCACCATATAAAGGGTAGGCGATGTTGTGTTAGGTGTGGTTCGCCTTGGTGTGAAAGAACTCGGTATCTAGCTTTGTACCGGAAAAAGTGTAAGCGACGTTGTGAAGGCTTCTCCGCCATAAGGAGATTGGTGTAGTGATTACAAACTCTCGAGTAGGTGACTCGGGGAGTGGAGTAGGGCAAGGAAGGTGTCCTTGTAGCCGAACCACTATTAATACTCGCGTTGTGGTTTTGTGCTTCTTACTCTTCTCTTTTCATTACATATCTTTATATGATTGTTTATCAACATCCAACACACACAACCAAATAGATTGACATAAGTCGATCTAAATAGTTTAAAAGGAAGTTTTAATTGGTAAAACTATACAACCCCCCCCCTTCTAGTTTTCCACAAAAGTGGCTACGTGTTGAGAGTTAATAGAGCTAGAAGCCTTATTCTTAGGTAACTCTGGTGAAGTGACTGGTTTTGACAAAACTTGTTTCTCATCAACTTGGGAGGCAAACCGTGTTTTGAAAATTTTGGTCTTTCGGATATAAACACGTGGGTCGCCTAACAATGGACCGGTTTCTAATGGGATGAGAAACTGGTTTCCCAAGGTTGATGGTTTTGTAAACTTAGTGTTCACACTTTTCCTACATTTTTCCTAAGCTCATTTTTAAGGCAACAATAGCGAAACTCTTTTCCTAAAGTTGAGCTTTGAGTTCATCAATTTTGCTATCAAAGAGTTTGTTTGCTCCATTGACTTAGCTCTAGCTTCTTTGTGAGTCACTTAGTTCTATGTGATGCTTTCTCAACGACTCATTTTCCTTTAGTAATTTGGCCACACAAACCGCTAATTCATCATTTCTCATTTGAATATCATCAATAGTATTAACATCAGAATTACTTGTAACCAAATTACTTTTCACATGCATATTAGAAATATGTTTCTTCAAATTGTTGATAGTTGACTCTTTGTCTTGAAGTTGAGCTTTCAAAGTGTTAATTTCAAAAAGTTCACGGAATTCAGGAAGTTCCGGATTTTTACATGGTTTGTTAAGTTGAAAACTTTCTTCTTTACTCTGTATCGCAATTTCAAGTGAAATGCAATGTTTTTCAAGTTTTGAGAATTTGTTTGAAAGTTCATCAAAAGTCTTTTTGTCAACCATATCATTTGTTTTGAAATTATTAGACTCAGCCTCAACCAAGGAACATTTATCGTAATCATGTTCAAAGATTAAGATCAAGATGTTTAGGTACATTAGCGGATGCACTATGTTGAAGCAGTTAAGGGTACCTCATCACATGACACCGCTTAATTTCAGTCCGATATCCGCATCCACATCATGTTTAATAAGAGTCACTGGACCGCTGGTTGTGTCAAGCTTATCTATCTCGAGCCTCAGATTCAAGGTCAATCGATCCATCATCCGGTGCTTTACCCGACTCATCATTATTTGTTGTCTTTGACATTTCGCATTCAAGAACACCCGATTCTTCAATGGATACATTACCCAACTTATCACAACAATCTCTCAATCGCACTAGACACTCATCCACTTTTTCATCCGTCTGAGTAACTTCCTCAATATACTTCTCCACATTATCCATGAGATGGATAAGTGTCTCTATGAACACGCTTAATTTCCATTCCAGTGTGTTTCTTGAAAGACACTTGACCATGTCTTGATCATAATCGATGTAAATTCCCACCGATGACCGAGAAATTGTTTGTGGATCACTGAAGTGCAACACTGGAACTATCCTTTTGAACCTTTTCTTTATCAAGTTGTTGTTCCAATTTTTCTAAGTTCAACAAACAAGTTTCTAGTCGGTGTAGGTAAATCCCGACGGAAGATGGCACTACATGTTCGATCCCTAATTGTGGACAAAAGTCAGACGAGGTGAGAGTGAAGTGGCGATAAGGTTCAATGTTACTTTCCATTATCATGGCATTTTGTAGCCTAAACGGTGCAATTCTCTCTTTAGATTACGAACACGGAGATCTCACATCCTCATTGCTTAATTCGGTCATCTTAATCGATCGATGTAGCATACATTATCATTGTTGTCCACAGATATCACAGCTTTAAGCACTTTTGAAATTACAGGTCGTAGAGTAAGACATGATGTGGTAGAATGCACGGGATTTTACAAGTCTATGATTTAAACCGAGAAATAGAATCTTTCGCGGGATTTTACTAAAATCAAGACGAAACCGTTAAGCAATGACCAATGGAATGTGTTAAGATGACTGATGGATCGACACAATGATAGAAAATAGTGTGTTAGGACATATGATTGTTTGTAGGATTAGCAGAGATGTTGTTTGGTTGAGATTTGGATTGGTTTATGCCTGTTTTTACTAAGAAATTTAGGTCTAAAAACATAAAAACCTTAATAACTTCTGTTCGGAGCGGATTTAGGCCTCAAAGATTGACAGTTCATTCGGCGTGCCATTCTCCTCGTTCTCACGGTCGTTTTGATGGGTAGAACGCTGAAAACGAAGTTACGGTTCAAAAGTTATGGCCGTTTGAAGTTTTGTCGGGAAAAGTCAACACGTCGCTAGGAATTATGAAGACAAGTCGCTAAGCACCAAGTCGCTAAGAATTATGAAATCAAGTCGCTAAGCACCAAGTCGCTAGACACAAGTCGCTATAATGCCAAGTCGCTAAGACACAGTCAAGTTGCTAAAGAACAACTCGCTAAGATCCAAGTCGCTAGTATCAAGTCGCTAACAATTTACACTACAACTCGCTAACAATTTCTGAAGCAAGTCGCTAACCTTACCAAGTCGCTAGCCGTAGTGGAGAATCCACTAACTTGTACTATTTGTCGTCTTGTCTCAATAGACAAGTCGCTAGGCTCAAGTCGCTAACAACTAACATTGTAACTCGCTAACTTTTACTGAAGCAAGTCGCTACGATGAAAAACACTACGAGAGCCAAGTCGCTAGCAAGAAAAACTTCAAAAACACACTTTTCAATCCAAAACAAGCTCAACCACAGTGATTCAACCTTACCAAATCAAAACCCAAGCACTTACAATGATTCTTAACACAAAAGTACACCCAAAATTCAAACTTTAACACTAGAAATGATCCAAATGATGCAAAAACCACTAAAAATTTTCAAACTCAAAAACCATCTAAAACCACTAAAAATCCAAGGATATGTGAGAGAGATGATCAAACCATGGCTCTTGATACCAATTGAAGGATATTGGATTTCACAAACACATCATAACATAATAATATTAAGCGTATGGTTTAAGAGTTTAGAGAGAGAAAGTAGAAGGTGGGAGCCTTTCTAGAGACAAAAAGTAAACAAAGAAAGAAAGGTTAGATTGAATGAAAGGTCCAACCCTCTACTTTGGGAGGTAGAGGGTATTTATAGTTACAAACTAAACGTCCTCCTGTTGGACTGTTGATCAGGCATACAGTGGGTAAAGACCCGTCCTTCCTCCACGGTATTACTCTAAACTATTCTACGCTACTGACTAACTAATTAACTACTAAATAACGTAAATAACTACAAGTCTACGAGCTAACTTATGCAAGACTATAATTGGGGTGACTGACACTTTAACATGGATTTTCCAATTCCTAGCAGTCAAATTAAGCTCCGTTTCTTCATTTGATGATGAAGAAAACCATCTGCTGATGTAGTGAAACCTCTTACGTTGCATTTTTTTTTCATGCCAACTTTCCATAGAAGTCAAATTAAGCTCCGTTTCTTTATTTGTCAACCCAAGATATAGTTACCCTTTCCTTACGGCATCCAATCATCTTCATTTGTGGGATCCGGATCAGGAACATTCTTACAATCCATGATATCTGCATATGTTAGTTGACACACAAACAGATATATGGTGGTCGACATCACCCAAATAGCAATTGACTAATTAAAAGTCAATTCAACATATCAATCAGATCATGTATAGCATGGGATTTATGTGCTTATAAAACTCTAATCATCTAATCCTAATAATCATATCCTAGGCACCTAGTCCTTCAACGTAGGTTAACATTACTTTTCAGTTAAGCATTTAGGATAATTAGATAAGTTCGTTAGATGATATAGATTTGAAAACATTCTCCCCCTCAATCAATGACTTATTTTCTGAAAAGTTTAAATGCGCTGAAGTCATTGATTGAGTTTTCAATTTTTACGAAAACTTGATTCTGATTGATTTTCAAGCAACTCATTTACCACCATTTTGTTAAAAAAAATATTTTTCTGAAGAATTTAAGACGGAAAAATATTTGAGTAGGAACAGCAGTCCTTTGACATACTTTCCTCATGTTGTTTTAGGATAAGTGCACAAAATATTTGAAAATTGGTTTAGCGTAGCACTTTCCTTCTTTGAAAAACGGGTTGCTATTTGAAATAATAGCAAACCATAGTTTAAGCACGGGTTACAGTCTGAATTAACTGCAAGCCATCATTTGACGCTCGGGTTACAGTATGAAATAACTGTAAGCCATATTTTGAGACATGTATAGAAAGAAATATTTACACCTCCTGCTCGAACTTCATCTAAAGTCCCGTTCCATTATTGAATGACATTTCTAAGACCGTAGATATTATCGATACCAGAAGACATGTCTTGAGAAAAACAATATTTTTGGTATTTTCTGATTTTTCAAATTTTTTATGGATTTTTGTTGGTTTTATAATTTTCTATTTTCTTTTTCTGGTTTTATATTTTTGTATTTGGTTTTTGAAAAATATATACAGATAGAATAGATGATATTGTTTTAAGAGGATGATGATACGAGTACCGAGATAAGGATATTGAGCAGCACGTCGTAGAAGATAGAATTCGTCATCTCTTAAACTTCCACCACCAAAGCTTCCGAGGCTCCATAATAGAAGATAGAACATGAGCCTTTGAGAAAGAGAGACTTTGGCAGCTTACCCCCAAACCGAAAACCTTCTTTGTTGAGCAGAGTCAAAGCTCTATTTCAAGCTTGCCTTAGCCAGGTGCACAAAGTAGCACACCATTATCATTAATCCAGCTGCTCCTCTTAAGAATAATAATCGAGATTCTCCGTTCGGGGTTATATCATCAAGATAGATCAGCTACGTATCATCCCACACATAACACAATCTTCTCATATTTCTTTTTACTGAAAGCTGAGTTAACACATACCAAAAGTATCTAGAGACCACTTCCCCCCAAATGGTTGGAATAATGCATCCTTCCCCCAAATAGTTCGAATAATACATCCTTCCCCCAAATAGTTGGAATAACACACCAAAGGCTATGAGTTAAACACTGAGTTTCTCTGTGGTTATGACATTTGTCTTTCCCTGGATTACTTCAATAGAGAAGAAGTATTAAGTTCATCACGTGTACTCGTTGTGTGTTTAGATGTATGTCTCCTTCCCCCTTGCTGGTTTTGATACCTCAGAATCAGCAACACATTGTACATACCAAATATTCTTGAAATAGAGAAGAACAAAAATTAGCTCAAATGAATCATGTGAGAATCAACTGCTAGATAAACTCTCTCTGACTATCTTTATCAACCCATATGTAGACAATTTGAAGTGACCACTTTTGAAGAAAACCAAATATACCAAACTTGAACCTGAAGTCGAATTCACCACAATTGTATCTTAAGCTTGCACTTAATGATGGAAGAACGGTGTTGAGAATTTATGCTTCAAGCAAATCTCTAAGTACTCACTACTCAAACAAAGTATGAGACATTAACACCTCTTGCGATTATCTACACCGTCAAAGCGTGTGACACTGAGTAAAACAACGTAACTCCTAATAGTGATAGTTAACCAGGTCTTCAACCATCCACCCCGACTACTGGTAACTAGATAAACCAAGTCTTCAACTCAAATTCTTAAGCCCGAGCAAGTTATCAAATAAGAACACGCCTTTGTAGAAAGTCAACTTCAATCTCAAATAAGTGATAAATGATTAACTCTGAAGTAATCAACTTGTGTCAAATGCCCAACACGTGAATAAACATACAATCGGATGTACATTGACCCACTGAATGAAATGGAACAAATGATTCCTCAGCATCAATGCATTCTTCCTAAAGGTATACATGTAGAGACTGATCTGGAAGATTCACCAATAATGTCTTCGAGCGGATGAGGTAGTCATTTTCCTTAATGTTCATGTGGTTGATTTATAGCATGCACAATGAGAGGAACAATAATCCGTGAAGATTTGGCAAAGGAATACCAAAGAGCGGATCATTATTCAATAGTGCAACTACAATATCATGATAGTCATTATCAACGCCTTGTGAAGTAACTAGAGATAAGGTTTCTTGAGAATTCTGAGAAGTACTTCTTAGATGGTGAACCAGTTGAGTCAGTAGGAACTGGAGCATGAACTTCAGAAACTGGATGATCAACATTCATTGGTGGTTGGAAGTACTCATCAAACATATCTTTGAAAAACAATGAATCCCAGTTATCCTTAGTAAGTGAAGCATTAGGCGTTGAAGGAGAGTCAAATGATCATAATTCAAGCATCCATCAACATGTAGTATATGCACTCTTCTCCCCCTCAAAGATTGCATCCGAAGTTGCCATTTTTGATTTGAACAAGTGAATAAGAATATACACCAATGAACGTAGATCCACTTGAGAGTTGAAAGAGCGTGGGAAAAACATGAAGCTTGATGATGAAGAATGTCGATGAGAATGGTCACAAACATGAAGATTTCTCTTCTTTTGAAGATAAACCGCACTGAAGCGTACACCTTTCTTTTCTTTGAGGAACGGGGCCTGAAGTGTTATCTATATACGCCATAGTGATGAAGAACGAGGCCTGAACTGATGTGAACAGACGTCATAGCCGAATGAATATCAAGATTGAGTTACTTGAACTCGTGAGTTATGAGATATCAATCCATTTGTAATCCATACTTTAAGCCAGTCCATGTAGTGAAGGATCGAAGTATCTGCAACGGAGTAAGGACTACCTGCACTAATATTACAAACTTGATTGCATATATTTTGGTTAGTGACATTAGTATCCAAACCCTTTGGGGTTTCACATCAACCTTGATTTTGTCATCGATGTGACTTTCCTAAGAGGTATCTACCTAAGTCCAGCATCCTTAAACATTCTACCAGACGGTATCTACTTATGGCAAGGTCTAGGATTGTTAGGCTTCTTATGCATAGTGAAAGACTTATCCTTATTCCTAGTTTCCACAGATTTGGTAGTTGGAATCCATCTAGGCGAAGATTTTGGTTTGTTTTGCTTCGTATGCACAGTAGATGACTTAGTGAAAATCCTAGACTTAACAGGTTGAACCTTTGTATGAGCATTTACTTTCTTTAGGGATTTCAAAAAACAATTATCATGATTTGCCTTAAAGATGCATTTCAGACAATTTGAGCAAACAACTTGTTTGGATTCAGAAAATGATCTAGAGTTCTTAGAGTGATCTGCTATGGGAATAGCTTTATTCGAAATGCAACTACTCCTAGATACAAGCCAATCCCTAGTCTTTAGTTGAGTGTTTCTAGGTAATGGTTTAAAACTACTAGCAGTGCCTTGAAATCTCGTAGAGTTCATCACCCTAGGTCTAGCACCTAAAATTCCGTCTTTTCGAATCTGTGCCTTCTTTCTAGCCATTTCTAGATAAGAGTTCTTATACAAGTCATTCATAGAATTTTTACTAGGCAAGTAAGGTGAAGTGACTGGTTTTGTCAAAACTTGTTTCGCATCAACTTGGGAGGCAAACCGCGTTTTTGAAAATTTTGGTCGTTCGGATCTAAACGCATTCGGTTGTCTAATAACTGGTTTCCCCAAGATTGATGGTTTTGCAAACTTAGTTTTCACACTATTCCTGTTCTTTTCTCGAGCTCATTCTTTAAGGCAACTATTGTGAAACTCTTATCCCGAAGTTGAGCTTTGAGTTCATCAATATTGGCAATCAAAGAGTTTGTTTGTTCCAATGACTTAATTCTAGCTTCTTTGATGAGTCACTTAGTTCAATGTGATGCATACTCAATGACTCATTTTCCTTTAGTAATTTGGCACACAAACCGCTAATTCATCATTTCTCATTTGAATATCATCAATAGCATTAACATCGAATTACTTGTAACCAAATTACTTTTTCACATGCATATTAGAAATATGTTTCTTCAAATTTTTATAGTTGACTCTTTGTCTTGAAGTTGAGCTTTCTAAGTGTTAATTTCAAAAGTTCACGAATTCGTGAAGTTCCGGATTTTACATGGTTTGTTAAGTTGAAAACTTTCTTCTTTACTCAGATCGCAATTTCAAGTGAAATGCAATGTTTTTCAAGTTTTGAGAATTTGTTTGAAATTTCATCAAAAGCCTTTTTATCAACCATATCATTTGTTTTGAAATTATTAGACTCGGCCTCAACCAAGGAACATTTATCGAATCATGTTCAAAGATTAAGATCAATATGTTTAGGTATATTAGCGGATGCACTATGTTGAGCAGTTAAGGGTACCTCATCACATGACACCTAGTCATTTATCCGTCCGATATCTCGCATCCACATCATGTGTAACATGAGTTCTTGAACAATTTGTTGCATCATTCTTTGTTGTCTCGTTATTACGCATTCAAAGAACACCCGATTCTTCAACCGATACATTACCCAACTTATCACAACATTCATCAACAACACGGACTCTCATCTATTATTTCATCTTTTGAGTAACTTCCTCAATATACTTATCCACATTATCCATGAGATGGATAAGTGTCTCTATGAACACGCTTAATTTCCATTCGGTGTGTCTCTTGAAAGACATTTCGGTCATGTCTTGATCATAATCGATGTAAATTCCCCACGATGAATGGTGAAATTCGTTGTGGATCACTTGAAGTGCAAGACTGGAACTATCCTTTTGAACCTTTTCTTTATCAAGTTGTTGTTCCAATTGTTCTAAGTTCAACAAATAATGTACCCGTTAATGTGGATAAATCTTGACGGAAAAGGGCAATACATGTTCGTTCCGTTGTTCGGGTAGAAGTAACATGAGGTGAGAGTGAAGTTGTTGATAGGGTATAATGCGAGATTCCTTTTCATGGCATTTTGTAGCATTAGCAGTGCAATTCATTCTCATTGTACTCGAACATGAAGATCTCACATCCTCATTGATTAATTCAAACATCTTTAACTGTTCGATGTAGCATACATTATCATTGTTATCTACAACATCATACAATTTAAGTAATTCGAAATCACCGGTCAAGAGTGTAAGACATGATGTTGTAGTATGCACGGATTTTATAAGTCTATGATTTAAACCGAGAAATAGAATCTTTCGCGGGATTTTACTAAAATCAAGACCAAACCGTTAAGCAATGACCAATGGAATGTGTTAAGATGACTGATGGATCGACACAATGAAAGAAAATTGTGTGTTAGGACATATGATTGTATGAAGGATTAGCATAGATGTTTTTTGGTTGAGATTTGGATTGGTTTATGCCCGTTTTTACGGAGAAATTTAGGTCAAAAAACATAAAAACCTCAATAACTTCTGTTCGGAGCGAATTTAGGCCTCGAAGGTTGACCTGAATGAACTTATTCGGCATGCCATTCTCCTCGTTCTCACGGTCGTTTTGATGGGTAGAACGCTGAAAACGGAGTTACGGTTCAAAAGTTATGGCCGTTTGAAGTTTTGTCAGGAAAAGTCAACAAGTTGCTAGCAAGACAAGTCGCTAGAGTAACCAAGTCGCTAAACACAAGTCGTTATGAACCAAGTCGCTAAACACAAGTCGCTAAAGCAACAAGTCGCTAAGCTGACAAGTCACTAAAGAGCAACTCGCTAAGTAGACAAGTCGCTAATGTCAAGTCGCTAAGAACAATAAGTACAAGTCGCTAGAAATAATGAAAGCAAGTCGCTAACCCCACCAAGTCGCTAGCCGTAGTGGAGAATCCACTAACTTGTACTATTTGTCGGCTTGTCTCAATAGACAAGTCGCTAAGCTCAAGTCGCTACGACTAACACTACAACTCGCTATAAATTACTGAAGCAAGTCGCTACGAAGAAATTCACAACGAGACTCAAGTCGCTACCTTGAAAAACTTCAAAAACACACTTTTCAATCCAAAACAAGCCCAACCACAGTGATTCAAGCTTTCCAAATCAAAACCCAAGCACTTACAATGATTCTAAACACAAAAATACACTCAAAATTCAAACTTTAACACAAGAAATGATCCAAATGATGCAAAAACCACTAAACTTTTTCAAACTCAAAAACCATCTAAAACCACTAGAAATCCAAGGATATGTAAGAGAGATGATCAAACCATGGCTCTTGATACCATTTGTAACATAATGGATTTCACAAACTCATAAACAATCACAAACATGGGCGTATGAATGAAGAGTTTAGAGAGAGAAAGTAGAATGAGAGCCTTTCTAGAGAGAGAGTAAACAAAAGAGAAAAGGTTAGATTAGAGTGAAAGGTCCAACCCTCTACCTTGGGAGGTAGAGGGTATTTATAGTTACATATAATACGTCCTCCTAACGGACTGTGGATCAAGCATACAGTGGGTAAAGACCCGTCCTTCCTCCACGGTGTTGCACTAAACTGAACTACGCTAATAACTAACTAAGAAACTAACAAATAACGTAACTAACGATATGTCTACGAGCTAACTTATGCTAGATAATATTTGGGGTGACCGATACTTCACTATGGAATTTCTAATTCCTAACATCTTTTCATATGTTTTCATCCATTTTTGTACGTTTTTACACTTTTACACATTTTCATACGTTTTTACACGTTTGCGTCTGTTTTCATACGTTTTCCACCGTTTGCGTACGACTTTGTCCTCTTTAATAAGTTTTTATACGTTTCTTTTTTTTACACGATTTCGTCCGTGTTTACACTTTGTCATTGGTTTTTCATGTTTTAGTCCGTTTGTATAAGTTTTTGACCGTTCGTCGCTTTCTAGTTGTTTTCATCTATATTAGACGTTTTCGTCCGCTTTCATCTGCTTTTACATATTAACGTACATTTTATTACGTTTATATCGTTTCGTCCGCTTTAGTTCGTTTTTGTCCGTTTTAATCCGTTTAGCCATTTTCATATGTTTTGAAGACTTTTTCGCCGTTTTCATACGCTTTCTTACACTTTTACACATTTTCATACGTTTTTACATGTTTGCGTCTGTTTTCATACGTTTTTCACCGTTTTCGTATGACTTTGTCCTTTTTAATCAGTTTATATAGGTTTCTTTTTTGTTTACACGTTTTCGTCCGTGTTTACACTTTGTCGCTGGGTTTTTCATGTTTTAGTCCGTTTGTATAAGTTTTTGACCATTTTCGTCCGTTTCTAGCCATCTATTTTAGACGTCTTCGTCCGTTTTCATACGCTTTCATCTGTTTTACATATTAATGTACATTTTCTTACGTTCCATACGTTTTCTTACGTTCTTACACATTTTCGTCTGCGTTAGTCCATTTTTTTTCCGTTTTATCCGTTTTTAAGACTTTTCGGGTCAACCCAAGAAGCGAAGTGAATTCATATTCGGTTTTCGGCTCACTTCAGTTTAATTCTAGTTCGGTTCGGTTCGGTTTTCGTGTTGAACCGAATAAAAAAATAACCGATTTAACGAAACCAAACAACCCGATAACCGAACGGATAAACACCCCTAAATTTATAGTGATAATTTAAAAGGAGGACTTATTTTACGGTTTTAAAGTTTAGGTCTTTATAGTTTGAATTCATAAGGAGTTACAAGTATCTTCTCTATCACACTATCCCCACAACTTTTCTTCAACCTTTCTTATCAATCTTTCAATAATATCATATTTTACCCAATTTCATTATCAATGGCAGCACCATCACCACAAAACCAATTGGCTAAGCGTGTTATTGATGACCTAATTGAGTTTAGCGGGAGACATCATTTATGGTTACATGAGTTTCTTCAAGGCTCAAGAAATTTCCGGTCTCCGTGGCTTTATAAACCGGATCTTGAAGAGGCCACCATAGCAAAGAATGAGATTGCGCAGCTTAACGCTTTAATTGCTGAGATGGTAGCTCTTGGAGATGGGGATGAACATTTTGACACATTGATGGATCTTAGGCATGACCTGGAGGCTGCGAGGACTAAGCTGCAGAGGTTGAATGATCTCATTACTCAAGCTGAGGAGGATATCGAGACCAAGGAAGAACAAATTCAGTCGATGAATGGTTGAAGGGTTGCTCGCTATGTAAAGGGATGGTTTCTTTTGCTCTAGTGTCATTTGTTTATAATGTCTAATGTCTTGGTTTAATATTATGGTTTGTAGATATATTAACAATGAAACATGTATGGATCTTTTGATGGTTTATCCATATGACACTCTAAAATATGTATGTTGATCCAATGGAATGGAATGAGATACGCTCGCTAGTTTGTTTCATCTTTTTTTAATGTTGTTTTGCATTTAGGAATTGGTTGTGGTGTTTAAGTTCATATCTGGTAGAATGTATTATTGTAGGTTTAAGGTTGATCCAATCACGTTGGTGCATCCCATGTGTCGTGTTCAATGTTGAGCCATGGATATCACGGTTCATAAGTGCTTTGCTTAGGTTGTTCATTTTTAGGTTGTTGTCAATTTTAATGGTGATTATGAAGTTTATAAGTGGACCGTTTGTGCATGACAATTATTTTGGATTGAACGACTAGATTTAGGGTGTTTTGTTGTTGTTTTTGCTTTAAGTTAATTGCATTTACATGATTTCTTGATTTTTTTTGTTGGAGGATGTTAGAGCTTATTTAAGTGCTTATAAATAGCTTATTTATAGGCTTAAAGTAAGGTCTCAAATTTATTTTTGTGTCGTGATCCTTGGTTGGATTTGATTATTTTTGTGCTTACTTGTTTATCTCGGGACTTCTTATTAGTTATGGTTGCTTAATTAGTTGCTTTAATTCCATTTTTGCTTTTGTTTCTTCATTTGTATGCGCCATGTGGTGAGATTTTAGTGTAGCTGCAGTTATATGTGTCTTTGATCTGACTTGTTTGAAGTTATATGGGTGTTTGGGACCTGGGTAAGAACCATTTCATCATGGGTGTCTTTGGTTTCAAAATGCGACCAAAATGAAATATGTAATTTCTATATTATCAATTTGGAGCCACATTTTAAAATTATCAAATTTGGAGCCAAATTTCACCAAAATTTTAAAATTACTTAAGAAATTATGGTTTCCTTAATTGAAAATCGCCCCATAATGAGCCCTAATTTTACTCCAATAAATCGAGATTCAAGCAAAACAACCGAACTTCAATTTTACACCATTATTTACCAATTAACTTTACTAATTTTCTTTAACACATTACTTACGACGAATCATGGCAACTCAAACCAATTGTCAAGATGATTTGCTTTATTCGATCGTGAAAATGATAACCCATTTGGATATGAATCAAAGGCGATTCGGATGAGGGTGAGGATCTTGAAAACAACCATTCAAATGTGAATGTTGTTAAGAGGGCATAACTAGGTTAGCTAAGTTTCGTAGGGACTATGGAAAACCGACGGAATAAAGGTCGTGTAACCTTGATGCAATCGAATAGGTTATCGGGAAAACCGGGCATTGTTTTCGAGTTTTTGGGTGATTTGGTTTGTGAGCATATAGGTGTCGAGGATTCTATCACGGAGGAAGGTTGATTCGAAGCAAGAGATAAAATGTGGGACGAAATAACGGTACACATATACTTTTTTTAACTAGTAGTGGCTTGGCGATCGTAGGTACAAGGTGTTAATAAGTTTATCTCTGCATTTACATTATGTGCAACTAATTAACAACATTGTGTTAATCTTTGCGGCGATATTTTGATGTTGACTTGTGATCGAAAGTCGATAATGAATCGTCTTGGTCAACTTCTAAGGAATTTCGAATGAAATTGACCGAAAACTATATATTGCCCAACCAAAATATCCTTTCAAAACTTAATGAAGTCCCGGCAAAGTATAGTGAAATTATAAAAGCCTAAGATTGGGTAAATTTTGTAAACTACATGGCCACCGAGGAATACAAGGTGTTAATTATTCATTTTTATTCAAGTTCAAATATTTGTCACATTTGATGTTTCCATATATATTAGTTGTATATTATCAGCATTACTACATCTAAACACCTTTTTTATTTTGTGTTGCAAGGTGAAATCAGCTACATCTAAAGTGGCGCGTTTTAAGTCTGTTTATTAGCATACAATGGGACGAGGTGGATACGCCCGTGTGATAGATAAAATGGTAACATTAAACATTAAACATTTGCATTTAATAGCATCATACTTTCGTTTATATTGGTTTATCTTACAAGTGTATGTATTTGATGTTTATAAGATCGAGAATAAAGAAATTGAACCAGATGAAGAACCACCGCGTAGTACGTTGTGGTTGAAAGGAAGGGTGAATAAAGACGGAGAATTTCACGATGATGATATCAGAACAGTTGGACAAAAAATTGTAAGTTTGACTAATTTTATTATTATGTTTATTGTTAGTTATAAGTTAATACTGATAGTGTATTAGTTAAAACTGTTAGTTATAAGTTAATACTGTTAGTTATAAGTTAATAATGTTACTTATAAGTTAATATTGGTAGAATTAAATAACTTATTTCCCATATTGTGTGTGCAGAAAGAGACGGAGGAGAAGATCAAACAAGGAACCTTGAAGGTTGATCATGGCATTGATGCCACGACATTTGTATTAGGTAAGGAAAAGGGAGGATATGTGATATGTGCAAAAACACATATCATTTCTTTATCAAATAAAACCCAAAATAACCAAGAAAGAGCCGTTTATTGCTAATATTTGCGTGTTTCTTGAGTTTTTGTATGTGGAGGTACGGAAATGAGAAAACAGACAAAAGAAAGCCAAAATCAAAGAAAACCGAGCACGAGAGAAAGAAGAGTGCAAAAGCTGAGGCTGAGAAAGGAATTTGCAAGTTTGGACAATCAATTCTCAAAATGGCGTTTAGTCCTCAAGATTCAGAATCGACATGTTTGGTCCTTGGTTTATTTGAGAATGACAAGAATGATCCTTCAAAGATATTTTCGAATTCTGATTTGGTCCCGGAATTTCGGTTTGTACATCATTAGTCCCTAAATTGCTATATGGATCAAATGTTAGTCCAAACCCATATCCATATCTAATATACCTCTAGCCCATTACCAAGCCCAAATAAACAAACCATTCCCACCCGGTTCATAATCTATACCCGGTCGATCCAACTAAACCCGGTCAAATCCCACTAACTTGGTCAAGTATTATCAAAATAATAATAAACAAACCAACCCAAATTCCAAGCTACCAAACACGCATAAACACCCATTTTCTTTGTTTAACCAATTACCCGGTTACACACCTCATTTACCCACTCTAAAAGCTTCGAAGCCTCGACAACGTGTCGAGGTGTGACACTAGGGATAGCCGCGTGGACAAATGGAGAGCCCTCATTGGAGCAAACCACATCACCAATTCAATCCAAGGGCCAAGAATAGATTTGATGACACAATGATGAATCAAGGGTGAAGATTAGAGCATCTAGGAGCTTCTCGAGCATCCAAAGGCCTCATTCATTATTTATACCCATTCCTTCACAATAATCAAGCTGTCCAATTTCCATGTCTTAGGAATTGTTACCATTGCTTATTTACTTGTCATTTTTATGTTTTTCTGTATTAAATCCAGTATAATCTTCATTTTCAGTTGTAATTTCATTTTACTTTAATACAAATTTACCTTGTTTTCACTTGGCCTCTTTTAAGATTTCAATCATTAAAATCATTTAATAAGCTTTACTTATTGTTTAATAAGCTCAATTAAACATGAAAGCTTAATTGAGCTCATCTCGCTTAATGCTCTAATTCTCAGTTTTAGAATCTGGTCAACAAAAGTCAAAGCTGCAGCTGCTACATTATTTGGTTCTGAATTACTGTTTTGATCATGGAAGTGGGTTGAGTTTGATTTATTTGGGTTGAGATCAGATTAGGTTAGTGGTTAAATGATCTCAGTTGAGCTTGTCATTGTAGCTGGACTTATGTAAGTGTTATCTTTGCAATAATGTTTCATTACTGTCAATTTTATATAAGTAGACTAAATACTGTTTGATAGTTATAGTGTTAGATCTTGCATCATTTAGGTATTATAGTGATATTAGGATCTGATTTGATAGATAGCATGGGTTAGGTTTAATGATTGTTGGTAGTAGCTTGCATATCTGCTCATTATAGGGTGTTTGGATTAGAGCTTAGATTTGAATTGGAGGTTAGTTTGCTGAATAAGTTTAGTTGGTTTAAGTTTGTTTAGGTTTATTCTACTTATATTGGTCATTATCTTGCATCTACATTCACTTAAAGTCAAATTCACTTGAAATCTGTCCTTAATTCTCATTTATGTTGGAATCAGTATGCCATATTTTGCAAATAGGTGTTAGATCAGTTAACTTAGCTTGAATCAGAGTTAGTTCATCACATAACATCATAATCATTCCATAAATCTGTTTTAAAATTCATTTTAGTCAACATTTTACAATTTGTCTTAAAAGTCAAATGTGTCAAAATCAGTTTTCATCAGATTTTCTAGGCCTTGTATTAGCTTCATTTGAGCTTGTCTTTGCCTGAAATTTGGTACAAATGTTCTCTAGCTGGTGTTCTTTAGTTTCCAATTCATGGTTTTTGTTCCAGCTCACTAGATAAGCAGTTACAACAGCTTAAAGTAGGAGGTCAGATTCTGTTTTGCTTAAGTAGTCAGTTAGCTTAATACTTGGTAATCTGCTTATTAGAGGTTAGGATTAGGAGTATTTAGTTGCTGGTAGTTAGTTTTAGTATTATTTACCTTCTGTAGTTAATTGGTGCATTCTAGAGCTTATTTGCTTATTTTAAAGTGCTTATTTGATAACTGTTTGTACATCAGCTCTTATTTCTCACACATAAGCCCATGTTTTTATATTTTTCATAGCTTTAGAATAATATTTTAGAATTTTCCTGAGTTTTTCATAATTTTTAGTCACTGTTTGATATTTTTCACAATTTAAAACAGTTTTTAGTCACTTTTAAATAGCTTTTAATGCAAATAATTAAGAAAAAGTTCCAAAAAATAATTTTTCAATTTTTCCAGTTTAAGAAAAATATAAAAAGCATAAAAATATTTTTCCTATTTTTCCCTTTTATTTGGTATTTTCACAATTTAAATTAGATTTAAATAGTTTTAAATTTGTAGAAAATAGAAAAATAATCAAAAAAATAAAAATTAGTTCTGAAAATTCTCTTAGGATATTTTAGATTTTATAAAATAGTTTCATATTTTTCCCTTAATTTTCATAATTTCTAGTATTTTAAATTAGTTTTAAAAGTTAAAAATTAGATTTTAATTCAAATAAATAAAAGAAAATTCCTAAAAATTAGTTTTAATTCATAAATAGTTTTCAAATATCATTTTTAGAGTAAAAGTAATTTTAGGTTATTTTTAGGAGTTAGAATAGATGTAGTTGCATTTTAATCGCGTTTCGTTTTAATCCCGTATTTGCACTTTAATATAGATTTGCGTAGTTTGCCTTAATTCTTATGTTTTCCCCATAGATTGTAGTCCCATTTACTTTCCTTATCCCGTAGTTTAGAAACCATCATTTTATCCCCTTCTCTTATTCAAATCCCGATAATCGCGACGTGAGTTGGAAATTCCATTCAACCCTCGTTCGGAACGATCTCGGTGCTCAAACCTAACACGTTTGAGTTACCCAAATACTACAAACTTCTTATTATTGGTTTCTCGAGCAAATCAATTTTTGGCGCCGCTGCCGGGGAGGGCTTGTAGCGAGTTTTCGTATTCCGTCTCGAATCGCGTGCATTTGAAGATCCTTCCCCGAGTGAAGTTACCGTCGTTTTTGTAAATATATAATTTTTCAAAAACCCAAAAAAATCTAAAAACACCAAAACATTCTTCCTAGAGTGTTTACAAAACCATAAAAATTAAAAAACCAACAAAAGAAACTGAAACGTCAATTGTTACGCCGGCTCACCTCGTAGTACAACCTATACACGGGGTATAAGGAAAGTCTTGACATTAAATTGCGGTGAAGAACGATCCACTCTTCGTTCCCGCTCACTGCTGCGTACTTTTGAGAGCTACTGAGCACCGGTTGACGTGTGATTACAAAAATATTGTGTTTTCTTAAATATAAAAACCCAAAAAGATTTTCCTTTTCAAAATTAGTTTTAAAAACCCAAAAATATTCTTCTTTATCCTCTGATTTGATAATTCTTTCCTTTATCCCTCTTTTATGATTAATTCTTATGGACTCCTTTGACTATTTCTGTCAGTGTTGTAATTCACATTTGGGATATGATTATCAGTGCTATAATTATATGTGCCCCAATTCTTTCAATAATCCTCAAAATTTTTCCGACTACCCTCCACAACCCGAGATATCTTCGTTTGATCCATGTTATTGTTATAGGTGTGGAGATATGGTAGACTCGTCGAACGATTTTCGTTGTTTACGGTGTATGCCCGAGATACATCCTATTTATGAAGAACCCGTTCCGATTGTGAATTATGATTCTATGATTGAAGAACCCACCGGGGGTTTCGGGGATGTTTCTTCATGGATTGACGACGCTTTTGAGCAACATCGAATCGCAATGGAATGCATGTTAATAACTTTCTTCAATCAATATCAAAAAAGTATTAATGCAGAACCCGTTCAAGTTAGGGAAGATAATCACACCATTCCGGAGACCACAACGGAAGTGGTGGAAATTGCTAGCTCTAAGAGCACACCACTTGTCCCACCTTCGGAATCTTCAGAATACAATCCCTCTACCGTTTCTGAGCCTTTCATTTCTGACTCTTCCCCTTCACTCACGCCGGTTGAGAGAAGTGACGACGTTTTGGAAGAGGTCGATGATTCTATTTCTTCAAACATTGTTGAACCCGTTGATTCTCTCATAATGGGGGATGAGCATCTTAGTACTATTCCGAAAACGGAATCTTCTAATGTTGAGATCCTTATCCCAATCCCAAGAGAGTCTGAGGTTGTTGATATTTGTGATGAGCCTTCTCTTGATATTTTGAATGATCATGTTGAGATGTTCTCCGATTCCGATAATGATTCTTATGGAGACATCGATTTTGTCGACGATTTACCTTCTGAGTCCGTCAACGTAGAAGATAATGATTTCATGCCAGAAGATGAAGAGATTGAGCTTAATGATATTGAGATCGAGGATGAAGCATTACGTGAAACATTGTCAAATGTTTATCTTCTCATTTCTAAGATTGAAGCCTTGAACGATAATTCAAGTTCGCATCCTATCTCCGTTAAAGATAGTGATTTCTCTCCCGAGCTTGAGACTTTCCGATTTGATGAAGAGATTAGTGGCAGTCCCACTATTGATGATGTTTATCCTCCGATTCTTGAGCGATTCTACTTCGAGATTGATATGAGTAAAGTTTTGAACGAGATTTCCGACAATCCGACGAATAACCCGATCATTGAGGATGCAATTGATGAACCAATACCACCGGGTATTGAGGATGTTATGAATAATCCCGAGGGGGATATGGTTGTTCTAGATGGTTTTCTTGACTCTCCTCTTTCTAATGAGTCCACCATCCTTTATCCCGTTGAGCCCACATGTGAAGACAAGATTTTTAAACCCGGGATATTAGTCATAGATGAGCTTTATGCTAAAACCGTTGTTAGAGAAAAGGATCCTCTCTTGGATGCCTTCATTGTTAAGCTTTCACCTCTTTCCCATGAGCTCCCGTCTTTCTTGGAGTTTTCTCATTGTGATCCGTCATTCCTTCGTCCGCCCGCAAAACCACCGGATGATGGATTATTCTTTCATGTTATCCTTTATGTGCTGCAGCCCGACACTTTCTTTCCCTCCCATCCCACCCAGTCTTGTTCCTTCGGGAATGAGGACACCGTTTTTGATCCGGGTATCCCTTCCGCTTGTTTCCCCAAGGACAAATGAATTCAGGGACGAGTCAGGCTAGCGAATCGGTGACCAAAAACAGTAGCGCTTCGTGGGAGGCACCCCATGCTTATCTCTATCTTCTTTCTATTTTATAATAAGTGACGTGAAGGGGTTAGCCTCTTCGATTTCTCGTGTTTGGTTGTTTGTGATATTGTGTGTAGGATGTTCCCGATATGAAGACTCTCGTGCTCGAAGTTTATCTTTTCTCCACTCGAGTTTCATGATCGATGCTGATGGAAATCCGATATCCTAATCTTATCGACTAACGTTTATCTTTTAGCATACTTAATAAACGGCTTTTAGATTTTCGTTTTACCCTTGCTTTAAACATTGAGGACAATGTTTCGTTTCAGTCTGGGGTGGGTAATCTTCGATTTGATTTGACCGCACTTGCTTATTTTTGTTGTGTTACTCTCGCAACCCCGTTTTTCCTTATAAAATGAGAAAATTGTGCAAAAATGAGTAAAATTTAAAAAATTTTGTCTTTTTGATTGAAAAGTTTGCTAGTCTCTTAGACAAGAAACTATAAAATGCGAATTCTAGCTCACAAGGCCAAGATTTTGCAAGTTTCCCTAAGTGACTTTAAATATGCATGACTTGATTTCATTAGACGAATCATTTGCTAAGTTAACATATGTTTTGACACCTTGTTGACTTTCCGCTGGTGAGAGTAGGAATAGAATTCTGACTTGACCGGGCGTGTTGAGCCCTAGCTTGTTCCCTTAACCATAGGTAATCTAAAAAATTATCGGCTAAGCATCTGCGGATCTCATTATTTGGGATTTTAAATTTGAGAGATCGAGAAATGATAGAGTTACTTATGAGTTTAGATGCTAAGCGATGGAGTAGTTGGTTCTCTTTAGAGCCCATCGAAAGTACTTATGGCTTTTGTTCCCACAAAATTGTTTCACCCCATATCTATCTAATAAATAATTAGAGATGTTGAGTTTTTGGCGATAGTTAGTTCTTTATCTTCTTAAAAGAATCTTTGTTTTAAAAATTGGGTACACATCAATGATCCGTAATAAATAAGCAATCAGTGATAAGTGAAAAGTAATAAATAAAGTTATGAGCTGCGGTGTCGAGATCGGACCCTTGGATCTTTAGCCGGGATTGAGTGAGGTCTTAGCCTAGCCAGTCGGGATCCTCATTTCATGAAGCCTTTAGTCTTGGAATTACCCCGTGAAGCTCCGTAGTTCATAGCTCATATAAATAAAAAGTATAAGTGAAAAAATAAAAATAAAAAAATAAAAAATAAAAATGATGAATAAGTCAAAAATATAAGTGAATAAAAATTCCTTGATGTGGACCTCATTTTTGGGATAATGGTTCTTGAGAGAAGATGGATAACTAATTAGCGACTTAGCTTTATATCTTTATCGGAATGAAAGTTATCGAAACGAGAAATTTGAAGAAATCCATTTCTCACAAAAATAAAATAAATAGAGGAAAATAGGAAAATGGGAACAAAAGGTAATTACACAAGTAACTTCCATGGGTAGTGTTAGCATCTAGAGTCGTATTTAACAATGATTTCGATTTTACGCTTAGTTTGGGACTTGTGAAAAATCAGGGACGATGTATTCTATCCGTATGGTCACTTCACGCTGTGTTGTGTTTTCTACTCTGTGATCCTAACGTGTCGTTTGAAAAATGTTGGAGTTATTGATCGACATGAAAGTTCAACAAACCGTCATTCAAAACCGGAATGTGCTTAATCGTAATATCTACATGTGAATTAAAAAGGTAAACGGGGCGTTTTTAGAATTAAGGCTTTCTTAATCTCTTTTCAGGAATCTTTGCTACTTCTTCATAGGTTTAGTAGAAAGAGATTGAAATCCTTGGTTTTAGAAGCGTGAGTTGATTGCATTGCGTGAGGACACGACAATGGTCTCGTCTGGGGTATTTTGATATGTGCAAAAACACATATCATTTCTTTATCAAATAAAACCCAAAATAACCAAGAAAGAGCCGTTTATTGCTAATATTTGCGTGTTTCTTGAGTTTTTGTATGTGCAGGTACGGAAATGAGAAAACAGACAAAAGAAAGCCAAAATCAAAGAAAACCGAGCACGAGAGAAAGAAGAGTGCAAAAGCTGAGGCTGAGAAAGGAATTTGCAAGTTTGGACAATCAATTCTCAAAATGGCAGTTTTAGTCCCTGAATATTCAGAACTGACATGTTTGGTCCTTGGTTTATTTGAGAATGACAAGAATGATCCTTCAAAGATATTTTCAGAATTTACAGTTTGGTCCCTGGAATTTCAGTTTGTACATCATTAGTCCCTAAATTGCTATATGGATCAAATGTTAGTCCAAAACCCATATCCATATCTAATATACCTCTAGCCCATTACCAAGCCCAAATAAACAAACCATTCCCCACCCGGTTCATAATCTATACCCGGTCAATCCAACTAAACCCGGTCAAATCCCACTAACCCGGTCAAGTATTATCAAAATAATAATAAACAAACCAACCCAAATTCCAAGCGCGCCCAAACCTGCATAAACACCCATTTTCACTGTTTAACCAATTACCCAGTTACACACCCTCATTTACCCACTCTAAAAAGCTTCTGGAAGCCTCTGACAACGTGTCAGAGGTGTGACACTAGGGGATAGCCAGCGTGGACAAATGGAGAGCCCTCATTGGAGCAGCCACATCACCAATTCAATCCAAGGGCCAAGAATAGATTTGATGACACAATGATGAATCAAGGGTGAAGATTAGAGCATCTAGGAGCTTCCTCAGAGCATCCAAAGGCCTCAGCTCAGCTATTTATACCCATTCCTTCACAATAATCAAGCTGTCCAATTTCCATGTCTTAGCAATTGTTACCATTGCTTATTTACTTGTCATTTTTATGTTTTTCTGTATTAAATCCAGTATAATCTTCATTTTCAGTTGTAATTTCATTTTACTTTAATACAAATTTACCTTGTTTTCACTTGGCCTCTTTTAAGATTTCAATCATTAAAATCTGTTTAATAAGCTTTACTTACTGTTTAATAAGCTCAATTAAGCTTGTGAAAGCTTAATTGAGCTCATCTCTGCTTTTAATGCTCTAATTCTCAGTTTTAGAATCTGGTCAACAAAAGTCAAAGCTGCAGCTGCTACATTATTTGGTTCTGAATTACTGTTTTGATCATGGAAGTGGGTTGAGTTTGATTTATTTGGGTTGAGATCAGATTAGGTTAGTGGTTAAATGATCTCAGTTGAGCTTGTCATTGTAGCTGGACTTATGTAAGTGTTATCTTTGCAATACTGTTTCATTACTGTCAATTTTATATAAGTAGACTAAATACTGTTTGATAGTTATAGTGTTAGATCTTGCATCATTTAGGTATTATAGTGATATTAGGATCTGATTTGATAGATAGCATGGGTTAGGTTTAATGATTGTTGGTAGTAGCTTGCATATCGCTCATTATAGGGTGTTTGGATTAGAGCTCGATTTGAATTGGAGGTTAGTTTTTGAATAAGTTTAGTTGGTTTAAGTTTGTTTAGGTTTATTCTACTTATATTGGTCATTATCTTGCATCTACATTCACTTAAAGTCAAATTCACTTGAAATCATCCTTAATTCTCATTTATGTTGGAATCGGTATGCCATATTTTGCAAATAGGTGTTAGATCGATTAACTTAGCTTGAATCGAGTTAGTTCATCACATAACATCATAATCATTCCATAAATCTGTTTTAAAATTCATTTTAGTCAACATTTTACAATTTGTCTTAAAAGTCAAATGTGTCAAAATCAGTTTTCATCAGATTTTCTAGGCCTTGTATTAGCTTCATTTGAGCTTTTCTTTGCCTGAAATTTGGTACAAATGTTCTCTAGCTGGTGGTCTTTAGTTTCCAATTCATGGTTTTTGTTCCAGCTCACTAGATAAGCAGTTACAACAGCTTAAAGTAGGAGGTCAGATTCTGTTTTGCTTAAGTAGTCAGTTAGCTTAATACTTGGTAATCTGCTTATTAGAGGTTAGGATTAGGAGTATTTAGTTGCTGGTAGTTAGTTTTAGTATTATTTACCTTCTGTAGTTAATTGGTGCATTCTAGAGCTTATTTGCTTATTTTAAAGTGCTTATTTGATAACTGTTTGTACATCAGCTCTTATTTCTCACACATAAGCCCATGTTTTTATATTTTTCATAGCTTTAGAATAATATTTTAGAATTTTCATGAGTTTTTCATAATTTTTAGTCACTGTTTGATATTTTTCACAATTTAAAACAGTTTTTAGTCACTTTTAAATAGCTTTTATTGCAAATAATTAAGAAAAAGTTCAAAAATAATTTTCAATTTTCCCAGTTTAAGAAAAATATAAAAAGCATAAAAAATATTTTTCCCTATTTTTCCCCTTTTATTTGGTATTTTTCACAATTTAAATTAGATTTAAATAGTTTTAAATTTGTAGAAAATAGAAAAATAATCAAAAAAATAAAAAATTAGTTCTGAAAATTCTCTTAGGATATTTTAGATTTTATAAAAATAGTTTCATATTTTTCCCTTAATTTTCATAATTTCTAGTATTTTAAATTAGTTTTAAAAGTTAAAAATTAGATTTTAATTCAAATAAATAAAAGAAAATTCCTAAAAATTAGTTTTAATTCATAAATAGTTTTCAAATATCATTTTTAGAGTAAAAGTAATTTTAGGTTATTTTTAGGAGTTAGAATAGATGTAGTTGCATTTTAATCGCGTTTCGTTGTAATCCCGTATTTGCACTTTAATATAGATTTGCGTAGTTTGCCTTAATTCTTATTTTTTCCCCATAGATTGTAGTCCCATTTACTTTCCTTATCCCGTAGTTTAGAAACCATCATTTTATCCCCTTCTCTTATTCAAATCCCGATAATCGCGACGTGAGTTGAAAATTCCATTCAACCCTCGTTCGGAACGATCTCGGTGCTCAAACCTAACACGTTTGAGTTACCCAAATACTACAAACTTCTTATTATTGGTTTCTCGAGCAAATCAATATGCGAGAGGAGTGGGAGGTGGAGTAACCTACAAGAGGTATTTTGATCTGCCTCGAATCGAACAACATCTGGTGAAAGAGTGGTGTCACTTCAAAGTGAACTTGATAATGAGAGGCGCCAACGTCAAGAAAAAGAGGCGTGTCTGATTTGATGAAACAATTGGTTGCACAAAGGCGATTCTTTGTCAACTTCAACTCCATTGACACAAACGGAAGTAAGACATAAGAAAGTAACATTCCATCTTTTTTTACCCTTTTAAATCTGCTGCAGTCTTATTAAACAATTTATATTTCAAGTGTCTCGGTGAACATTAATCTTATAAATAGCAAGTCTTGATGAGGATGTCGGAACACGTGTTGTTGGACGTGAGAAAATTGCGAGCATTGAGAAGTCTAATGGACTTGAAACTTTGGAAAAGGAAATGGAAATAAGTGTAAGTAATAAATCATCCCCCAGGATTTTGAATTCTACATACATGTATTATTTACCGTGTATTATATATATAGGAAGCTGTTAAATCTGTCATGCATCTAAGAAAAGCGACTAGATCAAAGCGAAGGATTCTTCACGTCAACTTTCCGAATCACAAGAACATGAGTCTCCATTAACGGTACTACCACAAGTATGTATTTAAACATTTTCATATGTTCTTTAGTTTAATTAATTATCGATACATATATACATGCAACAAATGATCTACTTAGGTAATTAAGTGCGGTGTGGCACTTAAAGAAATCAACTATTATTGCGGAGGTGCAGTGTACAAAGCGATGGAAAACAAATGCTTTATAACAAACCACTCCCAAAGGATTGCTACAGAGTGTCTATTAAAAATCTTTAGTGGATGCACCATGCTTACGGATGTAGGAAGTAACGGTCTCAAAACCGTTAAGGATGCGAGGTGGTTTTTATGCATGGCCAAAGGATCAAGTGGTTTTCGATGAAAAGGTACATACATGCATGTGTTTTATAAACCTACATATATCATTCTTCATATTTAATTCGATGTTTGATACACGGCTTTTGTTTCCTACATGTAACACCACCAAGTACCATAAAAGCGATTGGTGAGAATGTAATTGCACCTAAATTACAAGCAAGCGCCACGTCTCTAGTGATGCCATGCAAAGGAAGCTAAGAAGATCAAGAGTCAAGTCGTTAAATTATTGAGAATTTTATTATATACGACATTACAATTTTATATACATTCCAATTTTATTGTATTTGAATATATTTTGAATATATATATATATATATATATATATATATATATATATATATATATATATATATATATATATATATATATATATATATATATATATATATATTTAATTTGTTTTGATATATATTGATTTCTTATATGTGACTAAAAGATTCATATAGTCACAATTATTAACACTTTTTTGTCACAGTTTGCTTAATTCGATGTGTGACTAAATGTTAGAAAAGGCTACACAAACATAAAATTCAAGTGGCCATTGGATGATCAATAGTCACACAAAACACACATTTCTTCACTTTACACACCATATAGTCACACTTATTAACACTTTTGGCTACTTTATGTTTAATTGTATGTGACTAAATACCCAAAAGAAACATGATTTGTGTGACTAAATGTTTAATAAGTCCACACAAACATAAAATTAATGTGGCCATTGGATGAGCAATAGTCACACAAAACACAAATTTCTTCACTTAAAACACCATATGGTCACACTTATTAACACATTTGGCCATTTTATGCTTAATTGTATGTGACTAAATACCCAAAAGAAACATGCTTTGTGTGACTAAATGTTAGAAAAGGCCACACAAACATAAAATTAATGTGGCCATTGGATGATCAATAGTCACACAAAACACACATTTCTTCACTTAAAACACCATACGGTCACACTTATTAACACTTTTCGCTACTTTATGGTTAATTGTATGTGACTAAATACCCAAAAGAAACATGATTTGTGTGACTAAATGTTTAATAATTCCACACAAACATAAAATTAATGTGGCCATTGGATGAGCAATAGTCACACAAAACACACATTTCTTCACTTAAAACACCATATGGTCACACTTATTAACACTTTTGGCCACTTTATGCTTAATTGTATGTGACTAAATACCCAAAAAAAATGCTTTGTGTGACTAAATGTTAGAAAATGCCACACAAACATAAAATTAGTGTGGCCATTGGATGATCAATAGTCACACAAAACACACATTTCTTCACTTAAAACACCATATGGTCACACTTATTAACACTTTTGCCCACTTTATGCTTAATTGTATGTGACTAAATACACAAAACAAACATGCTTTGTGTGACTAAATGTTAGAAAAAGCCACACAAACATAAAATTAATGTGGCCATTGGATGATCAATAGTCACACAAAACACACATTTCTTCACTTAAAACACCATATGGTCACACTTATTAACACTTTTGGCCACTTTATGCTTAATTGTATGTGACTAAATACCCAAAAGAAACATGTTTTGTGTGACTAAATGTTAGAAAATGCCACACAAACATAAAATTCATATGGCCATTGGATGATCAATAGTCACACAAAAGACATATTTCTTCACCTTAAACACCATATGGTCACACTTATTAACACTTTTGGCCACTTTATGCTTAATTGTATGTGACTAAATACCCAAAAGAAACATGCTTTGTGTGACTAAATGTAGAAAAGGCCACACAAACATAAAATTCAAGTGGCTATTGGATGATCAATAGTCACACAAAACACACATTTCTTCACTGTAAACACCATATGGTCACACTTATTAACACTTTTGGTCACTTTATGATTAATTGTATGTGACTAAATACCCAAAAGAAACATGCTTTGTGTGACTAAATGTTAGAAAAGGCCACACAAAGATAAAATTCAAGTGGCCATTGGATTATCAATAGTCACACAAAACACACATTTCTTCACTTAAAACACCATATGGTCATACTTATTAACACTTTTAGCCACTTTATGGTTAATTGTATGTGACTAAATACCCAAAACAAACATGCTTTGTGTGACTAAATGTTAGAAAAGGCCACACAAACATAAAATTTATGTGGCCATTGGATGATCAATAGTCACTCAAAATACACATTTCTTCACTTAAAACACCATATGGTCACACTTATTAACACTTTTGGCCACTTTATGCTTAATTGTATGTGGCTAAATACCCAAAAGAAACATGTTTTGTGTGACTAAATGTTAGAAAATGTCACACAAACATAAAATTCATATGGCCATTGGATGATCAATAGTCACACAAAAGACATATTTCTTCACCTTAAACACCATATGGTCACACTTATTAACACTTTTGGCCACTTTATGATTAATTGTATGTGACTAAATACACAATACAAACATGCTTTTTGTGACTAAATGTTACAAAAGGCCACACAAACATAAAATGCAAGTGGCCATTGGATGATCAATAGTCACACAAAAGACATATTTCTTCACCTTAAACACCATATGGTCACACTTATTAACACTTTTGGCCACTTTATGCTTAACTGTATGTGACTAAATACCCAAAAGAAACATGCTTTGTGTGACTATACAGTGTTTATGGTCACTAATACGGATTAATCCAACAAAATTTGTACCTAATTAGTCACACATGTTAAGGTTTTGGTTACTCTTTTGCAATAGAGACTAAAAAAAAGTCAAACACGTGACCATAGAGTACCTATGGTCGCGGGACCTTTAGTCACACACGATCGAAAAATCATGTGTGACTATATGTATATCGTCACACATATTCGGTGTAGCCAAATCCACTTTTTGTTCTAGTGATGGCCTCATGCACTCCTAGGCCAATTAGAATTAAGATAAGAGACAACCAATCAATAATTAATAACTAGGTTTCATAGATCTAAGCAAACACACAAGAAATTTAGTCGGACATGTTAAACATGCAAGCATGCACACATTCAATTGAAGACATAATTAAATGAAGGGAATAAATAACTTATCTCGATGTAAAATTGGGTATGAGAACCCTAAAATACTATCCAAACCGGACTATAATCGTTTTAGGTTTTTACTCCACAACTCTACCTCTTTTAAAAGTCTGAAAATTGAATTCTATATATAGAGTTACAACTGCGACGGCGTCACCTTTTAATTGTGGCGCCGGATCGCCGACATTAGGGTTTCGTCTTGGCAAGTCAACTTTGGGACGGCGTCGCGTTGTGGTTGTGATGCCTTGAGATTCGATCATGACTTAAATCGAATACGGATCTAGGTCGTCGAGGAGAAAAGTCTTCGTGATGCCCTACTCTTCAAAGCTGGCGCGTCGGTGTAAAATAACAATTTTTTCTTGTCGTCACAAAATCGGGACGGCGTCACCCTTTATTTGGGACGCCGTCAGGTGCGTTTCCAGCAGCTTGAGTGTCTTGATCTTGACTTTAGCCATTTTCTTCACATATTCACTCCTTTTCGTCCAAATAAGCATCATTCTAGCATTTTGCCTTCAAGAGTAACGGATATAAAAGTGGGCAATTAAGGGTGATGAGTGTGTAAATACTCATCATTTTAGTCAATCTGAAGCTGAAAACAGTTAAAAATGCTCGAAATGCATCAAAATACTGAAAATATTCCAAAATTGCATTTTATATGTTTCGGATGCAAAATGTTCAAAATCGGATGAAAATGAGCAAAGTTTGCATAATTGGCGCTTTAGTCCCCAAGTTTCAAAATTTGTCGAAATAGTCCCCGAGCACATAATTTCAAAGAAAAATCACCAAAGGTCCTTTTTAAAATCATAAGTTGTCAAAATTAGTCCTTTGGTGAAAAATATCAAAAGTTTTGAGAAATTACAAAATTAGTCCTTCAAGTTTGAAATTTGGCAGAAATGGTCCTTGAAAATTGGAAAATGTCAGATTTGGTCCTTGTACTATGGAAGCTTGTCACTTTTAGTCCTTGGAGCAACTTTGCAGATTTGGCAGCCTAGGTCCCTTGAATTTCAGAATTTACAAATAGGTCCTTGTGTATTTAAGCCTTTAAACCAAATTGGACCCTATCATAAACCCTTTTGACCCCGCCACTTAATCCACTTGGACCCCCCTGTTTTGAACCCCTTTAATATATTAGCCAAGTCAAACTCGGTCAAAAACAACAAACCATCACCCTTTCCTCCTTTCCTCCCCCGCATGCATTACTCCACTCCCACCACCAACACAAACCTACCATTTCAACTCTCACCACACCTTGTTCCCCACCTCAACTACCTTCCAAAGAGCATTAAATGCACCTCCTCCCCCCCCTCACTCAACCTCCCGGTGGATATCAAGTTTTGGCGCCAAAATCAGTTTCAATGGCCAAGATCACTTTAAAGCCATCCAATGGCTGAGAAAATGATGGGAACTATTCAGAAGAAAGAGAAAAGAAGTTTGGATTATAAAAGAAGCAAGAAGGAAGAGTCTTAGGCAGTCTTGTAGTTTTTTAGTTTTCATTAATGTCGTTTTTATATTAAAAGTTTTAGTTAAGTGGAAAATCTGTAATTTCTTGTTCCTTTGTATCAAACTAAGCTTATTGTATCATTATAAACCATTTGCAATTATAAATTCAAGTTTGCATTAAGAATTCAAGTTTTAAGCTTACTGTTGAAATTTTCCATTTCAAATTCTCATACAAAAGCTTCAAATAGCTTGCTTCTCAGCTCCAATAAGCTTATATGAGCTTCTCATAGCTTTTTATAAGCTTAAGTTTAAGTTTCAATCAATTTTGGATATTGGTCAACAATAGTCAACTGGGAGCACAAATGGGTATGAAATGAAATGGGTGATGCAGAATGGAATTGGGTTGAGTTATAGTTAGTTGGGTTGGATAATATAGGTTAGAGGTTCATTGGTTTGACAGGTTTCAAGCCATTGTGGCTAAGGACTCTTGTAAGTGATTTTTAAGGTCTCAATGCATAGCTTGTAATTGTAGTTATAATTAGTTCAATCTTGTTTAATTAGCTGTAATTAGAGTAGTTAAGGTCAGTTTGATTGTCTGCTTATGCTAGTTTAGCAGTTAGCTTTGTTTTGCTCACAAATCAATACATTAAGGTGTGTTTGGAAGTGCTGCTTAATCTGTTTAGAGGCTAGCTCATTGGTTAAAACTTGTTACTTCATATTTGTTAAGTCCATATTAACTCATATCTGTCACAATTTTGTGCCTGCAAACCACTCAAGTCAAAATCACCTTTTATCTGTCATAATGCTTAACTGTTGAAGATTTTGCAAAACCAAAGTCTTGTTTTGTGTTTGGAATTCTTAGACAAATCTTTTTGTAACTTCATTTCATCATAATAAACCAATATTAGTCCTTAAATTTGAATCAAAGTCCAAAAAAGTCAAAGTTTCATTTCTATTACAAAAGTCAAAATTTGGAAAATCAATTTTGGGCTCAACTGGTGAGAATTATCTTGAGTTCATTTCTGGGACATATTCAGTGAAACTTGAGATTATAAAAACTTCAACTGGTCTCCTTACTTATCAGCATTTTTGTGGATTTTTGTTATTTTTCTATAAGCTCCAAACAAGCTTCTCTTTTAGGTCCTAACTCCCCTGTTCACAATTCTCATCTTATGCTGAGTTTTCTCAGCATTTGCAGCCCTTGCACAGAGCTCTCAAGAGCTTGTCTAGGTCTGGAATTTGCTTTATAAGGTCTCACCCAGGTCTACTTTAGGTTCCAATTGCTGGTTTTCATTTTCAGCTTAATTTGTAGTTTGTGCTTAAGTATAAAGTAGGTACCTAAAAACTGTTTTTAGCACATTAGTCAAATACATCAAATCTTTGTAACTTGTAATCCAGTGGTTTAGGTTTGTTGTTTTAAGTTGCATTTTGGTTCTTATAGTGTATTAGAGCTTCTGCATACAGTTGGTGCTTATTGGTCTCCCTTTGGCTTATTCAAGTGCTTATTTCAATAAGCACTTGTACTGCAGTCCCATATTCTTACACACAACCCCTGTTTTTTATATTTTTCCTAGATTATAAACATTATTTTAAGCTTATCTTGAATTTTTCAGATTTTTCTCAGTTTGTTTGCTATTTTTCTGCATTTAAATTAGTTTTTAAGCATTTTTAATTAGCATTCAATACAATTAATTAAGAAAAGTCTCAAAAAAATAATTTTTCATTTTTCTTAAGTTAAGATAAATATAAAAAGCCAAAAAAATATTTTTCCAGATTTTTATTAGTTAAATTTGTATTTTTAAATAATTTAATTAGTTTTTAATAGTTTTTATTTCCTAGAAAATCCAAAAATGATCAGAAAAATATAAAAATAGTTTTGAAAATTCTATTTTGTTATTTTAGATTTTTCCAAGTCATAATTTCATTTTTCTAGCTTTATTTTATAATTTTTTGTATTGTAGGCTATTATTAAATAGTTAAAACTAGTTTTTAATTAATAATAATTAATTAAATAGTTATAAAAATAATTTTCTTTTTCTAAATATTTTCTTTTATCATTAGGTTTGTAAAAATATCATTTTCATATTTTTAGTATTAATATTGTGTAAGTTTCTCATTTTCCTTTGTACGTAACGTAGTTTTTAATTCAAGTTTTATAAAAACATAAAAACAAAAACATCATTTTAATTATAGTGATAGCGTTTATTTAATATTTTTTATCTTTTTAGTTTCCTTTAATTTGCATTTAAGCCTCTGTAATTTGTTGGCTTTTTCTGTAGTTATAATCATAATCCTTTTATCCGTTCAAATTTCTCGATCACTATACGTTTGGTGATCCATTGCATAGCTCGCTGGGACATAACGACCCGGGGAACCCCTATTATCTCCTGATCTTCATTGCATTCGTTTCTGAACCGTTTGAAGTTTCTTACAGTTGGCCATTCACAAGTGGTCACCATGAGAAAACTTGACGGTTTTACCAGATCAAATTTTTAGCGCCACGCCGGGAGTCATCTTGATTATCTTCCGTTTAGCAGATTAGTAGTTTGAATACTCACTCTTTGTTCATACCATCCATCTATCATCTATATATATATCCATATTTTCTTATAAAAATCCAAAACCCAAAACGACTAAAAACGTATAAAACACAAAAATATTTTCCTTTTGTTTCTATATATGTATCAAATATAAAAATACAAAAGATTTGTCGTTTTCTTTAATAAATAACAACATAAAGATTACCACATAAACCAAGGCGGTGCACTACCTAGCTGGGGTGCGACCATAATAAGTTCCCGAACTAAAGATTTAAAACTTGCCTTTGTGTCCTTGTGATTGGTGTACCTTTTCAAAAAGCCATTCATCTTGTGATTATTGGTTAAGTTCAACGTTGTTTTGCCTCGATTTTGTTTTAATTGGATTTGTTGTTATATATAATTGTCGAACCGGAAAACCCAAAAGATTCTTCTCACCCCATTTTATAAAACGTCTTCATAATTCCCATTTCTCTCCTTAACTCGAGATTCCTTAGAGTTAACTCTAGTGTATGCTTTTCGCTCTTCTAGATCTGTGAGCCCATTTCGTGAGCTTGTCAAGATTCCAAGAAGGCGTGTCCGAGACTTTCTGCTCCATCATCGGATCGAGATCCGGACCGCTCACACTACTTCCGTTATCATGGCGGAAGAACGCCTATATGTGAGCTTCTCCGTGCACCCATCGACGGGTATGGAGATGTTATTGTTGTACCAGCCATTGTGGTGAAAATTTTGAACTCAAAACCGGTTATGAATCTTGTAACCTCAAATCAATTCTACGGTTTTGAGCGGATGATCCTCATGCTCATATTCGATGGTTTAACAAGATTGCATCTACCATCAAATACAAGAATGTCCCTACCGATCTTTGTTAAGCTTCTTCATTCCCATTTTCTCTCGAGGGCAAGCCGGATTTGGCTTGAAAACAACCCCTCGGTCAATAGAGACATGGGAAGATTTGGTGAAGAAATTTGTGAATGAATTCTATCCACCTTCCAAAACCACGAGTCTAAAAATGAAATCATCAAATTCACTCAAAAGTTTGATGAACCCTTCATGAATCGTGGGATCGTTTCAAGGAATTGCTTCGCAAATGTCCTCACCACGGTTTCTCCGAGTTGATGCAACTCGATACTTTCTACAATGGAGTGAGTCAATCGATCAAGATTCTCTCAATTCCTCCATTGGAGGAAATTTCCTAAGCAAAGCTGTCAAAGAAGCTTTAGCGATCATTGAAAACAAGTCCAAAGTCCGACCGCACGAAGCAAGCGGTTGTTTCCCAAGTCGGTGTTGGTCCTTCTTCTTCGCTCGTGAGTCAATCTAGCACCGATGCTAAGATTGACAAACTCACTGAAGCTATTCAAGCTTTGGTTCTCTCCAACCAAAGAAAGTCTCTTTTCCACAAACTTCACCTCCTGTGAAGTTAAGAAAGTGGAAGTTTGTGTTACTTGTGGTGGCCCCATGCTTATTACAATTGATGGCCACCGATGGTAACCCTTTGAAGCTAATCTTGTGGGCGGGATTTCTAATCGGGGAGGCAACCAATATCGTGCTCCTATAGACCCGAACCACCGTCCTAACCACTACCCCTGGACCTCCGGTTTCAATCAAAACCGTAATCAGAATCAAAATAGACCAAACCAAGGTTTCCAAAACCAAGGTAATTTCGGTCAAACAACGGTTTTCAAAATCAAAATCAAAATTTCCAACATCAAGGAAATTTCAATAGAAACCAGTCGGAAATTTCAACCTGTGGTACTTTCATGGTAATAATCAAGGAAATTTTCAAAATCAAGTCCCTAATCCTAATAATAGAGGCCGAATTTTCTGTGCAAACTCAAGCCATTGTTCCAACTGGACCATCATCGATGAGTTGTTGAAACAATTCATGAAATCCCAAGAGAAATGAATCGGTTGTTGGTTAGCGATTTACGACATTAAGAAGTCTTTAAATGATCGACCCTCGGGCAAGGTACTTTACCTAGCAACACGATCGCTAATCCGAGGGGCGATGCAAAGCGATCACAACCAAGTGGTGCTTCTTATGATGGACCCGCTATTCCTACTACCTCTTCTTCTTCTCTCCGAAGGTAATGGAAAGTGAACCCGAGGCGACAAAGGACAAGGAACTTCCTACTAATAACGGAGGTACCGGTAATGTCCATCCTCGTGTTGTCCCCAAACCCAATACCAAACACGAGTTGTTTTGAACCTCCAGTTGGTAACCCCAAATCCAAAACTTCTATTCCTTACCCCTCACGTTTACATGAGCAAAAGCTCCGCGAGAAAGCTAGTCATCAAATGGAAAAATTCTTTCAAATTTTCCAAGAACTTCACTTTGACATAAGCTTTGCGGATGCTATCATGTTGATGCCCAAGTTTGCATCGACTCTAAAACACATGTTGAGCAACAAGGAAAAGCTGTTTGAAATGGCTAAGACTCCTTTGAACGAGAATTGCTCAGCAGTCTTGTTAAAGAAGCTTCCCGAGAAGCTAGGAGATCCCGGAAAATTTCTTCTTCCTTGTGTTTTTCTTAGGATGATTGAATGCTTTGCCCTTGCCGATCTTGGTGCAAGCATCAATCGATGTCGATTCGATGTGGAAGAAACTTTCTCTTAGGAACTTATTCCTACCGCATGACTCTCGAGCTTGCGGATCGTTCTATATCTCGTCCTCTTGGCATCGCCGAGGATGTATTTGTGAAAGTAGGAAAGTTTCATTTTCCGGTGATTTTGTGGTTGTTGATTTCGATGCCGATCATCGGGTTCCTCTCATTGTTGGACGAGGATTCCTAAGAACGGGCCGTGCTCTTATTGATGTATTTGAGCAAGAAATCACTTTACGTGTGGGTAATGAAGTCATACCTTTAACCTCGATCAAACTTGAGGTACTCCTCAAATTTTGACATCGAATCGGTTAATCGAGTCGATTTAATTGATATTGCTTGAGGAGTACTCTCAAGAGTTTCTTGGTTATCTTCATAATTACGTGGGTGGGGATTCCACCACATCTTCTCAACCTATCATTGCCGACTCTTTCCCTCTCTCACTCCGTTTGAGGAGGTGACTTCTTCGGAAGAGATTGATGAATTTCTTGCTATCGATGAATCAATTCCACTGGAATTTATGGTGTTTATGATTCGGAGGAGATATTCTTTATCTTGAGCAATTTCTTAATGAAGATCCATTACCTTCACTCCTCCGAAAGAAATCACGATCGAGGAAATCAAATCAAGACAAACTTCTCTTCAAGAATTTCCGAGGTTGAACTTAAGGACCTTCCTCCTCATCTCGAGTATGCATTTTTGGAGGGTGATGATAAATTACCCGTCATAATTGCTAAAGACTTGACCGAGGAGGAGAAAACCGCTCTCATAAAGGTCTTGAAGTCACACAAGTAAGCAATTGCTTGGAAACTCTCCGATATTAAGGTATCAACCCCGAGGTTTGTACTCACAAAATCTTAATGGAGGATGACTTTAAACCGCGGTCCAACATCGAGAAGGGTGAATCCTAAGATTCATGAGGTTATCAAACAAGAGGTTCTCAAACTTCTTGATGCGGTTTGATTTACCCGATCTCGATAGTCCTTGGGTTAGCCCAATTCATTGCGTTCCAAAAAGGTGGCATTCTGTTGTCACAAATGAAGAAAACGAGTTAATTCCGACTCGATTGGTTACGGGATGGCGTGTGTGTATCGACTATCGCAAGTTAAACGAAGCCACCAGTAAAGACCATTTTCCTCTACCCTTCATGGACCGGATGCTTGAGAGATTAGCGGGAACGAATACTATTGTTTCCTTGATGGTTTCTCGTGTTACTTTCAGATCCCCATTGATCCATTGGATCAAGAAAAGACCACATTCACCGCCCATACGGAACTTTTACCTCTGACGTATGCCTTTTGGCTTATGTAACGCTCCCGCACGCTCCAACGATGTATGATGGCAATTTTCCACGACATGATCGGGGAAACTATGGAGGTGTTTATGGATGACTTCTCGGTCATTGGGGACTCGTTTCATACATGTCTCTCCCATTTAGACAAAATGCTGAAAAGGTGTGAAGACACCAATCTATGTCTAAATTGGGAGAAGAGCCACTTTATGGTCAAAGAAGGCATAGTCCTTGGCCATAAGATTTCCAAAAACGGGATTGAGGTTGATAGAGCAAAAGTTGATGTTATTGCCAAATTGCCTCATCCTACTACCGTCAATGGTATTAGGAGTTTTCTTGGTCATGCCGGGTTTTATCGTAGATTCATACAAGATTTTTCTAAAATCGCTCGGCCTATGACCCATCTTCTTGAAAAAGATGCTCCTTTTATCTTTTCCCCTGAGTGCATCGAAGCTTTTGAAACATTAAAGAAAAAGCTTACGGAAGCACCCATTCTAGTTGCCCCCGGCTGGGATTTACCCTTCGAGCTCATGTGCGATGCAAGTGATTTTGCTATCGGTGCGGTCTTGGGGCAACGCAAAACCAAGCATTTTCACCGATCCACTACGCAAGCAAAACTATGATCAAGCTCGGACCCATTACACCACTACGTAAAAAGAATTATTGGTTGTGGTGTATGCGTTTGAAAAGTTTCGCCATACCTTATCTTGACCAAATGCGTGGTGTATACGGATCACTCGGCTCTCAAATATCTCTTTGCAAAACAAGATGCAAAGCCGAGATTGCTCCGTTGGGTTCTCCTCCTACAAGAATTTGATATCATTATTCGTGATAAAAAGGAGCCGAGAACACCGTCACGATCATCTGTCGATTAGAGAACCTCACCAAGATGTGTTCGAGAAAAGGAAATAAACGAAACATTTCCTCTCGAAACACTCAATGTGGTTTCTTTTCGTGGAGACTCTTCTACCCCATGGTTTCTGACTTTGCAAATTACCATGCGGGTAACTTTGTGGTGAAAGGGATGTCGTCCCAACGGAAAAATAAATTCTTTAAAGATGTGAAACATTACTTCTAGGACGACCCTACTTGTTCAAAATTTGCGCGGATCAAGTCATCAGCGACATGTGTATGGTCGGGAAGCTATTGACATTCTCAAGGCTTGCCATTCGGACCTCTTGGGGACATCATAGCCCCAACTACACCGCCAAGAAGGTGTTTGATTTCGGATTCTATTGGCCCACGATTTATAAGGATGCCCATGAATTTGTCAAAACATGTGACGCTTGTCAACGTCACGGGAATATCTCACAAAGAAATGAAATGCCGCAAAACGCCATTCAAGTGTGTGAGATTTTTGACATCTGGGGCATTGACTTTATGGGGCCATTTCCTTCTTCTCACGGTAACAAATACATACTCGTGGCCGTTGACTATTTGTCAAAATGGGTTGAAGCAAAAGCTTTACCCACCAACGATGCCCGAGTTGTTGTGAAATTCTTAAAATCTCTCTTTGCTAGGTTTGGAACTCCACGAGCCATAATCAGTGATCGTGGTACGCATTTCTGCAATGACCAATTTGAAAGAGTCATGCAAAAGTATGGTGTAACTCACCGTCTATCTACTGCGTACCACCCCCAAACTAGTGGGCAAGTGGAAGTTTCTAACCGGGGGATTAAAAGAATTCTTGAGAGGACGGTTGGTGGCGTGCCTCTTGGTCGATAAGCTAGATGACGCTCTGGGCCTTCCGTAGAGCTTACAAAACACCCATCGGGTGCACTCCATACAAGCTTGTATACGGAAGGCATGTCATCTGCCGGTTGAGCTCGAGCACAAGGCATCTTGGGCCTTGAAACATGCCAACTTTGACATTCAGACGGTGGTGATCATCGGAAAGTTCAAATGAATGAATTAAATGAACTCCGTGATCAAGCTTACGAGAACTCTTTGATCTACAAACAAAAGACAAAGAAGATTCATGACTCAAAAATCAAGAACCGCGTTTTCAACGTCGGTGATCGAGTCCTTCTTTTCAACTCAAGATTGAAGATTTTCTCGGGAAAATTAAAATCCCGTTGGTCTGGACCATTTACTAGCACTAAAGTCTTTCCATATGGAACCATTGAGTTATCTCAACCCGATGGTCCAAACTTTAAAGTGAATGGTCATCGAGTGAAGCATTACTTTGGAGAGGACATTCCATCCATGGTTGTCCCGGACTTATAAACTTTCCCCATGAACCAATGAATGCGGGGATCGAGTCAAGCTAGCGACTCGGGAATCAAAAATGATAGCATGCCATATGGGTTTTCACCCATATTTCGACTTCTTTCTATCTTTCTACCACCCTAGTGTGGGGGTTGCCCCATATTGTATATATGAATTAAAAAAAAAAAAAAAAAAAAAAAAAAAAAAATCTTTCTAAATAATGGCCGTAGTATTTCCCTTTTACGTTCTTTGTTTCGCATAACCGCGGTACTTTGAATATTGAGGGCAATATTCATTTCTAAGTGTGGGGAATTCTCACGAATTTTATCATGTAATTATACCGCCTAATTCCCGTTTTTGGCAAAAAAAATTTTGAGTAAGTGTTTTACATCGACTCATCTTATGGTTATCATCCGCCTTGTCTAATAAACAAAAGGATTGGCTAATCCAGAGCAAACGGCTCTTGGTAAAGATATCTCAAACCGTTGACGGCTTGCAATTTGCCCAAAATTGTATGGTATTCACCACCATATCTTTAATTAGTGAAGAGTTGGCTAGCCCGCAAGTTTATGGCTTGTGGTAAAGGCGATGGAAAAACCATAATTGGTAATCGAATCACCAAAGATAATCGATAATTTATATAAGAGTTGGCTAGTCCAGAGCAAACGGCACGGTAAATACAAGTCAAATCCGTTGGAAGTCGGTGGTTTGCTCAAAATCACATGGTTATCGGTGTACCATGGTTCTTACTTGAACTGAAACATTTGGCTACTCCGAAGTAATGGCTTTTGGTAAAGAGTTTCAAATCCATTAAGTTTTCTCAAAAGATTGCTAGGGACTAGCAATAGTTTAGTGTGGGGATTGATGAGTGTGTAAATACTCATCATTTTAATCAATCTGAATCGCGAAACAGTTAAAATGCTCGAAATGCATCAAAATCGAAAATATTCCAAAATTGCATTTTATATGTTTCGGATGCAAAATGTTCAAAATCGGATGAAAAATGAGCAAAGTTTGCATAATTGGCGGTTCAGTCCCTAAGTTTCAAAATTTGTCAGAAATAGTCCCTGAGCACATAATTTCAAAATAAAAATCACCAAAGGTCCTTTTTAAAATCATAAGTTGTCAAAATTAGGCCTTTGGTGAAAAATATCAAAAGTTTTGAGAAATTACAAAATTAGTCCTTCAAGTTTGAAATTTGGCAGAAATGGTCCTTGAAAATTGGAAAATGTCAGATTTGGTCCTTGTACTATGGAAGCTTGTCACTTTTAGTCCTTGGAGCAACTTTGCAGTTGGCGCCTAGGTCCTTGAATTTGAATTTACAAATAGGTCCTTGTGTATTTAAGCCTTTAAACCAAATTGGACCCTATCATAAACCCTTTTGACCACGCCACTTAATCCACTTGGACCCCTGTTTTTAACCCCTTTAATATATTAGCCAAGTCAAACTCGGTCAAAACCGGTCAAACCATCACCCTTTCCTCCTTTCCTCCCCGCATCGCTACTCCACTTCACCACCAACACAAACCTACCATTTCAACTCTCACCACACCTTGTTCCCCGCCTCAACTACCTTCCAAAGAGCATTAAATGCACCTACCCCCCTCACTCAACCTCCCAGTGGATATCAAGTTTTGGCGCCAAAATCAGTTTCAATGGCCAAGATCACTTTAAAGCCATCCAATGGCTGAGAAAATGATGGGAACTATTCAGAAGAAAGAGAAAAGAAGTTTGGATTATAAAAGAAGCAAGAAGGCAGTCTTGTAGTTTTTTAGTTTTCATTAATGTAGTTTTTGTATTAAAATTTTTAGTTAAGTGGAAAATCTGTAATTTCTTGTTCCTTTGTATCAAACTAAGCTTATTGTATCATTATAAACCATTTGCATATATAAATTCAAGTTTGCATTAAGAATTCAAGTTTTAAGCTTACTGTTGAAATTTTCCATTTCAAATTCTCATACAAAAGCTTCAAATAGCTTGCTTCTCAGCTCCAATAAGCTTATATGAGCTTCTCATAGCTTTTTATAAGCTTAAGTTTAAGTTTCAATCAATTTTGGATATTGGTCAACAATAGTCAACTGGGAGCACAAATGGGTATGAAATGAAAATGGGTGATGCAGAGCTGGAATTGGGTTGAGTTATAGTTAGTTGGGTTGGATAATATAGGTTAGAGGTTCATTGGTTTGACAGGTTTCAAGCCATTGTGGCTAAGGACTCTTGTAAGTGATTTTTAAGGTCTCAATGCATAGCTTGTAATTGTAGTTATAATTAGTTCAATCTTGTTTAATTAGCTGTAATTAGAGTAGTTAAGGTCAGTTTGATTGTCTGCTTATGCTAGTTTAGCAGTTAGCTTTGTTTTGCTCACAAATCAAGACATTAAGGTGTGTTTGGAAGTCTGTCGCTTAATCTGTTTAGAGGCTAGCTCATTGGTTAAAACTTGTTACTTCATATTTGTTAAGTCCATATTAACTCATATCATCACAATTTTGTGCTCGCAAACCACTCAAGTCAAAATCACCCTTTTATCGTCATAATGCTTAAGCTGTTGAAGATTTTGCAAAACCAAAGTCTTGTTTTGTGTTTGAATTCTTAGACAAAGCTTTTGTAACTTCATTTCATCATAATAAACCAATATCGGTCCTTAAATTTGAATCAAAGTCCAAAAAGTCAAAGTTTCATTTCTATTACAAAAGTCAAAATTTGGAAAATCAATTTTGGGCTCAATGGTGAGAATTATCTTGAGTTCATTTAAGGACATATTTAAGTGAAACTTGAGATTATAAAACTTCAACTGGTCTCCTTACTTATCAAAGCATTTTTGGATTTTTGTTATTTTTCTATAAGCTCCAAACAAGCTTCTCTTTTAGGTCCTAACTCCCATGTTCACAATTCTCGACTTATCTTTGAGTTTTCTCAAGATTGCAATTTCTTACAGAGCTCTCAAGAGCTTGTCTTGGTCTGGAATTTGGTTTATAAGGTCTCACCCAGGTCTACTTTAGGTTCCAATTGCTGGTTTTCATTTTCAGCTTAATTTGTAGTTTGTGCTTAAGTATAAAGTAGGTACCTAAAAACTGTTTTTAGCACATTAGTCAAATACATCAAATCTTTGTAACTTGCAATCCAGTGGTTTAGGTTTGTTGTTTTAAGTTGCATTTTGGTTCTTATAGTATATTAGAGCTTCTGCATACAGTTGGTGCTTATTGGTCTCCCTTTGGCTTATTCAAGTGCTTATTTCAATAAGCACTTGTACTGCAGTCCCATATTCTTACACACAACCCCTGTTTTTTATATTTTTCCTAGATTCTAAACATTATTTTAAGCTTATCTTGAATTTTTCAGATTTTTCTCAGTTTGTTTGCTATTTTTCTGCATTTAAATTAGTTTTTAAGCATTTTTAATTAGCATTCAATACAATTAATTAAGAAAAGTCTCAAAAAAATAATTTTTCATTTTTCTTAAGTTAAGATAAATATAAAAAGCCAAAAAAATATTTTTCCAGATTTTTATTAGTTAAATTTGTATTTTTAAATAATTTAATTAGTTTTTAATAGTTTTTAATTCCTAGAAAATCCAAAAATAATCAGAAAAATATAAAAATAGTTTTGAAAATTCTCTTTTGTTATTTTAGATTTTTCCAACTCATAATTTCATTTTTCTAGCTTTATTTTATAATTTGTATTGTAGGCTATTATTAAATAGTTAAAACTAGTTTTTAATTAATAATAATTAATTAAATAGTTATAAAAATAATTTTCTTTTTCTAAATATTTTCTTTTATCATTAGGTTTGTAAAAATATCATTTTCATATTTTTAGGATTAATATTGTGTAAGTTTCTCATTTTCCTTTGTACGTAACGTAGTTTTTAATTCAAGTTTTATAAAAACATAAAAACAAAAACATCATTTTAATTATAGTGATAGCGTTTATTTAATATTTTTTATCTTTTTAGTTTCCTTTAATTTGCATTTAAGCCTCTGTAATTTGTTGGCTTTTACGTAGTTATAATCATAATCCTTTTATCCGCTCAAATTTTCGATCACTATCGTTTGGTGATCCATTGCATAGCTCGCTGGGACATAACGACCCGGGGAACCCCTATTATCTCCTGATCTTCATTGCATTCGTTTCTGAACCGTTTGAAGTTTCTTACAGTTGGCCATTCACAAGTGGTCAGCTTGCGTGAGAAAACTTGACGGTTTTGCACGGATCAAAGGGCTTAAATGGCCCCTTGAAAGTGTACGTTTTAAATCCTTATCAATGATGTTTTTCCATCATCCTCGACCTCCCGATTCACCATATTAACCATTACTACGATCCTACAAGTGGCATCGGAGACAAGGTTTTATTATTTTGGTTGATTTTTTTGTGGTGTTATCTTGTCAAAGACGCATTTTTTGGTTTGAATATGTGTTGAAGTTTTGTTATTCCAATGTTTTACATGGTCTAAACTGATAAGATCGTTTATAAGCTCAGCTAGGGATCAATAACAAAGATAATAAGCAGCGGAATAATCAAAATAATACTTTGTTATTGAACAAGGTTTTCATTCACTAACACTAACTAATCTTAGACGTTTATAGGAACACGTCTACTAACTAAACTAATAACCTAGGCGTTTACATGAACATACGCCTAGGACACACTAATCTAAAACCCTAGACGTTCTCCCCTAACGTCTAGGCTAAACACACACCTTTTAGTCGACTACATTATTGGAAGACTTAATTAAAACCTACACCCCATGTCCTCTTTATATACTAGAGGATTAGGGTTTACAAATCTCTACTAAGGACTAAATAATAAAACTTCTTTTGCAAGCAAGTCCTTCCATCTTTTTGTAGGTTTCTTTCTTGTCATATTAAGTCCCTCTTGTTTCATTCTTTTTGTCTTTATCAACTCAAACGTATAATTCCCAACAATCTTCCCCTAGTTGATAATGACAAAACCATTCTTGAACGAACTTCCTAGGCAGTAGAGAAATTGAGATCGGGATCTCACCATGAATGAAACAAGTATGTCTTCCTTTGTCTTCCCTTAATCCATGCCATGTCACTCAAACATCTCTTCCCCTTTTGTTATTATCCAAATAGGGAGCGTATGCAAATAATGATCTTGACCACCACGAACCAATATCATACTTCCAATCTAAGACTTCCAATGCTTCAAATCACCCACCATTACGCATCATAAGAAAAATGGATCCAAAACAAGAGAAAACTTCAATTAGCGGTAGTAACAATGATCAACAATAGTAAAATCAAACACTTCCTCGAGTGATGCATGTAGATGGTTAAACATTTAACAATAAGCTTCTCCTAAAACCATATGTTAACCATCTTCTTGATTCTTCAAAATCAGTAGGCTTTATGTAATGATCACTTGTGAAGAAAACCAAATATAACGAACTTGATGAAGAAGTAGAATTTCCCAAACTTGTATCTTAAATCTTTTACTATCCACGAAACTCCATACTTATACGAACCAAATATAAGTAGACCGCAATCCTTGACAAGAATCCTCAACTAGTATGAGATAATCGAAAGACTACTGACGTAACTCCTTTAAGTAATAGCCAATGTGTGCATAGAGCATCATAATAAAAATCACACATTGCTAGATTCATCAAGCTAGATGATAAGAACACAAACCAAGTAATTCCACTTCACCTTCAAATAAGTGAGAAATAATCCTCTTCATAATCAATTAATCAATGAATCAAATACGAGCCTTTTTTAATCTTTTTAAGAACAAATAACCAAAAACCAAACTCCTTGTGTGTGTGAACAATAACATGTGTGTGTGTCGTCCAAAAACCATAACAATAATTATGCTCGACTTCCCCTTAAATCGAAAACCATATGAAAAGCAGTACTTTCAATTTAGAGCAGCAGTACTTTCGATATAATAGTACTTTGAGAAGGAGCAGTACTTTCATAAACACCAAGCAGTACCTTGAATAAAACGCAGCAGCAGTACTTTAAAACGTTGTAGCAGTACTTTCACGATCTGCAGTACTTTGACACAGTACTTTGAAGAAAATGTAGCACTTTTAAAAATCAAGCGCAGTACTTTAAAAAAATCTAACTCCCATGCGTAGTGGTAATATGCAAGCACTTTTGAGTCTGCAACAATATCAAATCTCTTCCACAAAGCGTCTGACACACGCTTCCAACTCATCCAATTAAATATACTCGTAGCAGTACACAACAAATCGGATCCACAATTTTTGATTTAATATATGCAAGAATAGCCCCACATCCGATTAAAATACTCATATGGACCAATCATAAAACAAGTCCACCGTAACCTCCATGTATCTCACATCACCGAATCATATCCCATATATAAACCATGTAAAGTCGTCCCACGTGAACAATATCAATCTTGGCCAATCAAAAGTCACGACCACTGTATAACCATATACCTCACCTTATTAAATTAATACCCACATTAATTATCTTGCATCTTCACGAAACTTTTGACTAATAATAATAAGCATACCACATTAATTAAATCCCCACGTGACCATCAATAAAAACCACATGTAATATCACAAACAAAATTGATGTTCGAATTAGATCACACAAGAACCAAAGAATTTGACCAACCGACCAGAATTAATTATTAGAAACAAGGCCGGCATTAATTTATGGATACTTGAGAAAACCCACGTGATATATGATATCAATTTCAATCAATTATTGTCCACCATCCAATCATAATTGTTGTTCAACCAATAGGACTTCTTGACATGAGAGATCAATATTACTTTCATAATATATCGTGACCAGTACTTTAACAAACGAATAGATAAATACCACGTGACCATGAGCAAGACAGATTCGTTCAACAAAGACGATACTGTATAATAACCTTTTAAATCCAAATCGTTTCTTCATCAAACTTGCTTAAAAACTGCTTTCTTCGACAACTTTTAGTGCTTCAATAAAACCTTGAATAAACCCTATATCAAGAGCTCCCCGCTCTGATACCAATTGATAAGATCGTTTATAAGCTCAGCTAGGGATCAATAACAAAGATAATAAGCGTGGAATAATCAAAACAATCTTTGTTATTGAACAAGGTTTTCATTCACTAACACTAACTAATCTTAGGCGTTTATAGGAACACGTCTACTAACTAAACTAATAACCCAGGCGTTTACGTGAACATACGCCAGGACACACTAATCTAAAACCCAGGCGTTCTCCCTAACGCCTGCGCTAAACACACACCTTTAATGATTACATTATTGGAAGACTTAATTAAAACCTACACCCCATGTCCTCTTTATATACTAGAGGATTAGGGTTTACAAATCTCTACTAGGACTAAATAATAAAACTTCTTTTGCAAGCAGTCCTTCCATCTTTTTGTGGGTTTCTTTCTCATCGTATTAAGTCCTCTTGTTTCATTCTTTTGTCTTTATCAACTCAAACGTATAATTCCCAACAATCTTCCCAGTTGATAATGACAAAACCATTCTTGAACGAACTTCCCTGACGGCAGAGAAATTGAGATTAGGGATCTCACCATGAATGAAACAAGTATGTCTTCCTTTGTCTTCCCTTAATCCATGCCATGTCACTCAAACATCTTGGTATCAAAGCATCAGTAAAGAAAAGCGTAAACAAGTATTGTTGGGATATGAAAGTCTTTGAAGATATGAAAGTCTTCAGAAGCGCAGCATCTTGGAAGAAGTCAAAGAGTCAAAATCGCTAAAGACAAAGTCAAATCTTGCACTATGAAGTCAAAGTCTTGCAAGAACAAAAGAACTGTTATATTCGTTTATGGAAAGAATTGTATTCTATGTTTAGATTACTTGTCATAAAGGTTACAAATTGTAAACCGACAAGGATATCCTTGAGCCTATAAAAGGACTCCTAGATTGGCATTAGAGTGCGATTCCAAAAGAGTTTTAGAGTTTCTGAATTAGTGTTTTAGAGAAAAGTTCGATTATCTTAGAGTTGTATTACAAGATGTCGCATAATAAGCGATTTAGAGTTTATAATAAAAGTTATTCTTCTTAGCTTTATTAAGTAAATTCGCGTGCTTGATAAAGATTGCTCGGTGTTTCTTTGTTAATAACTTAGGATTTATCCGAGGTTATTAAACCTTAACAAGCTAGTTAAGTTAGTTTGATTAAAGTATATCGATCCAACAAGTGGTATCGAGCTTGTGTGGAAACTCGACTAGGAAGAAACCTACTTCAACTATATTCAAGATGTCATTGAAGTCGCTCCACCACCCTCAATCACCTCACTCGTAATTCCAATAATCAAGAAGGGAGAATATGATCTCGGTGCATGAAGATGAGGCAAGTATATTGCCATTACGAGACCATGCTCTATGGAATGTAATTGTGAATGGGAATGAAGTTGTCGCAGAACCCATTAATATTCTGGACAACCAAGCGCACCAAAGGCGGTCTTACCAAAGAAGAACCCTAAGGAATCAAGAGAAGGCTCTAAACATTCTCTTATCGCCATTCCGGATGGTCATCTTCTTAAATTTCATGATGCTAAAGATGCTAAGCGACTACGGGCTGCTCTCAAGACCAGATTGGAGGAATGAAGCCTCAAGAAGATGCTTGTAAATTCTTTGAAGCAACAATTTGAAACTTTCACGGTTGGTGAAAGAGAGAATCTTGATCTTTGCATATGATAGGTTTCAAAATCTCCTCGACATGTTGGAGTTATACAAGGCGAAGTGTTAGTTGAGGATGCTAATTTGAAGTTTCTAAGGAGCTTGTCGTCTACATGGCATGTGATTGCTACTATGATCGAGGACAACAAGGATTGGATGTTATGGACTTTGATGATCTCTATCATCAGTTGAAGGTGTATGAATATGAGATGAGTGGTCAACCAAATTCCAAATCTCACAAGATTGCTTTTCTATCATCGAAAGAAGCGGTACTTCAAAATCTTGCTACTCCTCAATCTTGTTTCTCAAAGTACCATTGTTTACAATCCCCTTCATATGCTCAAGAGCCCCACCATCTACCACTTTGCTCTCAAATGAAGTTGTGTGCTCCTTCTTTGCACAACAAGCAAGCTTACATCACTTATGAAGAGGATCTAGCACAGTTGAAGAAGAAGCACTTGAAGAAATTGATATCGGTGGCAAGTTGCTATGATCTTTGCAAGGATCAAAAAGTACATGAAGAAGACAGCAAAAGTATTGATTTCAAACCAAAACAAGGAATAACTTTTGACAAATCTCAAATTGAATGCTTCAATTGTCAAAAGACCGGTCACTTTGCAAGGAGTGCGGGTTTGCTAAGTATCAAGCAAGCAGAACATCCGAGAAGCCAAAACTTGAGCTCAAAGAAATTCCAATGGTGAAACAAAGGCTTTGGTTGCTCAAGAGAATTTATCGAAGTTGATTTGAGTGAAGAGTTTGATGATGAACCGGTGACTTCTTGTATGGTAGCGATGGAAGATACGATTGAAGACACAATGGAAGCATTGAATTGGAGCAATTGCTTTTGATGAAGAATCTGAACATCGCTTTGGAATCGATGATGGCTTTGGAGGATTTGATTGGAGCAAAGAAAGTGAAGATGATCTGTTCTTCTTGCTATGGTGGCTACTTCACCAACTCGTCTCCTATCTACGAGGTATGCTCAAACCTGTTATGAGTTTTATCTAAAATTACTTAACAATTATGTGATTGAAAGAGATAATTGTATTAGGGCTAGGTGCGAGGTAGCGAGGTTATCAAATCACTTTAGAGTCTATGGAAGCCAAAATATTAACTCATGAAAATAATGAAATAGCTTGGGTGAAAAATATGAACAACAGGATTATCGGTTAAAACTTAGTGAATGGAAACTAAAGCGTAAAATTCTTTGAAATTGAGAAATTGACTAAGGAAAGAGATGAATTGTTAGCTAAGTTTCGCTTGGGGAGAGTCCGCTTGTCCCATGTTGCTTATGTTGAAAAACAGAGAAGGGCTTACATTAGAACAGGCTTAGGATTTGGAATGGACTTTAGTAACATAGATGAAAACCAACCTAGTGATCAGGATGATGGTGTTTTTGAGGACATAACCACTAGTGATGATGAACTCATTAACTATCACTACACCAAAATGAGCCTAATGCAACACTTTAAAAGCAACACTTCACAAAATTGTTGCCTTTTAGATAACAATACTAATTAAGCAACATTTATGTAATAAGTGTTGCATTTTAGAAACTTAATGCAACACTTTTTTGTAAGTGTTGCAAATATTGTAGAGAAATGCAACGTTTTTGCTAAGTGTTGCCTTTTTAAACATAAAAGATAACACTCAGTACACATTATTTTAATTGATATATCTAGTTATAATCTAAGAAAAAAAAGGACCTAATAGAAACATACACAATGAATGTATTATAACAACATAAAGTGAAGAAAGTCTTTAACCCCCTCACCCAAAATCCCAAATCTGAGTTTCCGCCAAAACCCCCCAACCCTAAAAATGAAGCGCCATTTTTTTCATTTCTAACATTCCAATGAAAATTTTGAATTCCCTCCTTCAATGTTACTTTCTCTCCTAATAGATTTCCCTCCTTACAATTTCTTCAAGTCACAACCCTCAGCCTTCCCCCTTTGCTTGAATGTGCTTCCACTTTCAAAAGGTAACTTTATTCAATGTTTACATCAAATTTTCAAATTTAAACTTCCAAAATATGTGTTATAGGAGTCTAGTATGTTAAATAATTGTGCAATATTTAGTGTTTGTTGTTATTTGATTATATGTTTTTACTTTTTCTGTTTAACACAAGGTGTTCGATAAAAATCCCCACTAAGTGCACTAATAATTATTGCTTTCGATAGAGCAAATGACTCTTAGATTAGGTTCAAATGTTGAATTTTGATTAACAAACAAAATAAATTAGCTAGTCCCATTTCGATACATAATATAGTTACATTTACTTTTGTTGCCATTTTACTTTAATTGCAATCTTTAATTTCCGTTTAGAATATCATTTCAGTTTTTTTTCAATTCAACTTTTTAAATTTATGCAGTCTCAATCTTTTGTGTTCTTCATTTTTCGGTATTCTTGAATGCTTGTTTCTGTTCAGATGTTGAATGCTTTGTATAAGTTTGAATGAGCTCATTTGAGCTGTTAGTAAGATTTATAAAGTGGTTCTTAAGTTTTCTAAAGTTTTAAAGTTTTTACAAAATCTGCATTTTAATAGTAGTGTTTGGATTAGTGTATTTCTTGGGTCAATCTCATTTTTTGACCCATTTTTGGTGCTCATATAATCTTAGTGTAGTGTAGGAGTAATGATATTTTTTATTGCAATTAGATTTCAGTTGTTAAAAAATTAGTTTAGTAGTAGTTTTCTTAAGTGACTTGCTGTTACAGTTCCCACAGCCCACTTTGAGGCCTCATCTAGTTTAGCTATTGCCTCAATTTTGTTTTACAAGTAGCTATTAGGTAGACCTACATATGTTCCTAGCTTATGTCCATTTTATCAACCTATTAGTAGCTTATTCGTGCCCTTGAAAAGTCCCTCCCATGCCTTATTTTTTATAGTCTTCTGCTGTCCCATAGCTGTCCCAACAGCCCCCTTAACAGTTCCATAACAAGCTCGTGTAAGCTCCCATTTAATTGCAATTTAGTTTTTTTAGAAGCCCTTAGTCTCAAGTTTTGTTGTTTCAGCTTATTAGGACTTTTAGAATTCACTAGGAGTTTATTTTTAAGCTCAATTGGCCCACTTAGGGCATTTTCTGACAATGACAAAAGGGCCAAAACCGGTGATATGACTTAATTTTAAGCTGTTAAAAGCCCTTTCCACCTCCCCAAATCAGTTTTCCTGAATCTACGCCATACTAACTTTGTTTCTGTAGCTTGTCTTGGACTTGGAAGTTATCCGCTCAGCTTAAAATAAGCCTCAAACAAGCCACCCCTAGGCTGTTTTGGGACTGCAGTCTTAGCTTACACAGGTAACTTTTTTTTACCTTCATTCTTTAGCTTATTAGTAGATAACTTCAGCTTAATCAGGGAATATACACTGAATGGTCTTTCACTTTGTTGCTTGCATAAATGGAATATACAGATTGCTCACACTTATGTTTATATACAATCTGCTTGCCATAATATCGATACATAATCTAGTACTTTAGTAAACACTAATAGATTAGGATAAATCTCAGTTTAAAATCAGTTTTTGCCTTTAAATCTGCTCTTAAAATGCTTATCAGTGTTTTCCTAAAGTTAGTTTTAGTTAAATCTTATGTGTTTAGCTTATTTGAAAGTTAGATTAAGAGAAAAAGTCCAAAATTAAAAATATAGCTTATTAGTTGCTTAGATTCTGTTTGGTGAACCAGTGCACACAACAATATGAATGATTATGAGAGAAGCAAAATGTTAAGGGTTCAGGAGAATCAAGAAAGATTACGACAATTGGGAGTTAAAAATATTGCCAAGTCTTTTACAAGTTTAGTAGAAGGCGAAAAAACAAATAAAAGGAAAAAGAAAGAAGTTGACAAAAGTGTAGAATATTATCCAAATCCTTGTGGTGACAATGAGGAAGATAATGATGAAGTAGCTACACGCTTTAAACAACGCCAAAAGGTAACCACATTAACAATCTTTCATTCTTTCAATAGTTTTCTTCTTTAATGAAATTTGTAATGTTACAGCAACATCGTCCACAATATATTGCGCCAATGGCTATGAACAGATATGCAAATCTAACAAAGAAACGAGTAAGTGCTCCGCATGTGCCCCGTGTGTTACCAGCTAGGGATGGTTGTCTGCGAAATGGGAGGTCTCTTGATCTGAATGCATCAAAAAATAATCAATCAAGTGCAACAATTAGCATGGCTCAATTGATCTTAAGTAAAAAAAGGGCATTAAGGCAAAATGGGGATTTTAATTGTAATTCAAGGGAGATGAACTCTGCTACAAAAAATATATCAAATGGACCAAGGAGAAGCTTATTTGACATGAGATCTGAAGGTACATATGTATCGTTTTATAATATATTATGTTTAGTAAGTAAAAAAATCTCATGTAAATTTATTTTACATATATGCTCTTCCATGATTGTAGATCGGATTAAAGTAGATAGGGAGTGTGATGGTGCTCAAAATGATGATGAAGCCATAGAACCTGTGACATTTGAAAATATTGAGAATGAGATGGAAGAGGATGACGCGGGATTCCAAGGTAATATAACCGTGATATTTTAATAATTGACATTTTAGTAAGGGGATAGTAAGACATAGTCCAGCTTTTAAATAATATTTTGCCTTTCTTAAACTTTGTTTATATGATTACAGATTTGAATGAATATGAAAGAGAACAACATGGTCTTGTAGATGATGAAAATGAAGACACTGAGCATATTATGTTTGGAAATAGTCAGAATGGGATAGAATTGGGGTTCGATAGTGAAGATGAATCTGAAAACGAGATTGTTGAACGAGTTGAAGAACAATGTGATGGATCTGACTTACAAAAGAAAGCAGGTTAGCTTAATCTACTTAACAACATTATTGTGTTTTTGTTGTTTGATTGTCTAAATTCTAATTTTATGTAGTTGTGAATATTTAATATTAGTTATATCTAATACAAAGAAAAGAGGTCCAACAATGATGCATGGCATTCATGTACGAGAGTTCGATGCACGTGAGACTATAGTATGCAATAAATTTGGACAACCTATTGGACCTGTAACTAAGGAGAAAGACACAGTTGGTCAATTCTCTCGGTTTTAGGTACAATTGCTCGTAATGCCGATTCGCACCTTTGACTTATACATCATGGCCAAAAGTACCAAACAAGAAGATGATGTGGAATTATGTGCTGGTATGCTTATAAGCCTGACTTTTGCCCTTTTTATGTATAAAATCTTATCTTATTTTATTAAGATACTACATTTTTGAAGGAAAAGTACGTTGTACCTGAAAAAGCTAAATCTTGGGTGCTAATGACTATTGGAGCTTGTTGGAGGGGATACAAATGTAGGATCAAGAAAAAGCACTTCTACAAATTTAAGGATATGCAAACGAGATGGAAGAATCGACCAAAATCCATTCCACAAAAGGATTTTTCACAGCTGTTAACTTTATGAAGCAAGAAAGATGTGATGGTAAGTCAATGTTAATATATCTTTACTGAAATTATCTATATATTGGTATTAGTTTTCCATTATTGTACATGATGCATGAATTGGAACTTTAATTAACTGTTTGTAGAAGCGATGTTTGGCGGCAAGGGATCTGCGCTTGTCTCAAAAAAATATGCACACAGCTGGTCCAAAAAGTTTTGCCAGGATTCGTGAGGAAATGGTAATGTCGTTTTTGTCTAAGATATATTTGATGTTCATGCCATCCACATGAATGATGCATCCTTGATGTTTATATTGATTATAAATACAGATTGAAGAAGACCCCAACAAGGAAGAACCTAGCTTAACTCAAATGTTTGAGCGCACACGTCAAAGGAAAGAAGGAAATGTATATGCTGATACATATGACGACACGGCGAATAAAATCGTACGATAATAAAAAATCTATATCAATTATATCATGTATTGCTATGTTTAGTTAACTTTTAATAATTTTTACATTTTATTGAAGGAAAAAATGAGGAACTATAATCCTCCGGAAGATGAAAGTGCTCCTGCTGATGCTTTCTTAGGTGTTATGAACAAAGAGTATGATGGACATCGTAGACTCTTTGGTAGAGGTGTTACTAATACGTTGATAACGAAGGTGAATGGAAGTGGTAGTGCATCTATTGTCCCAAAGGAGATTGTGAAATCACCTACAGTTAGTTTAGAAGTTGAAAAAGGTCAATCTGCTAATATGGAGAGAGAGCTTGAAGCGAACTATGAAAGGAGGATTAGTGAGCTAAAAGAGGATCATGCAAAGCAGCTAGAAGCTATACAAAAACAAACTGAAGAAGATCGTGAAAAATTAATTGAAGATGCTATGCGGAAGATATTAGGAAAGATACCTCCTGAAGTTATCCGCACGTATTTAACATAAGTGACCATTCAACTTTGGTACAAGGTACGTGGCATCTGATTTTAATTTAGTGGTTGATGACCCTTTGTATTACTCAATTTTTAACATAAGTGACCATTCAAAAAAGATACTAACATAATTTGTTCAAACAATATTTACCAGGCTACATCGTTCTTGGTGTTCGAAGGCAAGCAGATTTACACTATGATTAGATGAATTAGTTGTCGAAGATAAATGTGGATGAAGATTTAGTACTATCCATTGGTGCAATTAAAACTTTTGTGTTTCATCATGCATTGTATGCTCGTTATTTTTATGTTAGGAAATATTTGTAGTTGAATATGATACTATTGACCATATTTTGTTATTGTTATGGTGGAAGTAATGGTTTTTGTTTTTACTTTATACCATGTGCATTTTTTGTTGCCTCAAATTAGAAAGCCAAATAGATATTGTTGTGAGTAAATTGCTGTGACTAAAAGGACTATAAAGTGTTGTAATTGAGAATGAAAACGTTGCCTTTAAATGGATGGAAATTTGAAAAGTGTTGCATGTGATTAGTACAAGTGTTGTTGTAGATTGGCTGCAAAGACCAAAAGTGTTGCCCATAAATGTAAATAAGTGTTGCACTTAAAAATGTTGCATTTGTTAAACTCCGGCAACACTTTCAATAAGTGTTGCATATTATGTTAAAAGTGTTGCTTTAGATCTAAGGCAACGGAGCCTAAGGTGGCACTTGGTAAAGTGTTGCACTAGACGTAAAGCAACATTTATTAGACTTAATACAACACTTTACGAGTGTTGCTTTAGCTTCATTTTGTAGTAGTGTATGTAGATACATCTAGTAATGAGGGCTCAATAAGTGAACCACCTCCTGAATATAAGAAAGACAATGGTTATCATGCTGTTCCTCATCCCATTAGTCATCAACCCTCTAGGCCTGATGTTTCTCGTTTTGGAGTAGACAGTTTAGAGTTTAGGAAGAAGCTTGTAGCTCAATCTAGGTCTGAGAAACCCAAAGAAGCTGTTGTAAATAATGTTCAAAATCAAGCGGTACCTTTAAAACAAAGTCTTGCAAAACCTTTTCAAAAGCAGTCTTGCTAAACCTTTTGGGGATAACTTTGGTCAAAGCAGTTTTATCATTCACCAAGATGGCAAAATAATTTTGGGCATAGACATAGAAGAAATCACTTTGGACATATGGATCAAAAGCGTGTTTTGTGTGTTCTGATCCTCATCACTTAACCAAAGATTGTGATGAGACACTCGAGAATATCTAAGCAAGTTTCCAAGGAATAAGTCTACCAACCGAAACCTAGAGAGCATAAACCGGTTTGGAATAATTCAAATAGGGTTAATCACAAAACTTCACACCGGATCACAGATACCCACATCGAGAAGACCTTTTTCAAAACCTTGAGATCTCACGGTACTTTCCAAAGTCTTGCTTTCGAAACAAGGTCTTGATCACACTACTTGGAATAGGAATCCTAGGAGATCTCACTATCAACCTAGAAGGTATTCAAATACACATAGGGATCTAGATCACGGGAACCACGTGTTAAACGAGAATGGGTTAAGAAGGAAGGTACTCTTGAGGGACACACAATACTTTCAACAAAAGGTGAATCGATGTTTTGTGATAAAAGAAAATGCTAATAAAGCGGTGAAAGAGATTTATGTTGAAAAACCGAGAAAGTTTTGAAAATCACATGTTAAAAATCAAAAGATAATTTTGGATCATCATTTGAAAGATAGTGGAATTACATACTCAAAGAATTTGAGTTTGTAACTCCACAAGGGAACACAAGTCGAGAATGGCTTGGGTTCCTAAAAGTTACTAACTCTTTTCTTTGTGTGCGGGGCAACCCGGAAGAGGAGCTTAAAGATCATCTTATTGTGGATAGTGGGTGCTCGAAGTATGACAGAGACAAAGAAATCTTGTCGATTTAGAAATATTAGTGGAGGAAGAGTTGCATTTGGGAATGATCCCAATGGAGGAAAGATTATTGGCAAAGGAACTATCAAAGCGGGGCTTATTGACTTTGAGAATGTTAGATATGTGAAGGAGCTTAAATTCAATTTGCTCTCGGTCTCTCAAATTTGTGATAAAATCACCCTGTGTTATTCAACGACACGAATGTCTCATCCTTTCCTCGACTTTAAACACGTTGATGATGACATGGTAGTGCTTAGAGTACCAAGGACAAATGATGTGTATAGTTTAGACATGAAGAGTCTACATTCTTATGGAAGAGCCACATGTTTGGTGGCTAAAGCAACATCTGAAGAGGCACATCAATGGCATAGAAGATTGGGCATGTTAATTTTAAGAATATCAACAAAGCGGTCAAAGGCAATCTAGTTAGAGGTTTACCTTCAAAACTTACAAGAATGATCAATCATGCTTGGCATGCAAGAAGGGTAAACAACACAAAGCTTCTGCAAGAAGCTTGAGGAAAGAACTATTAGAGAACCATTGAGTCGTTACATATGGATTTATTTGGACTTGTCTCTGTGGCAAGTTTAAATAAGAAAAAGTATTGTTTGGTTGTTACTAATGATTGTAGTAGATTCGGTTGGGTTTTCTTTTTGGGCTTTAAAGATGATACCTTTGATGCTATTCGAGAATCGATTATAGCACTTGAAAACCAATTAAGACTCAAGGTTAGAGGTATTAGATGTGATAATGGGCCGAATTCAAGAACAAGCCTATGGATGACTTTTGTGCAAATAAAGGCATAAAGAGAGTTTAGTATTGCAAGAACACCACGACAAAATGGTGTTGCGAGAGAGGAAGAATAGGACTTTGATTGAGCGGCAAGGACAATGCTAGCGATTCCCATCTACCTATTCAATTTTGGGCGTGTGTAAAAATTGCATGCTATATATATGAGTCTCTGTCACCAAACCACAGATGAAGACACCCTATGAATTCTTGATGGGCAATAAACCCAACATTCGTTTTATGAAGCCTTTTGGATGTCCTCTTACTATTTTAAACACCATTGATAATCTGGGTAAGTTTGATGGCAAGTCCGAAGAAGGTTACCTATTGGGTTATTGCACTAACATAAAGGCTTTCAGTATACAACGGGGTTACTAAGAAGATTCAAGACTGTCTTCATGTTGAGTTTTAGAAGATCAAGACAATGAGAAAGGTAAAGGTCCTGATTGGATGTTTGATCTTGAGATTTTATCTCCTTCAATGAATTATGTTCCTGTTAGAGAAGAAAATCAACATTTGCAAAATGGAGAAGATATACAATATGTTGTTCTTAGAGTGCATATTAGACCTGATGCTGTTCCTGATAAAGATCCTGTAAGTCCAAAACAAAGTACTGCTATTCCTAAGCAAAGTACTGATTCTCCAAAACAAAGTATTGTTGCACCACAGTCCTCATTATCTGCTGAGGGTCAATCTATTCAAGAGGAACTAAATCAGATGCTTCTTCAAGATGTATTAGCACATTCTTACACTGATGAACAAAGGAGAGCTTATGAAGAGGCAAAGAAGACCAAGGCTGAGAATATTCTCACGATACTGGACGATGCTTTCGACCAAAATCTTCTTTGCACTGTTGATGATACTTTAGATGATTTGGATGATCCTACCATGCCTGGATTAGAAGAAACTGATGATGAGCTTGAAGATGAAGGTATTTTCTCAGATTTCAATGAAGGAGTTGATTATACTAACTTGGATGATACATATGGAGTTCCACAGTCACCAATCTTAAGGATTCATAAGAATCATCCACCTGATCAAATCATTGGTCCTTCTACTTCTGGAGTTATGACAAGACACAAAGCTAAGGGTTTCACAAAACCTCACAATGCTTTACTTAGCTTTGTGTATAAACAAAACAGTTGAATCATAAGGACCATCAAACACCTTATTTACTTGTTTCATCTCTCAAGAGGAACCCAAGAATATTGCTCAATATTTGACTAAAGAAAGGGGTTGAAGCTATGCGGGAAGAACTTCTTCAATTTAAACTTCAAGAATTTTGGGTTTATGTGATCTTCCGGATGGGAAGAGAGTTATTGGCACCAGATGGGTTTCGAGTAAAAGAGATGAAAGAGGCAATGTTATCAAAAACAAGGAAAGGTTAGTAGCTCAAGGCTATAGACAAGAAGAAGGAGTAGATTATGATGAAGTTTTTGCTCTGTTGCAAGGATTGAAGCTATTAGAATATTTCTTGCTTTTGCTTCATACATGGGTTTCGGTCTACGGATGGATGTCAAGAGTTCCTTTCTATATGGTACTATTACGGAAGAGGTGTATGTGAAACAACCTCCGTGTTTTGAAGATCCTAAATATCCAAACAAAGTCTATAAGGTGGTTAAGGCTCTTTATGGCCTTCATCGAGCACCTAGAGCTTGGTATGAGAGGCTCTCTACATTTTATTACAACATGGATACGAAGGGAGCTATTGACAAGACTTTGTTTATCAAGAGAGACAAGAAGGATATCATGTTAGTTCAAGTCTATGTTGATGATATCATCTTTGGGGCTACCAAACAGGTCCATGGTTAAGGAGTTTGAGCGGTGATGCGAAGGAATTTCAAATGAGTTCAATGGGAGGTTAACTTTCTTTTGGGACTTGAGTTAAGCGGTCTAAAGAAGGAATTTTTATCGGTCAAGACAAGTATGTTCTTGACATACTTAAGAAGTTTAATTTTGATGATATGAAGGTCACATTACTACCCTATTAAATCTATCAATTCATTGGGCAAAGATGAAGATGGACAACCGTTGAAGTCAATCTTCTGGATCCATGATTGGCTCTCTTATGTATCTTTCGCATCCGGGCACGATATCATGTTTGCGGTTTGTCTATGTGCAAGATATCAAGTCTCACCAAAGATCTCTCACATGAATGCGATAAAGCGAATTTTTCGTTATTTGAAACAACAACCTAAGTTGGGGTTGTGGTATCCTAAAGAGTCACCTTTTCACTTAGAAGCTTTTTGAGATAGTGACTATGCGGTGATAACTATGATAGAAGATCAACCACGGAGGATGCCAATATCTTGGAAGAAGGTTAGTCTCACGGCAATGCAAGAAGCGAGACAATTGCGACAACATCATCTCTGAAGGCGAATATGTGGGCTGCGCAAGTTGTTGTGGACAAGTTTTGTGGATGCGAGAATCAACTCTTGGACTATGGGTTCAATTTCAAAATACTCCTATCAATATTGATAATGAGAGTACTATTTGTATTGTGAAGAATCCAGTTTACCATTCCAAGACCAAGCACATTCAAATTAGGCATCATTTTATCAGAGATTGCTATGAGCATCGACTTATTAATGTGGTCAAGGTTCACACGGATGACAATGTAGCTGATTTACTCACAAAAGGTTTTGATGTGTCACGATTCAATCACTTGGTCGTGAGCATTGGAATGATTAACTACTGAGCTACATTTGAGGGGAGGACTATAATGTGTTAGTGTAGTCCTGTGCATTGTTTAAGGGGAGGCTATTATATACTTAGTTGTTATAGAGGAATTTCGGAAAGTACTACTTTTAAGTTTCATGAACGTACTGCTTGGAAAGTACTGCTTGGGAAAGTACTGCTTATGTGGAAAGTACTATTTGTCGTATTAAAGTATTGTTCCAACGGTAATATTGATGGGTAATTGATAGTAACGGTAACTTTGTTATTATGGGCTGTGATTTTTCAAATCCCACCTATAAATAACTACTTCCCGCTTTTCCCTCTCATATTATTACTTAGAATCTTTTCCATACTTATCTCATAATCACCATCTCTTTATTATTCGATAATATCTTTTCATTGTGCTCACTTATTCAACAATGGCGAATCGATTAACTGTTTCAAAGCACAATATGGTGGCTATTTGGACAAGACTAAGGCGAATGTGGCTTTTTATGATATCATTGATTATCTTACTGGGTCGCCAATTAGTTATGCTCTTTTAGTTGAGCCGGATATCATTGAACCTTGGATTCAAGAATTTTGGGCAAATGCTAGAGATAATATGGAAGAGGATGAATATTATATTAGATCAACAGTTGATGGACGGACTATCAAGATTATAGAGGCCTCTATTCGAGAAGATTTATTATTTGGTGATGAAGAAGGGGCTATTCGATTTGACAAGCAACTGATTTGGGATACTTTTAGGGATCTTGGTTATGAAGGGTCTTTGTGAACAAACATTCAAGAAAGCATTATTACATCCTCAATGGAAGTTCTTGATTCATGTCTTGCTCCATTGCATAAGTTCTAAAAGTACTTCTTGGGAGCAGTTTGGATCAAATATAGCATCTGCGATGGTTGGATTAACTACCAGCAGAGTGTTTAATTTTTCAAGGCTTATTTTGGATGGGATGCTTTCATATATATCATCCGGGTCAAAATGGTTGATGTACCCAAGGTTTGTACTGAGTTTTCTTAAACAAGCAATTGGTGATGTTCCAAAACCTGCGATTTGTTACACATCATTATGCAACAAGCCAAAATATTTACATTTATGGCTAGGCGAAGTGATTTGTTCAGAGGTGGAGATACTCCATTGACTCCTACAATCTTTGGAAGTTGTTCAAGTCATGCGTGATGAAGGCTGGAGCGGATGAGGAAAGTGAAGTCTTGATTTTGTACATGGTCTTGCTCATGAAGAAGAAGCGCATCTGCAAGTACTGCTTCACATGAAGGTACTGCATCTCTACAGGGTACGGTTTCTTTAAGCCCTGATGTTCAAGAAGAAATTGTAAGATCACCTACTCCATCTCCACAACGTTCTGTTCCTGTTTCATCAGAGGAACATTCACATATTCAAAGTAAAGATCCATATACTATACCTCGTGAAGGTTTATCTTTGGATAATTATGCTTTGACAAGGGAGATAGTTAGGTTGCAAAAGACTACTAAGGTTCAAGCTAAGCAGATAAAGAAATTAAAACTGAAGTTTAGAAGGTTAAAGATTTTTGTGTGGCCATTAGTTCAAGAATTTCGTGTATGGGTCAAAAACAAAAAGAAGGCGCAAAAGCTGTCTCAGAAACACAAAAGCCATAAGGTTCCTAAACCATCTTACATCAACTTGGGAGGAATTTAGAAAAGAAAATTTGAAAGAAGATGTTATGAAGAAGAAAGAACACAAGGTCTTGAAGAAAAGATTATTTGAGATCTTGAGGAACAAGAAGAACAAGTTCAAGGTGCGATGTTCAAAGTGCGATGATCAAGTCTTGAACATCAAAGTGTTGTTTTCAAGATACTTCTAGGCAAGAGGTAATAACACCAAGAGTATTGAATTTTGAAGAAGAAGTGGTCCTTCACAAGCTGTTATACAAGAAGAGGAGGAAGCTACATTCAAACCCATTCAACTGCAAGTGATGATGAGTTCATTGCTACAATTTTAGGAGATTTATCACAACCAAGAGGTGGTGTTACTATTAGAGATGTACAAGAAGAAGAACAACAAAGAACTTCTCAACTGCAATTGATCCTAAGGATAAAGGAAAGGTGTTTTGGTTGAAACTAAGAAAAAGAAACTAACTTTGGCGAACTTAGAGCAATTGAAGTTGCTAGGAATGAAGCTATGACTAGAAAGCTTCAAGAAGAATTAGATGCTAAAGAAAGAAAAGATCAGAAGCTCAAAAGCTCGAGAATAGAAGCGACTCAAAAGGTACAAGATGAATTAGATCTTCAAGTCTTTGAACCATTCTGATCACCTACTCTGTTAGATATATGTCAAGAAGACCTAATTTAGCTAAAGAAAGGAATGCAATGATGGCATATTTAAAAGCGAGAGGATATAAAGGATTGCGAAGTTGAATTATGTTGATATGAAAAGACTATATGATCTTTGAGAGAGAAGCTTATAAGAAAGATGTTGCGAGGCATTAAAGATTTTAGAGAAGAAGCTACGGATGAAGTCGAAAGAAAGAAGAGTTTGAAAAGAAAAGGAAAAGCGAAATTCTGGATGTTCGGTTTTCAAAGAAAGAAAAAGTTGAATTAAGATTTGAGACTAGTGATGAATTAAAGAATTATCTCAGAGTGGTAGATTTTGATTATACAAAGGAAGATGATGACATGAAGATGAACAGATCAAATATTAGTGTTTTTGAAGTTGTGAAATCCATGAATGGAGATTACATGATTTTTCATAAAGAAGATGAAAGCTTCAAAGTTTTCAAAAGGCTATGGGATATACTGCACATTATAGATAGAGTAGACTTATTCTACTTATATCATGTGGTGAAGGCTTACTTTGAAAATAATCCATTAGAAGGGATTGGTTTAGTTTTACATGGTGATCTCATAATTATATGGGAAGCGAAGAAGACAAGACCGATGATATTTGGAAGAATCAAGAAAGCTGGGAAATTGTTTCTTGGAGATTCTTTGAAGAGTCGGAGTTCATGTTTTAGAGTGGAAAATGGAACAATGATACATGTTTGCGAAAGAAGATACCTCTCACAGTTGATCTCATGAGAAGAATGTTAGAGCATGGATTGGAAGTAGAAGAGGATAATGAAGCGCTCGCATGGTTATCAACTTGTTTATAAATTGGACTACCATTCTTGAAGATGATCAATAAGCGGTATGAATTTTATTTGAGTAAATACTTTTGATATATCGGTACTTTTATTCAAAATCTTGCGATCGATAGTACTTTCATCAAAATCTTGTTTGCGAAATAAACCAGTTAAATGAATTTTAGAAGAAACCTTTTGCTAAGTAATAAATATTTTGAAATGAAGGTTGAATAAATGGTTTTGTGATGATAACATCAATAGGTTATCAATCCACCATGGTTACAAAAGGATTGACAAATCCATGAGCAAACGCTCTCGTAAAGATATATCAAATCCGTTTTAGTTGACAACTTGCTAATAAGTTGGATGGTAATCAACTCACCATATCGGTAATGTGAAGAGTTGGCTAGCCCACAAGAAAATGACTTGTGGTAAAGGCGTGGAAAAACCATTGTTGGTAATTAGTTCACCATTAGATAGAAGAACTAACTAGTCCGAAGGGTGCGACTTTTGGTAAAGACAAAACAAATCTGTTGATAGTCGGTGGTTTGCTAAAAATCATATGGTTATCAATGTACCATGGTCTTACACACCAAAACATTTGGCTACTCCGAGATAATGGCTTTGGTAAAGAGATCTAAATCCATTAAATTTTCAATGATTCACTTGGAAGTGATGAGAATAGTATGCAACTTAAACCGAATTAATGTACAATTTGTCATATGTTGTTGTGTTCTTTGAAAAGATGGAGATTCTTTGGATCTTCTTTGTGAAAAGAACAATTCTAAGAGATACTTTGACAAGGACGGATGTTACGGAGATACAATCTAAAGACTAAGAAACAATCCGTTTTAAAGATGAAGTTGTTAAAGATATATTCATAAAGAAACTTGAAGTCAAGCAAGTAGAATTCAAGTTAGGGAGGATTGTTGGGATATGAAAGTCTTGAAGATATGAAAGTCTTGTAAGCGCAAAATCTTGGAAGAAGTCAAAGAGTCAAAATCTTGCTAAAGACAAAGTCAAAATCTTGCACTATGAAGTCAAAATCTTGCAAGAACAAAAGAAGCTGTTATATTCGTTTATGGAAAGAATTGTATTCTATGTTTAGATTACTTGTCGTACAAGGTTACAAATTGTAAACCGACTAGGATATCCTTGAGCCTATAAAAGGACTCCTAGATTGGCATTAGAGTACGATTCAAAAGAGTTTTAGAGTTTACAATTAGTGTTTTAGAGAAAAGTTCGATTATCTTAGAGTTGTATTAGAGTATCGCATAATAAGCGATTTAGAGTTTATAATAAAAGTTATTCTTCTTAGCTTTGTTAAGTAAATTCGCGTACTTGATAAAGATTGCTCAGTGTTTCTTTGTTAATAACTTAGGATTTATCCGAGGTTATTATACCTTAACAAGCTAGTTAAGTTAGTTTGATTAAAGTATATCGATCCAACATAAAACTTTCATCATTTTATCACCACTCTTTGGTTTGATTAAGTTTCATTACAGTTTCGTTGTATTAATGGTCAAAAGAATAGCAGTTGCATCTTTTTACAAATCTGCTCATGGTTATGTTTTGGTTCATCTCGTGAAACTTGTGGTAAAAGATGTGGTCGGAAACATGGTTAGAAAAGTGGTCGAAGTATTGGTCGTAAAAGTGGTCGGAATAGAAAAGTCAACAAAATGGGTCAAAACCCTCTTTTTACGAATTTGGAGCCATCTTACGAATTTGTTTATTCGTAAGACCCTAATCTTACGAATTTGCTTATTCGTAAGGCCCTAATCTTACGAATAAGATGAGTTCCTTACGAATAAATCATCAGATAAGTTTACGAATTTCTTGGAAAGAAATTCGTAAGAGGTTACGAATAAGCTTTTACGAACAAGCTTTTAAGAATAAGCTTTTACAAGTAAGGTTTACGAATAAGGGTTTACGAGTAAGGTTTATGAATAAGATTTTACGAGTAAGGTTTACGAATAAGGTTACGAACAAGGACTGGTTTTACGAATAAGAAACATATCTTTACGACTAAGACCAATTTCTTTACGAATTTGGATAAGTTTTTCAACAAAACTTCAAACGGCCATAACTTTTGAACCGTAACTCCGTTTTCGATGATCTACCTATCAAAACGACCGTGAGAACGAAGAGAATGCCATGCCGAATCAAATAAAGTCCATTCGGGTCAACCTTCGAGGCCCAAAATCACTATGAACAGAAGTTATTTAGGTTTTTAAGTTTTTAGACCTAATTTTCACTACAACAACCGAACTTAATATTCATCAAATAGTTATATCAAAAATTAAACACAATTGGCTAAATTTTCATTATAAAAATGTATTGTTCTTAAATATAGAATGTTCATATTTGGTATAATTGTTGGTATGAAGAATGATATTTTGGCTGTACAAGTTTTCACGGGGTTACGTTTTTTGACAAGATTGGGATTAACCATTATCAAAATTTTCTTAACCATTTAACAAAGGCTAGATTTGGTCATTTAACCGCAAGATGTGACTACGGCGTTAATTCTTTATTACGTATTTGAGGTTGAAGTGGGATATCACGGATGCGTGTACTTAGTATTCTGAAGATATCGGGGTTGGTTGGATGCATGATTCTTCGAGATCCTTGTTCGAGCTTTTAACAGTTATGAATGACAAAGACTTGAGTTTTCTAGTTATACATGATGTAAGGAGTTATGTTGTTGTACTCACAGCGTATAACTATCACTTTATAGGAGTTACGTTGTAGTGCTCAAGTGTCACAAACGATGTGGATAATTCGAGAGAAGTTAATATGCAATTAAGGATGGATGGATGGGTATATGATTATACCTTTATTGAAATTCTCAGTATTGGTTCTTCGTCAAACATTAGTGCAAGCTTAAGTCACAAGTTTGAGTTATTTTACTTCAGTCTCAAGTTCGTCATACTGGTTTTCTCCATCAGTGGTCACTACAAAGAGCTATCAGAATGATAATGGAGTCGGTAATGAGTTAGCTGAGAAGAGTATAAACGAGTAGAGAAGTGTTATCAACAGTTGATTCTCACGAGATATTTATGGTACTTCACACTTGTTCGATTAATTGGACATACACGGTTGCGCTGTCTCCAATTTCATCATCAACATATGTGATGTATGTTTCCGATTCATTGAAAACATCGGGGGGAAGAGAGTGTATGTGTCATGTGATTTCTTTGCCTTCTTTGCGAAAACCCTTTCCCTTAATGAGTTTCTGCAATCAGGGGAAGAAATGAGACGATATGTGGTTCAAACGTCTCACTTCAATGTTATCGTCTCAACTTTCACAGGGTTATTTTGTGTGAAGTTACCTACATATGATGTTATGATGTCTCACAAACGGTCATTTTATCGAGTATTTACATATTCACAGGTGATTATTATTTCGATAGACCGCAACAATCAGGGGAAAGTTGAATTATTTCATCTTTCTTGGTTTGTTTGGTGTGAAGCGTCTACATATGTGAGAAGATATTGCTGATTTATTGCATGTTACCCCCGAACGGATATTCCGCTTTGTGTACAACTGTGATTACGTGACAAGACAGATTTGCCTGGTGTGTTTTATTGCTCATCTACAAATTCCGCTGCGTACTAAAAACTTCAAAAGTTAGAAGACATGTCTACTACATCAAAGTTTAAAACTGCTAAAGACGGTTGTCAGTTTGAGGGGAAGCTGATTCAGGAACTTTGTCAAAAAGAAGTGTAGGAGAAGCTGATAAAGACATGAAGCATGAATTTGGGGGAAGTTAATCAAATCCATGCATATTACATCATTTGCCTACAAGTGAAGAAAAAGTTCTCAAGTCGAGGTACAAGATGAAGACAATAAGCGCCAACTGTCGTCATCCTCTACATTTGAAGAGCTTATGAAGACATTTCTTTATTTGTTTTTTGTACTTTTAGGAAATGTTGTAAGTCATCCCTTATGTCGTCCCATTATGGAAGGATTGTTAGGATTGCTCCTAACACGTAAATGGAACGACATTTACGGGATTACATTATCTATCTTATTTTGCCGAAACACATGGACTAGTTATGTAATATTATAATAGTTATGTTGTGTTAGGCTATAAATACCCTCTTAGACTTCACTAGGAGGGTGAGACTATTAGGTGGTGTTTGTTTTTTAAGAGGCTCTGAGTCTGAATCTGAATCGCACATCTGAATCTGAATCTGAGGCGTAAATGTCTGAATCTGACCGCATCTGAACGGGGAAAAAAACTCATGTTTGAACCGCACATTTGCTTGCTCATACTATTTTTTTTGGTTATTTGTGTGTCAACAAAATGCACCCCTCTCAAGTCTAGACCATTAAGATCTTATTGCCTCTGACCGCGTTTGAACGTGAAAAAAAACAAACGGTCTGAACGGCCAAAATGTCTGACCGCGTCTGAACGGTTCTCATTAACACAACCTTAGTGTAATTTTCACCTTTCTTATTAAAAAAACACGCATAGTTTCCCTTTTCTCCCCACTCTCTCTCTAACTATGGAGATGATGTTCTTTCATCATCCCTGACCTCCCGATTCACCATATCAACCATTACTACGATTCTACAATGTATGTAAGAACGTGTATAAAAATAATGTATAAAAACGTGTATAAAGATGTATATAAAAGCGTGTATAAAATGTGTCTAAAAAGGTGTATAAAGACATGCATAAAAATGTGTATTGAAAACTTGTATAAAAATGTGTGTAAAATCGCGTATAAAAACGTGTATAAAGACATGCATAAAAACATATATAAAAACGTGTGTAAAACCGCGTAAAAAAACATGTATAAAAACGTATATAAAACCGCGTAAAAATAATTATTTTTAAGAAAATCAAATTTTGAGTTAATTAGAAATGGCCGTTAGTATAAAGGACTAACGTTACAAACAATCGTTGGCTAAACGGCCGTTAGGACGAAACTTGCAATTTGGGCCTAACCACAAGGACGAATCATGTAATTAATTCTAAACAAAAACCTCGTCAAGTATTAAGATAGGTAGGGTTAGTGATGAGTGTCTAAATACTCATCATTTTTGTACAAATTAGACTGCAAAAACATCTGAAAACACTCAGAAATGCATCAAAATGATTAAAATATCACAAATAAGTGTTTTATGTGTTTTAAATGCAAAATATCAAAATCGGTGAAAAACGTATCAAGTTTGCATAATTGGCGCTTTAGTCCCCAAGTTTCAAAAGTTGTCAAAAGCAGTCCCTGGTAAAACCAAATAAATAAAATGTTATTCAAGGTCCTGAATTATTCTAACTTGTCAAAATGGTCCTTGAATAAATCTTTTGTTAAATGGCGAAAAGGTCCACGAACTTTCATAAAATGTCAAGTTTGGTCCACGAAATTTGAAAATGACAAAACGGTCCTTGTACTATTAAAACTTGTCAATTTTGGTCCTTGTGACAACTTTGGGAAATTGGCAGGATTGGTCCTTCAAAAATCAGAAGTTACAAATTAGGTCCTTGTTATTTAAAATCTATCCTTGACCCTTTTCCATTTTGATCCCCTGCCAAAAACCCTTGTGACCCCCTGTCACTTTCTTTTTGAACCTTTGGTCAAAAACAGTCAAACAAGCCTTTCCCTCCCACCTCCTGCTTCCCCACCACTTGCCCTGCTACTCCTCTGCAACCACCTCTCCCATCACCCTCACCTTATCCCAACACCTCTCACCCCTCATCATCACCCCTACAAATCCACCCCCTAGTTGCAGTTTTCAGAGACCACAAGTCAAATTAGGCTTTCCCGCCAAAATTGAGAAAGTGACCAAAGCCCACAAAACTCTCCCATTGGCCAAGCTAAGAGGTGGGATTTGCTCAAGAGGACACGTGGAACATTATTAGAGTATAAAAGAAGGAAGAGAGGCATGAGAAGAGGCACCTTTGGACTAGCCTAGGTCACGTAGAATAATTAAACTAGTTGTAATCTTAGTATAATTGTTAATTTAATGTTTCAGATGTTGTATTAAACCTTGCTAAGCTTTAATAGAACAATCATTTACAGTTTTATGGATTCCACCTTTAATTTCCAAGTTTTACTTTAAATGTCATTTACATACCATGTCTTTACAATTCTGTTTGATCAAATGTTGTTTATTGGACTCTATAAGACACTACATAGGTATCAGTAACCTTTTGCAAGCCTTTAGAAACCATTAAATAGGCTTTGGTCTTTTAAATTAGGAAATGCTAAAAAAAATAGATAAAATAGGGAAATAATCAAAAATCAGATTTATGAAGCAGGTGATGAAGCAGGGTTGGATTTGGAATACTATAGGGTATTAGGAGCTTAATGGGAAGCTATTAGGTGAACCCTTGTCCTTGGTTTCTATGTCTCAGTCCACTTTATCATGTTGTAAGCATTATCATTAATTTTTGCAATTTACTGTTCAATGTTTTTATGTGCTTTGATTCTTATGTTTTCTTGTTTAAATGTTATTATTTAATGTTGTTTAAGTGTTAAATTACTAGTATGTTCATTAGGATCTCTTGTTTAAAAATGGAAATTATTGATGGTATATTTAGTTTTGACAAAACATGTATTCTTGCTTGTGTATTGGATATTTGATGTTCATTTGGTCTAATTATATGTTAATATGAAGTTTGGATCCATATTCATGGGCTTAATCGGTGTTATCTATTGAAAATCCAAATTTCACATAGTTTAAGGTATGTTTAGTTTGTTGAATTCCTTGTGAATGAATGAGCCTAGGTTGTTAGTTTTGTTTGCTACATGATTCTTTGAGTTCTTTGAGGGTGACAATCCATCAAATCTATTGTGCACTCATGAAAAAGTCAAAATCACCAATTTTGGGTACTTGCTTGATCCCTGATTAATTTTACAATGCCATACTCACCAAATCTGTTTTTATATTGTTCATACTTGTTTATTTCATGTTCTTGTATCATAATATAGCTTATTCAGTCATTAAATTCAGATCAAAGTTGATCAAAGTCAACTTTGATCATAAACTTAAAAAGTCAAAATTTTCATATAGTCGTTTTTGAATAAAATGTATTATTTTGTTTAGGATTCAGTATTAAGTTTTAGCTTAAACTATTTTGGGAGATCAAAATTCAGCTGCTAAACTTAATTAGAAAATATTAGTTTATCTTTTCTTAGCTTTTTAAGTGCTTATTTTTATCTTATTTTTAGTCCTAGTGCAGTAAAAATGCCACATGCACAGTTTATCTTTGTCAAGTTCATGAGCTTGCACAAGCTTGTGGATTTGGCTCTAGCTTGTACACTTTCTTGATTTAAGTAGCCCTTCTAGTCTTTTCATTATTTTCATGCTTGTTTTACATTTTAGCTTTATTAGGTAGCTTAATCAAACCCTTTATTTTGTCCCACCAAACTCCTTCCTTTGAAGCAAGCGATTGGAAGTGGAGTTATTTTCCCAAGCTTGTTATAAGTTCCTCTTTAGCCTTGAGTTTGTGTTATTTGGCTTTTCACAAAGCCAAGCAACTAGTCTCAATGTTCTAAAGCTTGTTGAGTTGTTCCTAGCTTATTTGACAAGTCTTGTGAAGGCTTCTGTTTGCTCGCTCACAACAAATAGCGTGAACACAGTTATTTTACACCATTTCCTAGAAGCCTTTTAAAGCTCATTAGAAGCCATAAGCTTGTGTGGTTTAGTTTCTTTTGAAGCTAAACTTCCCTACTTTATGTGCTTGTACTTCAAATCACACTTGCAGCTCAATTTAATAGGTGCAAGTAGATTTTACTTGTCCAATATCTTGAGTATTGACATACTCGAGACACTCCTAACTATTTCATAAGCTATCAAGAAGCTTATTTCGGTGACCTAGCTTGTGATACTTAGTTCAGTTGGAGCTTATTCACTAGATTTTAAGTCCTAACTCTTAAATTCCCCATTGCAACCCATTAACTAGGGTGCATCACAGTTCTTGATTGTCCCATTTGTCGAATATGCTGGTTCACTAGCATACCAACTCAAATGGGTGACTTTTCATAAGCTTCCTACAAACTCACTAGTGGACCCCACTAGGTGAGCTTGGGCTTTTTGAGAAGCCACCCAGACCACCTTGCTGATCTTAAAGCTTATTTGGTCTTTTAAACTCATTTGATGAGCTTACTTAGTCCTTATTTAAGACTGCAGGGGTGTTTGGCTTAGCTGTTTATCTGAGTAAAGCTTATAAGCTTTTGTGAGCTTATTGGCCAAACTCAGTTAACAAGCTTGTTCATATTTGCTTATAAACATTGTACAAACTTATCTTTTCTTTCTTTTTCAGTGTGGAGCTTGTTACAGGTTCTTTGAAGCCTCCATTCCATCCAAGTCAAGCCTTTGGCTTGTTGTCTAAACCCTAAGTTCACACTTTGCTCATTTGAGCTATTCCAGTGCACACACATGTTTATACTTGGCCATTTGGCTTGTGTGCATGTTCACGGTATTTTGTTTTCTTTTATACGACTTTTATAAGCTTGTTTCAAGCTTGTAGCCAAACGATTAGCTCAAAAGCTCATTGAATAAGCTACAAGCCTTGAAACCGCTTATGCTTGGTATGTATAGTCCGATATTCTTAATACTTGTTTAATATTAGTATGTAGTTAATTGAAAGCGAAAAACCATAAAAACCACTATAAGCTCAGTGATAGCTTCTATTTAAGAAGTTTATTACCCATCGACTTATTTACGTACATAAGCTATCATTTTATATTTTCCTAGCTTCTTTTATTTATTGTAGAATTTTGTAAAAGTTTGATTTTCTTTATTCATTTAATATTTTTAATAAATCTATAATAGTTTTAGTAATTAAATAATTAATAATAAATAAATAAAAGCATAAAAATATCTTTTCGGTTTAAAATTAGTTTTCTAATATTTTAGATTTTTCTAAATTTAAATTTCATTTTCTAGGTTAATTTTGTATTTTCTTATATTTTAGTGCATTTTAAATACTTAATAAATAGTTTTAATTAATAATAATTAAATAAATAGTTTTAAAAATAATTTTCTTTTTCTAATAATTTTCTTTTATTATTAGGATTGTAAAAATTTTATTTTCACATTTGTAGGCCTTTTATTTCTTTAAACTCACGTTTTATTTTGTACATTTACGTAATTTTATTTAAACGTACGTTTTAGGTTTTAAATGTTCATCATTTTAAAAATAGTGATAGCGTTTATTTAATATATTTTATCTTTTATTTCCTTTAAATGTAAATCCCTACTATAGTTATAATCAATTTGTTTTTATACGTTTACGTTTAATTTAGGTTAAACGTCGTTTGTATATCTTTACGTTTTAGGTTTCGATTATGCGTTTTTATTGGCGTAGGCGTGATGAGCTATTACTATTCACATTCCTAGTGTTAGTCAATCAGATTCCTGTTTTCCTATACTAATATTATTTTCAACAATTCACAAGTCATTGTATTCAGGATATCACGCCTCACCAGGACATAAACGATCCAAGGACATTTTAATCCTTGGTGAACTTCCATTCTCTCCCGGGCTGTCGCCCTTTTATCATCTGTTACGGTTGACCGTTCACAAGCGGTTGGCTCGCGTGACGGAGAAATAAAAGAAGGTAGTTCGGGAGGAATCCGTTAGCAAGTTCGATACATTTGTTAGGAAAAAAATGATACACAACCCAGTAAAAATTGGCAACTGCGATACATTTATAAACAATTATCCCTTTTTTTTAATGATTTAACATCTGAGTTGATAGTCACCTTCTTACTCTGTCACTACAAGCTGAGTTCAAGTTGAATTTCTTGATAAGTTATAGATATTTAATAAATTCAACATAGTGAGAAGGTCGGTGATGTTTACCTTTGTTAGTTTTATGGATATAAATTAGTAGACGTGAGTTAGGATTGAACTTGAGACCACGGGATTGCACGCTTTACGTATGAGAATTTAAAGTTAATAATTAAATATAAACGTTATATTTATTTATTGATTAAACGAATAACTAACGAACGTTAAGTAATTAATGTAATGGACTAACGGGCGTTAAAGGTATTTGGAAAAGGACTTAATTGCAAATATTGGGAAGGTTCCGAAATCCCTATGGGATACCATTAACCGATCGGCCAAGGGGAAGGAAACCCAACCCAATTGCAATTCAACTTGTTCACCAAGTTACTTGAGTATATATACAAAACCTAGGGTGTTTGTAAAATTATCTCTTGTGCTCATTGCTAAACCCTAAAACTGTTTTGTGTGTGGTTTTCTTGTCCAAACCGATCAGCAACCCTCTAGGGGATCGATCATCACTTTTCTATTAAACAAAGTTATTTGTTTTATCAAAACTAGCATTACTTTAATTCGGTTTAGTATGTGTGTACAAGAACGTGGTAATAACATACTTCTGGTATTATTCTTGGATTGAATTACAAAACAGTAAGGGGTAATTCATATAATCCTAATTAAATCAAATTAGGGTTCATCCGTTGCTAGTTTGTGGATTTGATTCTTGCTCGGCTAGAATCAAGAAAAGGTACGCATATTCTTTTATGTTAATTAATTGTTCATTAATAAATCCTATACGCTTCCGTTTGATTACTTTGATGTTTTGTGATTATTTATTAGATTGTCATGTTATATAATTCCAACAGGGGCATCACGAGTCATTGGTTTTTAATGAGTAATTAATTACATAAACGCGTAATAAAACAAATACTTGTATGTTGTTTGATATGTTTATCTAGGGTTTATGTTTAATTTTTTTGTGGGTCGATTTTTTTATTGGGGTGTTCCCATATTTTTTAATGTCGACACATATAAAATTTTAGGGTTTGAAAATTGTTTGCTAACCTTATTAAAACCTAGAATTAATATATTGGTTACGTGATTAATTCATGAATAATTTGTTATGTGTCATGGAATTTTTATATGCGATCTTGTGACTTATTTGTATAATTGTTATGATATCCATGATTATACATGCATGTTAGTCATGGATAAGTTGCTTTGATATATTGTTTAATTGTTGAGACATATTTAATTATGATAAATCTTGAATTGGGGAAGACTCCAATTATATATATTAATGAATCAATTATGTGCAATTTGGTATATTATTAATTAAGGGTTTACGCAATCGATTCGCCGATGTATGTGGCTCACTTTCTATCGCTGGAGTGAAAGCCCTAATTAATATATACATTAATTTAACCTAGATATTGATTATTAATAGGGTTTTATCGAATAAGTTGCATGTGGCTACTTGTTTACACGTATAAATTGTTTATTATGTGCGCATTGTTTTTTAGTAGTTTATTTTTTATTTGTTACTTGTTTGTTTATTATGTTAGACAGTTTTAAGCAAAGGGTAATTTTGAATAGAAAAATAATACGGACTAAACAATGGCGAAATTTGATTTGTTTTGGAAGAGTTAAGTTTTCAATAGTTTAATTGATTGGTGACTTTGGTATAAATGGTCTGAACGGCTCACCCACTAGAATGAACTATAAAGGGGTTAATAAAGAAGTGCGCACAGTCACACTGAAAGGATGTCTCTGCCCCCTGTAAGTTCGAATGGAGCTACTAAGTAAGCCATAGAATGTACAAAATCATCTTAAGGGCGAATTAGTTTTAATTCCATACACCACTTCGGTGGTAATTATCCGAAACACTAAGTGTTTACACTTATGCAAAAGTACGGTATAATGGACGATAATTAACACTAAATTCCTTGATTGGTGAACCCAATACCTCAGTCAAGACTTTGATAATTTGATCTTTATGAATTGGTAATAAAAAAAAATTTATTAAATTTATGCTACAAGATGAATGCATGACATCTTTGTACATATTTGATTTGACCACATAAAATCAAAACTAGTACCCTTTTAAATTAAGTTATATGCCATCTAATTAAAAGGAACACTTGAAGTTGCAATTTATGTCATGAGAGTACTTGGCTAGATTGTGATGGAGAGGTAAATCTCTATGTAAAGTGAGACCTTACATGGACATATTTGCAGTTCTTTAAGTTAGACACTTAAGTTGAGTAGGAAGTGAGACTTGGACTCAATGGCATAAGATGGGATGAAACATGTTTATATTTGCAATAGCGTTGGAAAATATAAATCCCATAATGATATAGGAGTTGGAAATTGTTTGCCAATTAATGTTCGAAAGATTACCTTATTATGTGCTTTCGTTACTAGCAGATCAACTGATGTAATGAATCTATGATAATTTGGATCCTAGTTTTCAAGAAAATTATATGGTTATATGTTTATATTACCGTTGGGTATATTTGTTTCTTGAAAAGTGTATTATCGAAAATACTAATACTTGAACTTTTTTCTGTAGAAATGGCTCAAAACAACGATAACACTAACACTGCTCTAAATTATGCGTTCAAAAACTTTTTTGATCGAGAAAAGTTGACTGGCTCTAAGAATTTCAATGATTGGCACCGCTCTTTGAGAATTGTCTGTAGAGTTGTTGACGGTTGAAATATATTTATAAACCTTGCCTCTTGAACCCACTGGTCCTCTGACTACTCAGTGAAAAGGACGAGTGGAAGCTGGAGTATAAGCGTCATAATGATGTGGCTTGTATTATGTTGGGAGCGATGGAATCGCTCTTCAAAAGCAGTTCGAACATTATTTCCCATATAATATGCTCAATGAATTTCGAACTATGTTTGAGAAACCGGTGCCGTCGAGATTTATGACTTGACCGACGCATTACACAATTGTAGGCGGGGAGAGGGTAAACCGTAAGTGCTCATGTATTGGAAATGAAAGGATACATGGATCAACTCAAGGCACTTGGCAAAACTTATGATGATGACATGGTGTGAATCGATTAATAGATCCTTAACAAGGATTTTAATGGTTTTGTCGAAACTTCAATATACTGCTGCGTGGGAAGGCGATTCTTGACCTACACGCATTGCTAATTGACTATGAGAAAGGGTTACCTCAAAGGTTCCTACCTCCGGTACTTGCTATTCGGTGGAAGGATTAATAAGCCAAAACGCGCGTGCGAACAACAAGAAAGGGAAGGGTAAGGGTAAGGTTGACAAAGGCAAGCAGGTTATGGCCTATCAACCTCAACCCAAGAAGAACCCTACTCCTAGGAAGGATAATCCTAAAAGGATCAAGCATGCCACCATCGCAAGGCAGTTGGGCATTGGAAGAGAAATTGTGCTCTATATCTTGATGAATTGCGGGCAAATAAGATGAAATACGACGGGTCCTCGGGCGCGGTCCTTGAGTAATTTATTTGTCATTGAATTATTTACTCTAAATCATAAAAATTCACGGTATATGATCTTGGTTGTGGTATTCACATTTGTAATACACTATAGGGGTTTAGAGTGGAGAGGAAGCTTGCCTATGGGGAGCAATATCTGCACATGGGAAATGGCACACATGCAGTTGTTGAAGCCATAGGAATGTTTAGTTTAGTATTGCCTCCGGGCTTAGTCTTGTTATTGAACAATTGTCATTCGCACCTTCTATAATTAGAGGTGTTGTTTCCTTTCGCTTTTGTTGGATGATGGTTTTACTCATACTATTTCACGTAATGGAATTGATGTTTCTTTAAATGGTGTATTTTATTTTAAAGCAATTCTTGTGAATGGTGTGTTTGAAATTGATGTGATTGGAAATGAATCTAACAATAATAATAATTCAATGTTTAGCATTAACAAGAAGATAAAGTTAGACTTAAATTCTTCTTATCTTTGGCATTGTAGACTTGCTCATATAGGCAAGGCTCGCATGCATAATTTGCAACAAGAAGGGCTTTGCAAAATATCAATGATGAATCATTTGATAAATGTGAGTCATGCATATCCGGGAAGATGACTAAGAAACCTTTTCATAGAAATATGGAGAGGGCTTCGATCTACTTGGTCTTATTCATCTTGATGTGTGTGGACCACTTAGACATATGTCAAGAGAGGTGCTAGCTACTTCTTAACCTTCTTGATGATTTCACCGTTATGGTTATGTTTATTTACTTAAGCATAAACATGAGGTGTTTGAAACATTTAAGGTTTTCAAAGTGAAGTAGAGCGCAATTGGAAAAGAAGATTAAAGCTCTTCGATTTGATAGAGGAGGCGAGTATCTAAGCCAAGATTTTAAAGATTACTTAGCGAGAATGGAATTGTCCAGAATCTCACTTCTCCATATACTCCACAACAAAATGGTGTATCCGAGAGAAAAATCGTACATTTTGGACACGATCGATCTATGTTTAATCTTACCACTCTACCTTTATCCTTTTGGGATTATGCTTTGGAATCATTGTTCGCATTCTAAATATGGTTCCACAAAGAAGGTTGATAAGACACCATATGAAATATGGCATGGTAAAGCTCTAACTTTGTCTTATTTAAAGGTCTAGGGTTGCGAGGCGTATGTTAAGCGTGACTCGCAGATAAACTCCAACAAAGATCGTAAAGTGTATCTTCGTAGGATACCCTAAGGAAACTATGGGTTACTACTTTTACTATCCAGCGAAAATAAAGTAGCTGTTGCTAGGTATGGAGATTTTCTTGAAAGATATCTCGTATCTCAAGAATTCGGTGGGAGAGTTTATGATCCGGAAGATGATCAAGAAGATGCATTACCTTCGAAAACACTAACGTACTTCGGTGAGGCACGATAGTGCGGGTCCTCTACCGAAGTTGAAGTGATTCCGTTAAGAGATCCGTAAGGTCTAAGCGTGCACCGAATGTCTATGTATTAACGTAGAGGTTGAAAAACTATGTTAGGAGATCTTGGAGAGCCTACTAGTTATAAAGCTGCCATGGCAAGTCCTGATAAGGAAAAATGGCATGTTACAATTAATGGGAAAATGTAATCCATGAGAGAAAATGAAGTCTGGGTGGAGGTTGACATACCTCTAAACGCCAAGGTGGTTGGAAGTAAGTGGCTCTATAAAATTAAGACTGACATGGATGGCAATATACACGTCTATAAAGCTCGTCTAGTTGCACAAGGTTTTACTCAAACTTATGGCATTGATTACGAGGAGACCTTTTCTCCTGTAGCGGACATTAGAGCTATTAGAATTCTTATAGCTATAGCGGCATACTATGACTATGAGATATGGCAAATGGATGTCAAAACCGCCTTCTTAAATGGTCGCATAGATGAAGATATCTATATGAAGCAACCTGAGGGGTTCGTGAATCCACAATTTCCAAACCGTGTGTGCAAACTTCAAAGGTCCATTTATGGATTGAAGCAAGCATCAAGGCAATGGAATAAGAGATTTGATGAAGAAATCAAAAGGTATGGATTTATTCAAAATCTTGATGAGCCATGTGTATATCACAAAGTTAGTGGGAGTGATGTAATTTTCCTAATTCTTTATGTCGATGACATATTAATTATGGAAAAGACATTCCAAGTTTGCAAAATGTTAAGGCATATCTTGGGAAGTGTTTTTCCATGAAGGATTCTGAGTTGCATACATTCGGGAATCAAGATCTACCGAGATAGGTCAAAGCGGTTAATTGGTTTAAGTCAAAGCGCTTACATTGATAAAATATTGAAGAGATTCGGTATGCAAAATTCCAAGAAAAGGATATTTGCCGATGGAAGTAAAGCATGGCTTATGTAGCGATATGTATGCTTCAACACTGCCGAGGTGGCACGATGCGTAAAGTTCCTTATGCTTTGGTGTAGGATCTATTATGTATGCGGTAAGATGCACAAGGCGGATGTGGCGTTCGCTCAAAACATGACCGATCGATATCAACGAGAATCCGGGTAAACTTCTTTGGATTGTTGTTAAACATATTCAAGTATCTCGAAATACTAAAGATATGTTTTAGTGTATGGTGGAAATCCGGACACGAGCTTGGTGTTACTGAGTTCTTGTGATGCGTCTGGCGGTGTGATAAAGATGATCGAAGTCTCGGATGGGTTATGTCTTTGTCATCAATGGAGGAGCGATGATTGGAAGAGCAAGAAGTAAGTCGATTGCTATGTCTGCGATGAAGCGAATACATAGTCGCCGGAAGGCGCAATGGAGGCTGTGTTGATCCCAGTTGAGCAAGCGATCTAATATAGAAACTGACTTGAACAAAGAACTTATTAAGTATTACGCGGAATTTAACACTTAATCTTAAGAAGAAGAACACTAAACATTCAACACCTCAATATTATTGATAATACGAATACTCTTACAGTATTAGGTTTTTGCAACCTTGAAGTGTATCGACCTTAGATATAAAACATACGCACATCTAACCTAACCTAGGATCTCCTTTTATAGGCTAAGGAGTCCTTTACATTATACAATACGTAACCTACAAGATAAATATCTTTTCCATATTTATCTAATACAATAAACTAAACCGACTATACAAGACTAGCAGTGATTACATAACATTATCCGTGGTTACACTCTTCTACTAGTCGCGGTTTGTCTTCATCCGTGGTTACATTCTTCTGTCTGTGGTTATATCAAACCTGTCCGTGGTTCCAGCACTTAGAGTAATTCTTGATCCAAGGAACCTAAACCCCAACAATCCGCCCCTAAACTTGATACATTGCAACAGAATTCTCAAGTTTCTTTTAAGCTCAAAACATCTGAATTGGAGGATGTAGCCAAACACTTACTAGCCTTAAGAATGTTCTCATATTTCAGCAACAAATTGTAAGCTTGACCATCATAGGGTACTAACATCTTGATACAACCAGGCTTCAACATCGAGCAATAATTCACGGATGCTTATTCGGTTGAGGATAATCACCTTCTACAAGCATATAAATAATCTTTCGAAGCAGTTAAAACATGAACTCCACAAGTTTGATATAAAAACCGACTAGTAACTTGACCATTGTAGAGTCCTTGCCATTCGGGTTCATCATGAGTAGGTTCAAATAGAATCTTCAAATAATGATAAACCAGTCTCTCATGATAATCATTTGGATGTACTTCACCAAATTTATTCTTGTAAAGTATCCAAAGATTCATCAAATCATCTCTATCAAAATACTGAAGCATCTGTGAAAATTTATTATACTCAGAAACTTCATTGTTGAGTCTTTGAATTTTCCAAACACCTTCACTTCCAACTTTCAGCTTAAACTCATAAGAAATGATTTGATTTACATCTTCAACAACTTTCAATCTTTTAGAATCAGATGTCTCCTGAACCTCAGATTTTCTCTTTCTTTTACTTTGAATCCACTCTTCATCCTTTTTAATCCACTCTTCTTCCTTTTTAGAATTCATTGGACAGTAATCATCATTATTAATTCTCATACATCTCTCATAAATCTCCAAAATTCTTTCAAATGAACACCTACTAAGATTATCAGAAACATGTATGCCTGAATTCTTAATAATCTTCATCAATACATTTCTCATCTGTGCAATTGAAGGAGGTTTCTTTCTAATAACTTGCTTTCTTGCTTTACCAACCTTCCTTGCCAATGTACCCAAAAGTCTAGCTTTTTCCTCATCATCTAACAAAGCCCATTCTTGTGCAGTATACTCATCACTTATTAATTCAGAAGCTTCAAGATAGTTTTGTGATTCATACCATGTAGCTAACCATCTCTGACTAGCTTCCTCTTCATTTTGCTTTCTTTTCACTAAAGCTGCTTGATCCTCAGCTACAATACTTTTAGCATACTACGCATCATAAGCTTCTTGTTACGCTTTATTTTTAAACTTGACACAACCTCTTTACCTTTCCCAACATCAGTTGAACCACTTTCTTCTTCAAAGGTTCACCAATAACTAGACTTTTAACTCGGGTGTGGTTGCGATGGTGAATGAAATAGATGAGGTTTTGCTTAGATTTATCAAGGTACTTGCGACTTTTTCTCAACTTCTTTAGACTTAGGTTGTGATTCAGAGAGAGTTGTGACAATAGTGGAAGTGGTTATGATAGCAGTGGGTATGATAGTAGTGGGTATAATTGTGATGTCTGAAACTGCATCAGTGGTTACAAGAGTACTAACCATGGTTTCAGACATACCATCAGTGTTTGTGTCCTTCACTACATCTTCTGCAACATTCTTCAAAATTTCAAGAACTGCTTCATTCCCATCTTTATCAGAAACCAAAAATTCATTATCTCCACTATCAACATCTTCATCCATATGTACATCAACAGATATATCACCAGCCTCGCCTGAATTCATGCCTTCACTCCTCCCCTGTTTGGATACATCTTCCACATTCAGAGTTGGAGAGGAGTCCACCAACTTTTTCTTTCATCGCATAGCTTTCAAAACAGCAACCCCAGGTCGTCGTACTTTTTCCAAAACCAACACTCTGTGCTTCAATCTCCTAATATCCTTTCCCTGAAACACAGTCAACTTCTGTAGACCTGAAATTGTATTCTCCATTTTAGCACACTTAGCCGTCAAGTCATTTAAACATTCAAGAATATCCTCCCCACTTCGACCTGTGTTAACTGGTCCGAGAGGTGGTTCATTGGAAAATTCATCATGTACAAACTCATTATCCGTTAATTCAATGTCATGTTCCAATCTATCCTCATCACTTGAATTTGTGTTAAGCGCTCAGAGGTGAATCCTTGGATATAGTAGACATAGCACCGGACTAGCCTCGATCATCTATGCACTCACAGCGACCCGGTTGGCTAGGGATTCCTCCACTGTGTTAAGTTCAAGGAACTCTCCACATTAGGAGTTGCCAATGGTTGGGTCTTATTTATGTTTCCACTATCGACCGACATCAAAGCATGAATCAGTAGTGGAAGCCCTTCCAATCATGTCACCTCCACTCCATGTGACAGCCTCATGAACAACACCACTAACACTAGCCTGAGGTAGCTTAGTGCCCTTCTGTCGCCGAGTCCATACTATAGGTATAACAGTGGTTAGGGTATGACTATCAGTGGTTTGAGGTGTACTAGCAGTGGATACAGTGACAATAGGTTGAGACACAAGACCTTCATCAAACTCAGGATCAACAGGCAAAGTAAGCATGTGAGGAAATATAGGAACATCTCTAATGTGTACATTATGTGGCTGATTCCTCATATGAGCAAAAACCTTAGGAAGCATATGATGGACTTCATACTCCCTAGTATGTTCAACATGTTCCTCTATTTGATGTTCCACAATTAGTTGAACAAACCTAGGATACAAATAGTATTTACCCTTCTTCCTAATGTTTTGTACTAACCCCTCATAAATCATCCTAGACCAATTAAACTTCCTTCCATCAGATAAACAAATAATAGCAGTAGCAATTTTGGAAGGAAAGTCATTAAAACCTGTGGTCTTGTTACTCATACACATCAACAAGGTGTGAATCAAAAACTTCCATTGTTGTGAAAACAAACTCTTAAAGAATTGTACCTTTTCACCCCTGTGTGTATATCCTAATCTCTCTAAACCAGCAACAATCTCAACATCTGAAAGATTATCAACACCATCAGCATCATCAAACTTCAAAACTTCCCGAATGATGTCCTCAGTAACAGAAATAGCATGCTCATCCACAGCTGAACGAAACACCTCCACTCCATCAACCTCTTCAAGTGTAGCATTCCTCCAGAATTGATGTATGTAGGCTTTAAGAATGTGGGTTGAACTGTTAAAGCATAGTGAATGGGACTGTTAACTAGGAAATCGATCATTTGATGAAACCCTTCAGATCGAGCATTCTTGGTGAGGATGGCAACTAGATTATGTGAAGTGGAATACTTTTCAGCCATTGTGATTAATGATCAGTATGAAGTGGGTTTTGTGAATTAAGCAAAGACAGTGATTAGGGTTAAGGTTCAGCGCCAATTGGAAGTGGTTTGAGAATCAAATAAATGATCCGTCCGTGATTTGAGAAGAGGGATATAGGTTTGCCAATGTTACCAAACGACCCCTGTAATATCCAAAACTAAGCACCATGCTATCCGCGGTTCCAGAACTGCTATCCGCGGATGAAACATACCATCAGCAGATACATTGGATCACTTCTTCCAAATGACCAAAATATATAGCAAGTAAATCTGTGTCACAATAAGTAAGATCTCACAAAAATATGAAGGATTACACACATTTTTTTTAAACATTCTAACACAAGCAGCTAACACACCAGCTCAACACAGAGCAGCTCCTTATGCACACATATCCTTCATACCTGCAAGACAAAAACACACAACCAACATAGAGAAGTAGGTTATTATTGTCAGTGGTTAGAAAAAGCCAGAAGTGGTTTCAAAAGACCTATCCGTGGTTTGAACAGGTAAGTCAATATGGTCAACTTCTAGAATCTAATATCAGTCCAACGCCCAAGAAACTCATTAACTGCCCAACCACATTTAACCTGCCCCTTATTTACTTCCATAACCCTAAACTCCACTTATAAAAAGAACCCAAATCTTACATAACACATACACCAATCAATATCAAAACCCTAATTGCTCCAAAGTCTCCAATCAACTGCAATCACAATGTGGAACCCTAGTTGGAATAAACCATAAGTAGTTAATCTAACATCCTCATCATCATCTTCATCATCAAGTGAAGATGGTAACCCATGGCAGTTCTACTTTCCTCCACAAGAACCAAGACCATTAAAATCCCCATTTCTTCCATCATCAGAAGATGATAGTGTGGTGAATCCAAGTGATGCATCTGAGGACTCTGATGACTCCTCAAAGAAGATAACTTCAAACTCCCAACCTTCATCATCCCAACCCTAATCAAGACCACGAGCAAGAAATCCACCACTCCCAAAAGACAGAGAGGTGGTTCTTGGTCTTCCTGCACCAAGTTGTGGTGCTTCTTCACACATCGTAAGGGGGAAGGGAAAAAGCAAAATGGAATGATGCTTTTGGTGAAACCGATGAATGCAAGTATAATATGACTATGTCCTTTGTGCTTCATCTATGTATTCATCTTCATCATCTTCGTTTGCATCAATCCATCCTTCCCATTTTGATCCTTAGCTGCTTCATCGTACTGGCCATGCATATGACAAATGCATATCCAGCAATCATGCATATCCAACAGCTGAGGATAGTATTAGGAAATCATGTATAGAAGTAGTCTTTTAATTTTCACTTGAAGTTTCATTGTAAGCTGTAAGCTGTAAACTTTTTGATGAATGAATGAACAATTTAACTTCAGTACTTCTTTAGCTTCTATAATGACTTGTCTTTTATCTGCAAAATGATTAGTAGAAACACAGAACAACAAGCAGTGGATAGAACAAAACTATCAGTGGTTAGAAACAAGAATAGCAAAACTAAGATTACATAATAACAGTCCAATACTTATACAAACTGGTGCAAAACAATTTGAGAATTTAGAGATTAATCATTCCAATACTAACAACAAGGTCTTGAAACCTCCCACATCAAAAGCTTTGGTAAGAAGATCGGCAACATTGAAATCGGTATGGATTTTTACCATTTGAATTAGCCTTTTCTCATTACAATCTCTAATAAAGTGATGCCTTATCTCAATATGTTTAGTTCTAGAATGTAAGCAGGATTTTTAATAACATAAATTGTCTTGTTATTATCAATGTAAATCTTAGTATGCATAAATTGTACCCAAAATCCAACAATTGATTACGAATCCAAAGAACTTGACCACAAAGAACTAGCTAGCGACCACATATTCACTTCGGTTGTAGAATTAGCCACAATAGTTTGCTTTTACACCGCCAAGAAATTAATCTACTTCCCAAAACCGACATCCTCCGGTAGTAGACTTCCTATCCAAACTAGCACCAAAGATAGTCACTATCATGTAGGCCACCAAATCAAAAAGGAATCCTTAGAGTACCAAAGGCCCAATTTAGGATGACCTTTCAAATATCTAAAGATCCTCTTATGACATTCATGTGTGAGATATTTGGTGTGACTTGAAATCTTGCACACACATCACGAGAACATAATATCTAGCCTAGATGCAATAAGATACATCAAAGATCCAATCATGGATCTATACAACTTCAAATCAACTTTGGGACTTCCATCATCTAGTAGCGAGAGGTTTACGAGTCTCCATAGGTGTACTTGCACTCTTTACATCTTGAAACCCAAACTTCTTTAACACATCTGCTACATACTTGTCTTGACTAATGAAGATACCATCATCCTTTGTTGAACTCAGTAGCCCTTAAAAGAAAGTGAGTTCTCTATAGAACTCATCGAAACTTATCATGCATAAGTTTCTCAAAATCTGCATAGCTCCTTGTTTGTAGAGCCAAAGATGATGTCATCTACATAAACTGAACCAATAAAATATCATCTTTGTGCTTTCTAATGAACAAAGTTTTATCAATCACCCTCTTTAAACCCATTGTCCATCAAATAAGTAGACAGCACTCATACCATGCCCTAGGAGCTTGATGCAATCCATACATAGCCTTCCTCACCTGTAAACCTTGTCGGGATGATCGGGATCTTCAAAACCGGAGGTTGACAAACATAAACCTCCTCATCAATAGTGCCATACAAAATGCACTTTTAACATCTATCGATACACAACAAAATTCTTGAATGAAGCATAAGCCAGAAACAATCTAATAGCCTCTATCCTTGCAACTGGTGCAAATACTTCATCATAGTCCAAACCTTCAGTTTGTGTGTATCCTTGAGCAACCAACCTTGACTTGTTCCTCACAACAATACCTCTTTCATCCCTCTTGTTTCTGAACACCCATTTAGTCCCAATTGCCCTTTTTCCATTAGGAAGATCAACCAATGTCCAAACCTCTTGAAGCTTGAACTGTAAAAGCTCCTCTTGCATTGATTCTACCCAGCCTTCTTCTGATAAAGCTTCTTTCACTCTCTTGGGCTCCTTCTGAGACAGAAAACAAGCAAACATGCAATTTTGCAGATCTTTATATTGTTTCTTTTGTGAAGTGATTACGCAAAGAACCCATGTTCGAGAAAGGGTTCGGTGTTCTTAATTTCGCTTCTTGTTTGAACTGGAGTATTCAAGTTTCCAAGTAGTTGTTCCTTGGGATGAATCTTGTGAATCCTTGTAGTGGTGATTGGACTTTCATGAATGACAGTTTCCAAGTTTGACAAATCAGCATTGAAGAAATCATCCATGTCTTCATCATCAGTAGGAGTATCAATTTCAATCAAACCAGGCATATTAGGATCATGTGGATACTCCTCATCACCAAATAGTGGCTTTGGATGTGGTCCAAAGAAAGTACTATCACTAGTACTTTTATCCGGGTTTCACTTGAACTATCAGTGGTAGAAGATGGTTTGTCGTGATTCTGATTGGCCTATCGGTGCTTTTAGTAGGCTTAGCGATTGCTTGCGATGATTTTCTTCTTTTCAATTTCTTCTACCGACACCGAGTTATCTTTCAACAACTCATCCTTATCTTGATGATGATCAACATTGCCTCCGATATTGATACATCATCATCGGTGGGACCTTGCTTGTGAATGATGGAAGGAGCAGAACCGACTTTCCACTTTTCAACCAAATAGAACTCCTTTGGAGAATCGACTTCCTTGGAAGATGTATACGCCTCGAGAATCCTTTTGTGTACCGCATTAACATTAGTGGAAGTTCACGCAATGATAGGCTCATAATTCATAGATTTGGTTAGCATATCAATGTTAAGCGACCGATCACGGTCCTTTGGTTTCAACACTAGGAGTCTTTTCACCGAATTGAACATGTAGGTTCTCTTCAACAAGTCTAGTCCTCCTATTGTATACTCTAAAGGCTTTGCTATTAGTAGAATAGCCTAAAAGTATCCATCATCGCTTTTTCTTGAAACTTGCCTAGGTAGTCTATGGTATTCAAGATGGTAACAGGACACCCAAAAGGTTTTAGGAATGCAATCATTGGCTTCCTATCATGTAACGACTCATAAGGGGTCTTGTTATGAGGCTTCACTACCTTACTTACATTTTGCACATAACATGCAATTCCTACGACTTGACCCAAAAGTTAGTTGGTAACTTTGACTCGACAACATGGTCCTAGCATCCTCAATTAGTGTTCTATTTTCCTTTCGGCTACACCATTACATTGTGGTGTTCTACCAACACTAAACTGTCTTTCTATACCCTTAGCTACAGGCGATTCATCACATCATTCTTAAACTCGGTTCCATTATCACATCGATTACCTTTACCTTATGATTTACTAGATTTTCTATCTTAGTAATGAAACTCTTGAGGATCTCACTAGTCTCACTCTTAGCGACCAAAAGTATACCCAAGAAAATCTACTATAATCATCGGTGATAACTAGGCATTCGCTTATGGTTCAAACTTCTAACAAAGGTAGGTCCAAATAAGTCCATATGAAGCATAAGCAGTGGTTGTGTGATGGTGTTTGATTTTGGTCTTACAAGAAGCTCTATGTTGTTTACCTTTTGACAGCCACACACAGTTCCTTACACTCAAAAACCTTTGAAGGTAACCCTCTCACTAAGTTTCCTTTTACCGGTTTATTGATTGTTTTGTAATTGAGATGACCTAGCCTTCTATGCCAAAGTTTTGACTCATCAGCGGATGCTTTAGCAAACAAACATAAGGACCTATTAGGAAGAACATCTTTAAGATCAAAACAATATATATTTTCCTTCCTAGGTACCCTAAGTTATATAAACTTCTCATCGGGCATCTTAAACTCGGAGACAACACCACACACTCGGTTTCCCCAAAAGTACCCAGTTTTTCTTATCACACATTTGAGAAACACTTGAATAAATTGTACTTAAGTCCCTGTGCCAAATAGACCTTTTCAAAGTCTAAATTCCTGTTCGATTATGCCTCGCCAAGTATCTTTCCTCCCTTTAGATCATTGCCAAATGCCACATATCCTCCATCAAAAGCTTCAAAATCTTCTGGTTGCTTCCATCCCAAGTCATGTGCCCGAGCAACCACTATCAAAACTCCTTTATCTTTTAGCTCATCTTGTAGATTGCCCCGCACATGAAATTAACTAAGTTAGTTCCTTTTGTGGACCCAAGCCAATATCGACTTGGAGTGCGCCTGTGCATCAAAATATTCAAATTTCTTTAGGTCCATTGATGCACAGTTGACATGTGGTAAAACCTTGGTCTTAGGCTTCCATTGCCAACTTCTTTGAGGCCTTAACAACATAAAATGATTTCCAACCAACGTGTCGGTTATCATCTTTGGAATTTTAAAACTTCTTTTGAATTAGTGGTGATATTTTGCTTAATAATGGTTTGATTACGCTTAGCCGTGTTTACATTTTGCTTAGCGATGGTTGGAACCCATTTAGGTGCAGCAGATGACTATAGATTTTGTATTCCCATTCCTCATCAGCACTGCTCTTGGAATCATGTTTTTGTTTGGATGAGGGTTTGTATTCTTTGAAAAGTTTTGATAATTTACCCTCCTCCAATGATTCCATACTTGTGGTCTGTTTTTATTACAATTTCTCTGTAAGTGTTCAAAACTACCATATACAAAACAAGCATATTTAACACATTGAAACTCATCACCTAATCTGTTAGAAATTAGACCATTTAAGCTTCTTTGATTACCCCTAGGCTTGTATTGTTTCATCTGTTCCCTAGGTATTTCCCTGTACTCTACAACTTTCTTGGTAACTTTAGCTCCAAATCTAGGTACAAGGTTGACTTGCTGAGAATCAACTTTCTTAACTTTCTCTATCTCTTCAGACTTAGTTGATTCGGTTCTATCTTCCGAGAGTCGATTCCCAATCTTCTATTATGGGAGCATCGGATAACTTATCGAACTTATCTTAGGTGTTTCAGTCTTATTTATCTCTTCTACGGGTTTGTTAAAGCGAATTCACTACTAAATGACAGTTCTTTAGCGGTGGTGCATGTTTCATCAAAGAGGGTGGTGGCATATTATTGTATCCAAGACCAGTACCATCTTTAAGCAGTTTTGACATATTGGCTTATTTACTAGATCGAAGCATATTGTGTTTTGGCAACCCTAACAACATGTTTTCTTTTTCATCTAGGGCTTTTGTTTTACACTCTCTGCCTCGCTAGTTTATCTTTAAGCATTTTAATCTCTCTATCTTTAAAATCAATTTCACCACCAAGTATATTGATCTTTTCTACATACTCAAACTCACATTTAATCTGAATTTTAGCTTCTCTTCCACACCTCAGACCAACTCTATAACCTAAGTTATCTAGAGTCAATCTTTCTACTTCTTTTCTCATACTCTCGGTGATAGCTTTTGAGATTCTAAGTTATCATAACATGATTTAAAAGAACAAGTAGATGTTTTAGAATCATTAGATACCTCGAATCGAACCGGAAGATGAAGCATAGGCCATTAGAGCAAAGTTATGCTCTTTTGAAGCTTCACTAGCAAGAAAAGCTGCATTTGGACCTTCTTCAATCGATCACCCAATCATAATCACCAATCCCATCACGAGCAACCAAAGTGAAGAAGCGTGAGCTCTTCCGTTGTCTTCTTAATGCCTTCAATTCTTTTAGAGCTCGACATTCCCTAGCAAAGTGACCTTTCTTCTTGCGATTAAAGCACTCCATCTTGCTTTTGTCGAATCCGACTCTCCTTTGACCATCATACTTAACCTGTCTTCCATCCTCCTTAGAAACTTTCTTGCTTGGAGAGTCAACATTGCCATTTGCCATTGAAGATTAATCTCTTCAAGATCATCGGGATCAATTTGATCCGGATCTTGATTCAAAGACAAGAACACCGGTAGTTAATCACCCCGAAAAGCACAGATTGCACCATCATCGACATTATCACTAACGGTGGTATTGTTTGCAATAGCCGTGGTTACACCATAGGCGGATGGATACATCTTGTGGGCTTTTGTGATTAGTTGATACAAAAGCAATGTTTTGATTAGCGGAAGATGAGTGAGCAAAGTTATTCTCGGACTCATAAACCTTGAGTTGTTGAAGAGATTGTCTAGAGTCATCGTAGGAAAATCCTCCTTATTTCTCCACACAATTGTATGAATAGCCCATTCGGATGATAAACTCTAATGAACTTCAAATTAATATCTTCTTGAAGAAACTTGTAATTCAACGACTTCAGTTGGTCGATTAGTTTTGAAGTCTATTGTATGTGCCATCAATCTTTTCTCCACTAAGAGCGGTGAAGGTTTCAAATTGATGCTTGAGCATATTCATCCTTGACTTCTTAGTAGCTTCATTACCAAAGAAACCTTAATTCAAGAGCATCCAATAAATCTTTAGCGAGACTCATATTGATCAAAGTCCAAGGCAAACTCATTAGGTATTCCCGTAGAGAATAATGTGAGCTTTGATCTCCATTTTCCTTTTAGCTTTATCAGGTTCACTAACAATAGCTATCTCTAGTCCATCCTCACCCTTCTTAGGAAGAGTGTCTCCCTTTTCAACAACATCCCAGAGAGCATAATCAATCATACGAATGTATTGCCTCATTCGCATTCTCCAGATTTGATACTCACCATGCTTGAGCATGGGTGCCTTTGAAGCAGTCACCATGTGAGTTTCATCAGACATCTTAACTTACTTGAATAAACTTCTTCTTGGTTACAGTTTCTAGATCACAAGCTTTGATACCACTTGTTGATCCCAGTTGAGCAAACGATCTAATATAGAAACTGACTTGAACAAAGAACTTATTAAGTATTACGCGGAATTTAACACTTAATCTTAAGAAGAAGAACAGGAAACATTCAACACCTCAATATTATTGATAATCTGAATACTCTTACGAAGATTAGGGTTTTGCAACCTTGAAGTGTATCGACCTTAGATATAAAACATACGTACATCTAACCTAACCTAGGATCTCCTTTTATAGGCTAAGGAGTCCTTTACATTATACAATACGTAACCTACAAGATAAATATCTTTTCCATATTTATCTAATACAATAAACTAAACCGACTATACAAGACTAGCAGCGATTACATAACATTATCCGTGGTTACACTCTTCTACTAGCCGCGGTTTGTCTTCATCCGTGGTTACATTCTTCTGTCTGTGGTTATATCAAACCTGTCCGTGGTTCCAGCACTTAGAGTAATTCTTGATCCAAGGAACCTAAAACCCAACAGGCTGTTTGGATTAGGAAATTCATTTCAGGGCTTGGTGTTATGCCTTCAATTGAATCACCTATTGATATGTATTGTGACAATTCTGCTGCAATCATATTTGCCAATGAACACAGGTCATGAAGGGCACCGGACATTTTCTACTAAGTATCACTATGTTTGGAAACAAGTCCGTGAAGGTGAAATAAATCTATTGAAAGTTCACACAGATGATAACTTAGCTGATCCATTCACTAAGGCTTTAGCTAAAGACAAGCTCGTTGGACTTGCCAATGGAATTGGACTTCGTTTAGCTAATAGTTTCATGCATAACTGTGATTAGTATTTGGATAAAGGATATTGTAAAACATTTATTATTTTGATGAAATAAAGTTTGGATTATGTTTATTTTCATTTATAATATTGTTGTCCTATATTTGCATGTTTAATCCGTAAATAACTAAGTTATTTTAAATGTCCGTTGTCGATTAATGATATGGGAGTATCATTAAATTAAGACAAATTTGAGAGATGTGGTAGAATATACTTGAAAGTATATTGATGAGAATGCATACCAATTTCAGATGATATTCAATGAATTGAATATAGGACTTATCCCAACTACATAATTTACTTTGTGGATATTGTTATAAGTAAATTATGAATAGTTATCCTCGGACTTGAGATACCGGATAAGTGTCATAAATGTAGTGCATTTCGTGGAGCAACTTAACGCTATCGTAATTGGTAGTCATAAGGGTTGTTTTCGAAATGTTACAAAGTTTGTGGATTATTCTTGTAGTCAAGATAGAATTTGTTCCTTCAAATTTATTTGGAGTTTAATACTGCTGGGCCTCTCGTAGGGTTGACAAGATGTTTGTGCGGCCGCACCCAAATCTCTCCTAAATATGTTTAGATGATTCGGTAATCTTGGTCAATCACTTATAACGAGAAACATAATAGTTTATAAAGAATGACTTAATTCCATATCTTTAGTTAACGTGGTATTAGAAACAAAAGGATAATATTAATGAGAAATCATTAAAAGGTTTTTCCAGGAGCCTTGCTCGAGTTGTACTAGAGGCATCGAAGTGTTGCTAGACGCTAACTAATGTGATCACTCTATTAAGATATATCCAAGTGGGAGCTGTTAGTTTTATGGATATAAATTAGTAGACGTGAGTTAGGATTGAACTTGAGACCACGGGATTGCACGCTTTACGTATGAGAATTTAAAGTTAATAATTAAATATAAACGTTATATTTATTTATTGATTAAATGAAATAACTAACGAACGTTAAGTAATTAATGTAATGGACTAACGGGCGTTAAAGGTATTTGGAAAAGGACTTAAATGCAAAGATTGGGAAAGTTCCGGAATCCCTATGGGATACCATTAACCGATCGGCCAAGGGGAAGGAAACCCAACCCAATTGCAATTCAACTTGTTCACCAAGTTACTTGAGTATATATACAAAACCTAGGGTGTTTGTAAAATTATCTCTTGTGCTCATTGTTAAACCCTAAAACTGTTTTGTGTGTGGTTTTCTTGTCCAAACCGATCGGCAACCATCTAGGGGATCGATCATCACTTTTCTATTAAACAAAGTTATTTGTTTTATCAAAACTAGCATTACTTTAATTCGGTTTAGTATGTGTGTACAAAACGTGGTAATAACATACTTTTGTTATTATTCTTGGATTGAATTACAAAACGGTAAGGGGTAATTCATATAATCCTAATTAAATCAAATTAGGGTTCATCCGTTCTTGTTTGTGGATTTGAATCTTGTTCATTTAGAATCGAAAATGTCGATATTCTTTTATGTTAATTAATTGTTCATTAATAAATCTTATACGCTTCCGTTTGATTACTTTGATGTTTTGGGATTATTTATTTGATTGTCATGTTATATAATTCCAACAACCTTAACAAGGACCATTCGAGGCAATAGGGTTGCGGGTTGCCGATGATGATGGAGGTCCAATAGCTTATAGCAGAGGACGAATGACCATGGTGGTGTTTTACGGTTTGCTTATTGAATGGGTATTCAACTTTTGATGTCAATCGAAAAATAAAAATCATTCAAGTAATGTCTAAAGTTAATATGTATAAAAAACTAATATCATAGGTACTATAAACAATAAAAATATTAAACAATGTCTGTTCTGGTAGTTTTATCCATTGTGTATTAAGATAACAAGTGAATGTAACCCGCCGCATTGCGGCGGGGTGCTTGGCAGTATTGAGTTTCCGTGTTACATCAAATTTTTTTAGTGTCACTCATATAAGTCATATATAGAGATGGATGTCAAGTATTCTTATATAGGACATGATAACAACGAATATTGTGCAGGTAGTAGAACCTTCCTCTAGTTTGCTTGGTCATCACAGGGGTAAAGAACACCCAAAATATCGTAGATATGTAGTTTCTAATCATCTGATGTAGTTTTCATATCATCCATAGTCCTAAGGAACACCACCTGCAAAATTGCAAGTTTTGTATTTAGAAAAAAGAACGCAACTAAACGCAATGTTATTGTCGATAATAATCGAATATTTTAAATAAAAAGAATGTCACTGTATTGTTAGAAGTTAAGACATTATGGTAAATTATTTGGAAAAAGTCGTTGTAAATATTACAAAAGACTATGGATCCTTTTGTATGTTATTGATGTATGTATTTTTTTGGGTTGCATCGACAACAACTGTAAAGAGTTGTTTAATTCATATTTTCGGTTCATACATCAATAAACTAATTGTTAATTCCTATTACAGTTTTTTATTACATGGTTAGTGTAAACGGATTTTAAGAATATGCTAATAACCGAAATATCGAATGTTACCAACATAGTAATTCTAAAATATGTCTCCTTTAATCTTATGCAGCATAGATATTCTATTACAGTATGCGCAGACGATATTAGAGAAACCTATTATGACGTAATTCGCATACTTCTAAAAATCAGTTTAGACTAATAGTGTAGGAAATTACAGAGAGTGAGAGACCATTTGAGACGTTTCATTACTATTCGAAGCAATAGTTAAAAGGTAAGAAAAATTCTGGAAATACAAACCTTCATTACAGACATTCAATATGATTGTTGCAGCAACATCATTGTCCAAAACGCCACCCTTTTCTAGCTTCCCTATGACTGTATCTACCTTAGTAAGAAAGTCTTCCACGTAACCAAACGCATGGATCTTGTATAATGTGGCCAGTATTTGTGCAGAGAATTTCTTTCACTGCAATATATATAAGAAACATTAAGTGACGCCATAAAAAAAGTTCATACCTACACGCTTGTGTTGGATTTTTTTTATATATTATCTACATGACAATTAAAAAAAAAAAAAAAAAAAAAAAAGCTTGTTTAAAAACTGATGAATTGATCTTTTGGACGTGGTAAAAGAATATCGGTCCTGAATTAAACCGTTTTGACCCGTTAACCAACCCGACCATAGATGTGTATTTTTTTATTCTCAGTTTTTTTTGCTAGTACCAACAATGAAGTTACTTATACATACCGGGATCACCCAAATGGTCAGACGAATGGCAATTATAGTGAGAAAAACATGTTGCCACATTAGTTGATACAAAGATCATTCGCCTTTTTTGTTGTTGTAAGCGGACCGGATTCTTTTTCTTTTACCAACGTTGATTCAATAGACATATCTTTAGAACGAATGGCTGCAACATATAAAAACCAAAATACAATCAATACCATCGATTCAATATCTCGATGTACAGCTTTTGGTTCAAAATAGTCGCGAAGACAATAGGTTACCTTATCACATTGCCGCACTTAATTTCTCGTACCTTCTTTGTGGATTTGTCAGCCTGCATTACGAAAAACCTTAGCATCCAGCCTTGAGTGGCCAAAACAAACCTAAACAATTAAATGATGCAACCACATACCTCATTTTCTGATGCTGCTGTAAATTTGATATTACATGTAAGTACATTCCCGAGTAAGCCTAATATCGAGTAACGGACATGTTCCCACATTAGCAACCGTGGCTGCTGCATAAAATTAGATATTACACGTGAGTAAGCCTAATGTAGTCTACTATATAGTAGACTACATTTATTCCCTCGAATAATCCAAGCGTTTGGAAAGGTTTTGATGAAGTCGTGCTGATTTTAATTATAGGAAAACCGAAACGTAAAACGTATTTAAAGTCGGTGAGAATGAACATAGCAGAATACTTATTCCGTCAATACTTTTACCAAACACGTTGCCAGCACTAATTCCACCTAGTTCATCCAACCAATTACAAACCAACATGTAGGCCAAAAATATCATAAGTCATCTTGTTCCCTAGCTAATTTTAGACAGTAAACATAACAAAGAATACCTCGAATCGATGGCATCTCCTTGTCGACTTTTGATGCAAAATCACAAAGAAGCACCTTTCCTGTTACAAAAGATCATAACACAATAGCTATAAATCATTGAAACCTTCAATAAATGGTGTAGAAAATCCGAAATCTTAGCAGTCTTACATACCATTTAAGGATTAAACCCTGGGTTGTTACTCTTCCTCTCCGTATCTGTCATATGCACAAACCCTGCAATGCGGCAAGTCAAAAGATTTTGGCCTTTTTTTTTAATTTATCCAAAGTTCCTATATTAATCTGCTTATATTTCGTTGAACTAATACCCAATGGAGACCTAACTCAACACCTAAGATGCCCCCGAAAGGCAGGGTCTTATGCTACTCTTTCAGATTTGTTCTTTTTTTGTCTTATCATATCTCTTAGAAGTATAGTTGCATTCCATTTTATTTCCCAATATCAAAGCCAAAAGAGACCTAACTTAACATCTAACATGCCCCTAAAAGTCAGTCTAACGTGACCGAAAAAACAACATACCTTCACTCGACAGTACAACCGAAAAAACACGAACTTGAAACTTAAAGTTACCAAATACGAAAGATAAACTTACCTATTGTTTTAGTGTATAGCCTTATTTCTTCCATAAGGTCTGTGAGAATCCAATAACCTGAATGAGACAAACATGTTGAATAATTATTGAGCCTAATATGACGCAAGTGTGGTTTCAAAGACCAATTTCAATAGTTATTGAAAGTAAGACCACAAAATTGAAACATTAACTTTTGTACCCCAAAACTGAAACCCTACCTAAAAGCTAAATCAACACATAAAAACCAAGACCCCTAATTTTTTTTATATAAATCTGAAACTAAAACATATAAATTAGGTAAAAAAAAAAACTAACTACGGATTACTTGCAACAAAATCAACCTATGAATTATATAAAACATACCCCAAATTTTGCTGATGATTTTTCCAAAGCGTTCATAACCTTGGAATTCCCCACTACCTCAGCAACAAAAAATCACACCTTCAAACTTACACAAATTAAACCGACAAAAATTTGGATTACCTGTCTCTTGAAATCCATGTGCAGATCCACGGTGTTAGGCGGTGGAAGGTGTTTTATAGCTACATCTGGAAACAACGATGAAACATAAGGTTCGCATCACAAACGACCTCTTATCATGTAGGCTTTTAGGTTTCGGTTTTTTATTTAGGATCTATGTATATATGATTTTCATTTCGTTTTTTGATTTGAGATTTGTGTAAAGAAGAATCAAAAGTTTACCTTGAGCAAGTGAGTGATGCGCTTAATTTGAGGACACGTTGCACAATAGATTCCAGATGTAAGGATATGGTAAAGCATCAGCTATTACTTATTTTATTTTAGAGAAGATAGAAACCATCCCATGACCCATCTTCTAATTGTATGCTGAAACACTTTTAACGGACTATGTTAGTGGGCCAGGAAAGTAGCCCAACGTAATAATAACAAAAAGTTCGGATGGTGAATATAAAAATATACTTTGAGGAATATAAAAATATACTTTGAGGAGTCCTTGTGCTATATATCCTATATAAATATGATTTCTCAAACACAAAAAAAAAAAAAATTTAATTATTTGATTATTGCGGTATCAAACAACGTAATCAAATCCAAACACTATATTTCATGACCACATTTTGTAACAATTAATTATCTGATTATGCGTTTGAAAACAAATAATCTATTTTCAATAAGCAATCCCAAACACCCCCTAAAAGAAATGCTTGATAGCTTAATTCACACATTAACCCTCTCAAACGATTTTAATGACAAGTATTTAAATTTCACAAAATAAAAATAATAATAATAATTAAAAATAAATAAAAATAAACCTCGATAGTTATGCATAGGAGGCTAAGGGGGTGTTTTTTTTCTTAGTAATGGATCATATGGGTTCTACGTCTATATGAGACACTTAATAAGAAATACATTAAAATCCATGCCTTGGGATATAGACCAACTAAAAGAAATAGTAGATCCCACTTAGAAAAAATATAATATTAAGTGGGTTTGTGGACCAAATCCCTTAACTAAAGAAAAAAAAGATACACACCTTTAAATGATCGAAAACAATAACACATGTACTTGGTGCGTGCATTGACTCACTCTCACATATACCAAAATCCATCCGCTCCCACTGCCTCACATAATAGAGAACAATTATATCTATATTGCATTAAAAAAAAATGGTCAACATGGTCAATATTGGAAAAGTGAAAAGTAGAAAAAGTGGAATAGTTAAATTGGTAGTAACTAACATGGAAAGTATTAAAAATCACTTATCAACGCCAACATATATTAACCAATGCCAGCCCATATCACAAATTGGAAAGTCAAAATGTTCAGCCCATTCATTTGCAAGTTAAATTGCATTACTTTGCATGGTAAGTATTAAAAGTTGATTTCATTACCATGGGTTTCTCAATGCTTCCGGCCCATTTGTTGCATTACTTTGCATGGCGGGAAAAATTAATTTAAACATTTCGTTACCATGCCTATATAAACAACCCCAAAACAAGTTTTTATTTCACAACAGGAAGGAAAGGAAAAAAAAAAAGGATATGCAAAATTAAAAGAACGTTGATGATGATTTCGAGGTTAGTAATCGATTTTTTTTATGATCTTGTTTGTTGTTTATAATGTGAATTGACACTTGTTTGTTTTTTCCTAGCAGCTTCACCCCCTCCTCTACATCCCCCCTCCTCCACATCCTATTCCTTTTTTCAACCCTGATCTTATTAATTGGAATTGGGATGACGTCATTGCCATCTTAAGTGATGACGAAGATGACGAAGAAGAAGAAGAAACAAATCAACCTATCAATCTTAGTCGGAAACGAGTTTATTCTTTGGTAGATCAAAGTGAGAGTGATGAAGAATAAACTTTATGCTTGTGGTTTTTGTTAAAACTTCTTGTTTTACATTGTTTTCAAACTATGTCGTGTTTACTTTGTTTCTTGTCTTATAAAAAATGAATGAATGAATGAATTACTTTTGTGGTCAAATCACTGTTTAAACTTAAAAAACTTCAATGTCAACATGCATGCAGTCACTAGCAAATATATAGATTTGAATTATCTAATTATCTAATCTAAATACATGATTCCTTTGGGAGAATCATACATAGCATAGAAGTAGTGGAAGATTTGTTTGAACTAATTTTTTTGTGAATGGGTTAGTCATGTATCTTTTGTAACAGGTCCAAGCCACCTAAAGATACAAAATAACATATATGGTTAGGATCATTAACCTTCGACATCCAAAAATAATTTAAATATGTTCATACAGATACAAATTATTACCCCTTCAATTCTTATAACTGTGTTTTATTCTGTGTGACTTGAAATAAAACAAAACCAGTTCATATTTTACATAAAAATAACCATATAGTGTCATTCATTCTTTGTGTTATTGATTCTGTAGAAATCTATTTTTGACTTTCCAACAATTTCCTTGCTTAAAAACCTTCTCATGAAGTCTTTATGTAAAAATTCATGGTAAACAACGGGTTTCTCAGTATATATCAGCTCCGGGAACGGTCCAAATAGCTTCTCTCGGTTGCTTGGATTGAAAAGATGAGCAACAGAAACATGTGCACCTTCAACATTGTTTGCCAATACTCTATGCTTCACACTTCTATATATATCGTTAGACATCATCTACAATATTGAAATTATACCCTATGAGACGATTAGATATAGGCATATAGCTATAGTTTTGAATATTATTCTCATGAAGGAAATTCGTAGATGGCGTACAAAGGGGATGTATATGTAGCAGTTTTTTAACCCATCCACATATATCTTTTCTAAAATAAAATAAATAATGGCGTACAAAGGGGATGTCCAAAAAAATAAAGAATGTATCTTTTATAAAATAAAATAAATAATGAGCCCAATGTAGAACCTACAATATAAATATATACCTATAAATACCCAATACAATGTTACAACCTTTAGGGCTTCCATTATAAATTCGCATGAAGAAGTTGTTCCAGAAAATCAAGATGTTAACATGCTTTGTTATGAATTTGCAATAAATCTCACGGTATATCAACTTTGTTATTAATTATGTTTACTTCTTTCGTTTAGGGTTGTATCGATTTATCGAACTCTTGAATGACTGAAGCATTTTTTTTTCTTTTTTTTAAATAAAAAAATATGTGTTGCTTAATCATGGTATCATTTTATAGACAAATACGGAAACAAACACACTCTCCAATTGATATTCATGTTGATGTCGAACAAGTTGCCGGAGCTACAACGTCTCAAATGGATCGGATATGGGTGGACTACCAGTCAAAGAGTTCCGTCAAGCAGGAATCTATACCTCAAATGTCGTGTATCAAGAAGTTTTACGCGACGAGTAACGTGTGTTATTATTTAATATTTCATAATTGATGTAATGTTTTATTTTAAGTTTCATTAAATATTTTTATATGTCGTTTGATACATGTTAAGATTTTTTGCTATAGTTGAATTATCACATGTTACAACCGTTTGTAATTACATTGTGAACTTTTCACGTTCTATTTTGAACGTTATACGAAACACTTACCACAATATTACATATCGTTAATTGTTTGCCGCTAGAAACCGATGCCGCTAGACACGGGTACTTGCCTAGTTATTTAAAAGAAACACTTAAGACCATTGGTAAAGTATTGATTTCAGTCTCATTAACAAATTTTCAAAATACTAAAAGGGAGGTGATTTGCACACTTTCAAAAATAATTAGGACACTCAATTTTTTAGTGTTTAGATATTTATACCCTTACAGGATAAACACAATTAAAAGTAATCTGAGGGTATAAATGTCTAAACATTCATAATGTGAGTGTCCCAATTATTTTTGAGAGTGTGCAAATCACGTTCCATACCAAAAAAGGTTTATGTCCCAATTATATTTTATGATTGGTGAAAAGCTCTCAAATTAAAATGCTTGCGAGTGTAAATCTTACCTAAAACACGTGAGACAGATTTGTGGTATAAATATTATAAAATAGTTAAAATTGTTGTTTAAAAAAAATTAAAATAAAAAAATTGTGAAATATTACAAACAAGGATAATAGCCCGTTGCGTTGCGGTAGTATTATAGTTGCGATTCGACACGGTAAAAGCAACTTTTTTGATGATCGTAAACATGCCAAACAAAATTAGCAAAATCCTATTATACATAAAGTAGGGAATAACATAAGCGTAGATTACGTAAGTTTGTGTGTTAGGTTAATACAAACAACTGCTACTGATACAAATTTAATTACCGTCAACAATACGCAAGCACCATTTTTTATCCATTGACAATTGAGAGAGCCAATATGCTGCAATGAAAATATGTTCAACCTGAATGGTGTGAAAAATATGGGTCAATTCGTGTAACCTTCACTCGACGTCTCTTGATAATTTGGATAACTAATTACGGCCATTAATATACCCTGACCAGATCATTTCGACGTGTCTTGATAATTTGTTTAATCATGGCCTGTTTCGATAACTTTTTTTAATATCTTATTTAAACGGTAACTATAACATAAGAAAAAAAATGAGCAATAGTACCTGCCTTAAGTTCATAATGTAAATTGACGGCAGCCAAAAGCACTGTTCCAGCTCTTAAAGCCACTCGTATTTAAACTCAAGTTTCACCAGTTGTTCGATCGTTAGTTTTACAATGGAGTAGCATAGCCATTCCTAGCTTGAAATTTTTGCTCGGCCCCTGAATCAACATAGAAATAGACATTAAGAAGCTATGATGGGGTATTTTGATCAGCTTATTTTCTCGGTTTATAGGCATGTATATTTGATAAGTATTTTAGATTTGACCTAGTTGAGTGATAAGTTTCCTAATCAAATTTACAAAAGTAACAATGTATAGGTATTTTGAAAGATAAGTGTTTTAAGTTGATTAGTTGGTGATGTTATGATCACAACTATACATACTTTTATGCGAAGGCACAATAGCATAAGATTAACATTGTTTCTGTTATTTATCGATGTTATGGTCACAACTATACATACCTTTATATCTCGGCTATTTGAAGAAAACACGTCGCGAAAATTGCCGCCATTTGACCTTGAGAGTTTCCATCCTCCAGGTCCCTTTGACATCTTTGTTTCCTAAAGTTGAGATGCCAATCTTTCGGATGTAACTCGAAACATATGTATATAAACATGTTACATGTACATACAATGCGGGTACAATAATCCGATAGAAATACAATCTGTGACACATATAAGAAAACAATGTCTATAAAGGCGTAACGCCTAAAGCACGAAATACTCGTTAATACCAAGGTTCAAGTTTTGTCTTGAACAATGCCTCCTAATGAATGGTACGTGTATCCGCGTTAGCACTAACAATCTATATATCACATCTCGAATAATTTTTAAAAGCACCTATTTCAATCATAAAGCATCCCATATGACCATCAATTGTTTGTGGTTCAATGGTCGATAGTGTTATCTATAAGTAGATTGAAGAAAGAAGATCCATATATTTCTGAGATAAAATCAATTAAAATCTTAAAATAGCTACAAATATGCATATGTATAATTCTGGTGTTAAAAACATTTTGATTACCTCTCTGTGTGAGGATTAGTAATTTATAACACGCCTTCGATCTTATCTTGCATCTCCAAGCCTCGACCCAACTAAAACGATCTTATAGGCACCACATATTTACGTGTCGCCATCTTCAAACGTAGCTTAATCTAACCCCTTTGTTTATGTGTCGTTGCAACCTCTGACCATGACCGAACAATTCAAAATCCATATGACATATATTGCAATTTTATATCACAAAAATAAAAAATCTTGTCATATATTGAAAGTAAGCGAGTTACTTTATTTTTATATTGCAAAATCCAGATGACATATATTAATCATGGCCATATAGATTCTGGCAATGAAGATGATCAACATCAATCAACTACTACACCAATGATTATGTTCCGATGAGTGGTCTAGGATAATTATAGACAAAATTTATTGCGTTTCATTCACAAAATGGTGCTGATATTATGAAGTTAATAAGAATGGAATGTACTTTCAGTTAGTCTTCTTACCTTGTTAGCGAGTCCTTGTGAGAATAGTTACACGATTTGTTGCGAGGTTTGTTGCCCGATTATGTGTTACTACTTTGAAATCATTAGTGTTGAAAAGATGTAAGTATAAATTAGTAAAATAAATTCAAACGTATTCAAGAATCGTAATAAAGGAAAAACTAAAGAGCCTTAAGAATGAGAAAAGTATTATTGTATGCATATGTATAGTAATACTCATACCCTGAGCACGCCTGTTTGAAAACACAAACACAACAAAAACATATACATATATGAGTATATGATATGCTATTTCATACAACTAAAGTAAACCGTATTCATACCATAAAAAGTGTATGGTTTAAGCCTACTTTACAAAAAAGTGCATGGCTTAACTCTAGTTGGCAAAACGTAACACGGAGCGAAGCTTTTGTGATACGACTTCACATGCTCTTGTCTTCATCAGAATGTCAACTCGCCAATCGTTGCCCCTAACGACGTCATGGCAAAAGTTTGGTTATAAGCGCATATATTTCCAAGAAAATGGGAGTCGAAAATAGTAGTTGTATAAGAGAGACCGGTCTCATTGTAAAAAGTACGACCCTTCCTTCAAGGCAACACCGACGATACAAAGGCCCGTCACAAAGCGGAGTAGCTCGGTTCTCCTCATCCCAAAACATTGCCTTGCAATGGTGACATACGATTACAAGGCCGAGTTGCACATATTACGTTGGTGGACCAAGGTAATGATATAAAAGGATAGGTCGAACAATCACTTTTAAACAGAAAGATATCACCGGATAATGCAACGACTATGTAACGCTAACCTCTTGCAATTGAAGTTCGAGTGGGGTGGCCTTCACGACAAAGAATACATAAAACAATAGTTAGCACCCTTTTACAAAACATGATGCGGACAAAAGGGTGATGCCACATACTGCGAATCTTGAGGACGACGCCTACTTTGAGAAGACGAACCGCCAAAGTCTCCACGGTGTATACCTATAAGAGAAGGAAAGATTTCGTGTGAGACAATTGTTATAACACCGATGTGATGACAAATGCGAGATAGTTATATCCAAAGCAAAGAACTATTACTAAACATCAAATGTGTTTGCACCAACATCGAGCAAGGCACTCGCATGAGGAGAAGATGTACGGAGGTCGCTCATCGATTCTTGAAACAAAAGTTCGGTTCATCGACCGATTACATAAGTAACCGAGCAAAAAGTGTAGTGTTTCTTAATAAAGGTTTTAATCGATTATTGAGCGTGCAAGCGTGAAATACACGAGCTAACTTATAAAAAAGTAATGCTCTTAACCATAAACTTACCTCATACTGACTTTATACATAACCCTTTTTAAGTTATGACCTTGTAAACATTTCAGAAGATTTCACAGCGAATTTCGGATTTGATTTTCTTTTTCATCTACCATTTCGTATCAATAAACATAACTATGTATATCAACTTACCTCATATTGAAATTCCAAAAGTGTTTGTCCAAAATAAGGTGATTGCAATACCCGTACTCTTGTTGCCTAAAATCGCCAACATAAATTAAAGAGGAGTAAAAATTAGACAAATTAAAACATGGGTTAAGAAGAAAGAAGAACATACCTCCGGTTCCATCGCAGATTATACATGACAAACTACGGCCATAATCCTACAACCACCAGCGTCGCCATATTAGTTCAGAAGCCGACAAAGATAGCGGGAAAAAAAACGAACGAAATACAACAAAGTGAAGTGAGCTTACGGGACCATCCACCGGTTTCTGATTTCAAATCACCATAAAATCAATCCAACTCCATGTATATATTCCATCCCTCCAGCAACATCCGGTGAAATCGGCACAGATCTACCTCTTTTGTTCTTGGTTTGTCTGGGAGTCGGTTGTGGCGGTGGAGAAGTAACTCGTTATTATCCGTTTAAAGAAAGTCGGTTTTGTACCTCGAATGTATTTGGGCCGGTGCTAACCTTTAGATGGAACAAAAAAGGGGCCAGTTAGAAGCCCAAAAAAAAAGAGAATATTCCCTTCGAATCGTTGTGTTTTAGTATGTACGAGGAGCCTTTGGTCCGCGTGGCGTTCTGATGAATTTTTTGGCAAGGGTGATTGTGCATTAATAAATAGTAATATAATCATTTTTTTTTTTTTTTTGACGAATTTTTAATAGGGTGATTGTCGTTAATAAATAGTAATATAACCTTTTTTTTTTCCGTCATTTGTGTGATGTGACTATATAGAAATTTCTACCAAAGCGAAGTGTCTTGTAAATTATCAGTATGATCTTTGTGTATTCTGACACTAAAACGGCGTCGTTTTAATTGAGGTTTAATATATACTTATAATATACAATATTAGAAAAAGTAATAAAAAGAAAAAAGTATCAACGCGCGCAAATTAGCAAAATTAGCGCGGGAGCGCACATTAGCCCCAAAATCAAAAATATTAACCCGCGTATTAAAACCCCCCAATTTCTAATCATTTCACATTTTCACTTTCACTTTCACACCCACACTATTTCACACACACTATTTTCACACACTCACACACAGTAACTGTGTGTAAATCATGGCGGACAATAAGCAAATCAACACCGTGAGGCGAAGCATAAAACGAAAACTAGAAGACTCATTCACCGTCATCGACTCATCAGATGAAGATTCATCATCATCTCAACAACAACATCAACAGGATGATGATGATGATCTGTTGATCGAAATCCGTGAGTTAATTGAAGTACTGGAGACTAATTCTTCAGATCGTGCCCTAACTAAACGCGCTATTCAGATTTTATCCGAGCTTGCTAAAAACGGTATAAATTTGACATATTATATACTTTTTTATTCGATATTTTATAAATTTTGTATATAATTTGAGTATATTGATGAATATTATTGTATCGTTTTTGTGAATAACGGTTTAAATACGTCTTATTATATTTTATTAATCGAATTTATATAATTTTGCATCGTTTTTGTGTGTAAATTGAATGTTATTAGTACGGAGTGTTAAAATTTGAGTATATTGATTAATTATTATTGTCTGAGCTTGTAAATAACTGTTTAATTGTGTGTTATTGATACGGAGTGTTAAATTTTGTGTATATTGATTAGTTATTATCCGAGCTTGCGAAAAACTGTATAAATTTGTGTTATTATGTTTTGTTACTCAAATTTATATAAGTTTGTGTATTAATTGTATGTTATTGATAGTTTGATACTGAGTATTAAATTTTGTGTATATTGATTAGTTATTATCCGAGCTTGCGAAAAACTGTATGAATATGTGCTATTATGTTTTGTTACTCGAATTTATTTAAGTTTTGTATAATAATTGCGTGTTGTTGTTACGGAGTGTTAAATTATGAGTATGTTGATGATTATTATTGTCTAAGCTTCTAAATAATGGTATATGATTGTATTGGTATTAGTATGAGCTTGTAATAACGATATGTTTCAAGTTTACTAGTTTATGATGTGTTAGTTTGATTTTGTATCGTTTGTGCGTATTTTTGTTGTTATTCAAGTTTATATAAACTTGTATGTAATTGTGGAGGTGAATATTGTATATTAATTGACTGTTATTAGTAAGGTGTAATAAACTGTGAATATTTTGTTTATTATTAGTGTTTGAGCTTGTAAATACGGAATATGTTACAGTTAGTTTGATCTTGTATCGTGTTTGAGCTTATTAGTTTATGCTGTGCTAGTTTGAGTTTGTTGTTTTTGCGGTTAATTTTTTTAGTAGATATTGTTGTATGTAAGTGTGCTGGTGAATTAAGTATAAAATTTCAAGTATCTGTTTTGTGTTAATCTGATGCTGTTTTGTAAAATTGTGTTAGATTTAGGTTTTTTGTAAATTATGCGATTGTGTTGGTGAATTGTTAACGGATTAGTATTTGCATGATCTACTAAAATTTCGAGCTCATGTTATTAGTATTGTTTTGATATTGTATCTATTTTGCGGATATTTTTTGTAGTTATTGTTTTTTGTAATTGTGCTAAGTCAGTTTTGTATATTAATTGCGTGTTGATGTTAGTATTAGACATTGAATATACTTCTGTGTTAAAGGATTTAGTTTTCAAATAGTCTCTGTATTTATTGTGTTAGGTTTAGGTGTTTGTAAATTATGTTATTATAATTTTGTCTTGTTTTTGCATATAATTTTTGTAGTTAATGTGTTTTATGTAATTGTGCCAGTTTTATGAGTATTAATTGCATGTTAGTATTAAATATCTAGTATGCATTTGTGTAATCGTGTGCGGTCGCAGAAAAGCGGCGTAAATTTGTTATGCTATTTTGAGTTAATTTATTAATGATGTTTTAATTTGATTTCGTGTCTTTTTGTGTATATTATGAAGTTATTGTGTTAGATTTAGGTTTTTGTGGTATATGTTATTGTGTTGATGTAGTATCTGAATGATCTGTTACATTTTGAGTATATGTTGTGTTAATGTGATTTTGTTTCGTTTTTGTGTACAACTTTTGTAGCTATTGTGTTAGATTGAGGTTCACTCTGATTTCGTTGTTGTGTTGATTTGATTCACATCGTTTTGTTACGTATGATCTTCGTAGTTATTGATGTAGGATTTTGAGGTTTAAGTTATTGACTCAGTTCGGTGGTACATTGTTGATGAATTCACTGCATGTTCTATTAAATTTTGTGTATAATTTTTGCAGTGATTGTTTTAGATTTTGTGTTAGATTTAGGCATTTCTGGTTTATGCTAATCTACAGGTAATTTATTAAAGGATTTAAAAACTAGACTATATTACATTAAATACATATACTTAGTCAGGTGACTTGTTTTGCAATCCCACTACATCTTAAACATCTCTTTCGAATGACTCTATTTGATAACTAAAAGTTATCAATGTGACGGCCTGTAGTGTGTCGACAACTAGGAAAGTTTGTGTTTGCTTTTCAGAGCTGGAATTCTTTGAATATTCGAAGTTTGCATACATTATAAGTTTAAAACTAATTCTTAAAACTCGACTTTGGAATGACATTTTGGGTCTACTTCTTGTGTCAAAATGTTGACTGAGATGACACAAAAGCTATCAACCTTTGCTTTCACGTCTATGATTTTCAGAACACTCACTTTCCCATGCATCTCCGAAGTTGATGTAAAATTAAGATGACCCGTCCCAATGTCATTATAGAAATTAGGATCAGTAGCCATCTTACCACCCGTAATATTTGCATATGTTGTCATGGTAAGACTACCACGAGCTGGAACATCTGAATGCTCAACAGGGACCTCAGCTATTAGCATTTCTCGATAATATACATTAGCAATTGAGTCCTTGAATTTGAAGCCTCCATAGTTACGATTATCAATAGTCAAGGTTAGAACTAGCGTTGCATTTATGCTAACATTTGGGAAAAGTTGAACTTGCAAGTTTTCAAGGTTTGTCGGGTGGGCAATGATTTGTGGGTCTTTCGGTTTAAAGACCGTGAAATATAAGACTATAGAAACAATGATGAATATGAAAATAACTGCTACCGTCGTGCCACAACATATCTTGAGACATTTTCGAGATCTTTTTGTTGTGTCCATATTTGTGATTTTTGTTCATGAGTAAGATGTTTGTTTATATACGGTAGGATGTGGTGAAAATAGGGTTGAATGTTATTTTGTTTGTTTAGCGCAACATAAACTTGCACATTACGTACCTTTGACTTCGTTTAGTTGAAGCCAGTTTTGTTTTAAAAAGTTTGTTATGTGATGATGGCCATTCATAAAACTATAATATAGTTTGTCTTTTTCATAGAATAAGAATATTGTGGCCGTCCTTTTTTAATTTGTTAATTAACCGCCGTCAGATTAATGAAAGAAGACTCTTACATTTCATTGAGATACTTGAGGATTATTTATTTTCTATCAGCTATGATAATACTATTATGTTACATGTCATTGATTTGTAGATTTATAAATAATCAGATGATCCCTTGCTGCTATTTTTGTTCTCTTTTTGGTTCTAATAATGTAATGGATAAAAAAAGATTCTCTTTAAATAGTGACAGATTATCTCTACAAGAGTTGGCGGTTTTAGTCACGGAAACTTTTAGCCATGAATAAAGTCGAAGCTAAAAGTTCACTAAACAACAAAATAAGCGATTTTCACCATTTGACTCTGACAATCACTTTTAGCAACGACAAAGTCGATGCTAAAACCTTATCAACTTTGATTTTCAGCGCAAATATTTATATATGTAAATCACTGATTATATTGTGTTTATCGTTTCGGTGAGTAGATTCTGTTGTGCAAGCGGAAGTATTATATATTTAATTAATGTAATATAGTCTAGTCTATAAATTTTATTTTCTGTGATGTCTTAATATGTATAATTTCATTAGTCTGTAGTTATTGTCATTAAGCTCTGCATTTTTTATTACTTCTCTTTTTGTTAATTGATTTATTGCGTGTTTATCTATGTATGTGTTTTGATTAATTTGTTATGGTGGCTAGTAGATGGTATTGTGCTGCTGACTTATAGATGTATTCATTGCATCTTCTCTTAAATTTCGTGTGTAAATGCTGCTGTTACTTTTTGATGTGTCTCCATATGTACTTTTGTCTATTTTTAGTTAAGTAGCTATCACCGTGTAATTTTGTTTTTTGTGACTAGGATTTTTCCCCCCGGTGAGTATCAGATGAGTGCTTTATCTTATTGTGGCTAGGTTGGATGATTTTTGGTTGATGGCTAATGTTTTCTCTTTGTTGTTTTTATGTTTTTGTAGAGGATAATGTGAACTTGCTTGTTGGATGTGGTATTGTTCCAGCACTGGTGAAGCATCTTCAAGAGCCACAGTGGCCAAATGAGGCTGTGATTAGTTTTGATGAGTTTGTTACACGCTCTAGGCCGTTAGAGCATGAGGTGGAGAAAGGCAGTGCATTTACTATTGGACTTCTTGCCATTAAGGTACTTATACTACTAAACACCTTTGTGACATTCTATAGATACATAGATGCGTTTCAATTGGACTATTGATTTGAATACATATGCTTTGAAGTTATAACCTTGCAAATTGTTATAGAGTAGTATCCTGAATTGAAAGACTGTATTTGATAGGAACACTATCATTGATAAATTGTTTGCAATGATTGTCTAGTAAACCTATCCTTAAACATTAGCCATTAGTGAGTGTGCTACTCCCAGTACTATTTGATTGAAATAGTAGGAATCACAAGGTACTGTTACAGCGAATAGTTTATCAACTATACCTGGATTGTAATACTGGAGACATCATTGAACATTATGCACCTATTTAGCCGTCAATACATCATTTGAAATACTTTTCTAAACATATGAAAAGTTTTGTGATGGTTCTAATAAGTTTGTCGTTTTTGCGGTGAGCGGGTGAAAGTAGAACTGGAGGACATAACTTTGTTGCTATTGAAAGGTGACTGAGGTTCTTTGCAGCAATGAGGTATAAGTAAAAGGCTTGGGCTATCATTTACAGTATTTACTGAGGATGAACCTTTACAAAATTCAACGCTTAACATGCTGCTAGAGAATATGTATAGGTTACAGCTTCTTAAGCACATTCGTCTTCTGTCATTTTGTGTTTATATCCCTGTCAAATTTCTTGTAATTTACCATGGTTTTTATAGTCAAGTAGTTATAAGCTACATTAACACTACCACTGCTGGTAGGTTATTATGGCTCTTCTAATTGCAAATCGTTCATTTCTTAATATTGTTGAGAGGAGACACCTCATAGAAAAGTTGATCTTGTTTGATACAGAACTTGGGTCAAACTTGTTGCTGTAAACACATATCTTATGCTCTTTTTATGCAGGAAAAACTCAGGAATAGATAATTATTGTTGAAATCTTTAAAATTGCAATACTCTGTACATTTTTTATGAAGAACTAAACCAGTGATATGCATTGTTAAACAGCCTGAGCATCAACAACTCATAGTTGATGCTGGAGCCCTACCTCATCTTGTAGCTCTCCTTAAAAGGCACAGGGATAATGGAAATTCTCGAGCAATCAATGGTGTCATAAGGAAAGCAGCTGATGCAATCACCAACCTTGCTCATGAAAATGGCAGTATCAAGACTCGTGTTAGGTTAGTTTACTTTTTTGCTTCACAGTTGCAATTCAGGTATTTTAGTACTTTCTTCTCACCACATTTTGGTTTTAGGGTTGAAGGTGGTATTCCTCCTCTTGTTGAATTATTAGAATCCAGTGATGCAAAAGTGCTAAGGGCTGCAGCAGGGGCCTTGCGTACACTAGCTTTCAAAAATGATGAAAACAAAACCCAGGTGATGCTTATGTGGGTTAAGTGAAACTGTTTTTGAGATCAATAATGATATTTTATATAACATATTTTTGCATTATATGCAGATAGTGGACCATAACGCGCTGCCCACTCTCGTTTTAATGCTGCAGTCAGAAGATACTGGCATACACTACGAAGCAGTAAGTACTATACCATTTATCAAACACGAAGCAGTGTCCATATGTTTATGTAGCTTTGCTATAACTTCTGAATGGTCTCTTAGGTTGGTGTAATTGGTAATCTTGTTCACTCATCCCCAAAAATAAAGATGGATGTTCTTCATGCTGGAGCATTGCAGCCTGTAATTAAGTTGCTCAGGTACACTTACTCTTATTTATTATCATGGCTAGGTGTTGATCACTACAGCTGAAAGGATTTGGTATAAAGTTGGAAAACCGATGCAGTTTATGTGAAATAAAATGTCATGATATACTCTAATGTTATGGCGGTTTGGGTTAGATTAGATTGCAAGTTTTTGTGACTTCTAAAATAGTACAGTCAAGTTTATCTATATGTATGTGTGTATGTCCATGGTGTATACACGTGTATTTCTAGTATACCATGTACCCTTAATGCACATAGAAAGTGTCTTGGGATGGTAAAAATCCTTTCCTAAATTTACTAAAGTTATCTGTTCTCTAGTTTAAGCTAACTTGCAGTTGCTCTTGTGCAACCTCACTTCATCTTCTTTTGGACTTTTTTAACTTCTACATTTTTTTTGTCAACAGTTCAACCTGCTCAGAGAGCCAAAGAGAAGCTGCCTTACTTCTTGGACAATTTGCCGCTGCTGATACTGACAGCAAGGTTGCTTAAACTGTTATTTTATTATCCGCTTATAGTAACGCGTAACTACCAATGAAAATGGTTTTATTGATCAACTACTTTCTATTGCTTATCATTTTTATCTATCTTTAGTTGTCTACCATGTGCCATAATAACCGAGACAAATGTTTGCAGGTACATATAGCTCAAAGAGGTGCTGTTGTTCCTCTAATTGAGATGTTGAAGTCGCCAGAAGCTCAACTAAGGGAAATGTCAGCTTTTGCACTTGGGAGGTTGGCACAGGTAATCATGTATTTTAAATTATATTTTTTCATATGATGTCAGTCTCTGCAACACTTCTAGATGCTCAACTTAGGGTAATATCAGCTCTTATGCTATAGCATTAATTGCTCTGAGATATGTTCTTTTACTTGATTCATAATAACGAACCGAATCCTGTTTAGGTTCGTCATTTTCTCATGACAGTTTTTATTAAGCTGTGTTTGTCAAATTGTAGTTCATTTCGTTTATAAGTTATTGAACTCTTATGCTTTGAATTGCGTGCTTGCTAAATGTTTCTCACATTACCAGGACACACACAACCAAGCTGGAATTGCTCATAGTGGTGGCATCGTTCCATTGTTAAAACTTCTTGATTCTAAAAATGGCACTCTGCAACACAATGGTGCATTTACTTTGTATGGTCTTGCAGATAATGAGGTAACCTTAAATTTGTAATAAGCATAAGACTTCATATTATATCTGATTATCTGCTAGCAATACCTTTAAACATTTTGTATATCCTTTTGTAGGATAATGTTGCTGATCTTATATGCGTTGGCGGTGTTCAAAAGCTGATGGATGGTGAATTCATTGTTCAAGTAAACTTTTTTACAACTGATGGCTTTCTGTAAACAGCTTTTTGTTTGTCTTTTATAGTTTTAAACAAGTTATTGCCTCCTTGTTTTTTTAGTCCTCACTTAAGATATTCTACTCTTTATTTTAAGATTCATCTTAGTTCCTTACTAGTTACTTATGGGACAACACACTGTGATTTATGTACGAGCTGATGGTATTTGTGCAGCCAACGCGGGATTGTGTTGCAAAGACCTTAAAAAGGATGGAGGACAAGATTCATGGGAAGGTAATTCTTAATTGAAAATTTTACACAACTTTAAAATCAATCTCTGATATATATTTTTCTAGACTGTTCTCAGAGTTGTGAACATAATGACTAATTTATCTTGTAATCCTTTTGCTTGATGTGTTCATATTCCTGTCTCTGGGGACTCAAACGAACACTATGGCTTGTCTTGCCTTTTATCCAACCTGTTTTGCCTCTCTAGTCTAAAATGTTCACTTAAGATGCTCTTTCATATATTTATAGGGTTTCTACAGCATTCATAATATATATTGTTACATTCTGGTATCGGCTGATAAATTATATCATTATTCTCCTCGTAGGTATTGAGCCGTTTGTTGTATAAGATGCATAATGCTGAGAAAATTGTTCAAAGACGAATTGTCTTGGCTCTTGCTCATCTCTGTTCGCCCGAAGACCAGGAAGCAGTATTTGTTGATAATGATGGTAAATTGTGTAGGCTTATTACTCCAAACTACTTGTTCTTTGTTAGGTTTAACTAGCAAACTACACATATTACTTATACAGGAGCCTGATATCTTGTGCTGTTTGTTTAATATAAACTTTGCAGGACTTGATCTACTTTTGGAGCTTTTACAATCAGTTCACTTAAAGCATCAAGGAGATGCGTGTGCGGCTTTGTGTAGATTGGCTGAAAAAGCTGCATCAGTTTCTCCTGTCGATGCAGGACCATCATCTCCGATATCCCAGGTTAGGCTTCTTTGTCTTCTAATTATTGATTGTTATTGTTGATCAAAGATTAGTCTTTGAAATTGCTTTGAACACTGTATTGAGTTTGACCGCACATTACAATTTACAACATAGTTAAGAAAAGTATTTTATCCGTTAAATGAACGAGCTTAGATTCTTTCAAACATTTAAGCCAGCATTGTGACAATGAATGATTATATTGGTTTTAGAACAATGTTTTTCTTGCTATGTCATGGGTTTTGACTGAAATGCTTTTGTGGCTATAAAATGGAGTAGTTAAGGTTGAGCTAACTACTGAGAAATGTTTATGTATTTTTCACTCTTTGCTGATATATGCAACATACCGTAATCTACAATTTGTTTCATTTAATCGTAAATGCCTAGTCTGTATATTTACATCAAGTGGTTAGAAGAAAAACGGTTGCATATATTGGTAAAACGTAAATAGTACATGGCATTATCTTTCCAATCTTGCATGGTATAATCTTTTTAAGAAGCATTCCACCTGAAGTAAAAAACTCTTGTTGCAGGTATACTTGGGTGAGGAGTATGTGAACAACCCTTTGATTTCTGATGTGACTTTCATCATTGAAGGTGGAAAACTTTATTCAACTGAAAAGAATATTTTGTGGCATTTTACCGAATGTCGTGGTTGACATTCTGAATTTTTTTGGTATCAGGAAAACGGTTTTATGCTCACAGAATTGGTTTGCTTGCTTCTTCTGATGCATTTCGGGCCATGTTTGACGGTGGTTACAAGGTTAGTAGCAATGAACTTATATGGAACTACATAATAACAACAGCTTCCTTTTCTTTCATTTGATTATTTTGTCTTTGACATATTGAACAATGTGTTGTTAGGAAAGAGATGCTAAAGATGTCCAGATCCCAAATATTAGATGGGAGACATTTGAGTTGATGATGAGGTATGTGTCTCAATTTTCATTTACCTGATGGATGGTTATCTTGATATATTTGTGCAGGTGGCATTTTGACACGTTTACATAATGTCTTGTTATTTGACACATCCAATTTACGCCTTTAATTGACTGTTTACAGGTTTATATATACTGGATCGGTAGAGGTGAACATGGGAATAGCCCAGGATCTTCTGAAGGCTGCTGATCAATATCTTCTAGATGGACTGAAGCGACTTTGCGAGTACACCATGGCACGAGTGAGTTACCCATTCTTTTTCATCGATGCCTTTTTTGATGTTTGTTATGCCTATTATGTTAACATATGATTGTTTTTCCTTTTTTCTTTCTGTTAGGATATCAAAGCCGACAACTTAGCACTCATGTACGATTTATCAGAGACCTATAATGCCGTGTCACTAAGGAATGCCTGCATTCTGTTTGTTTTGGATCAGTTTGACAAACTGCATTCTAAACCATGGTATGATTCTATACTATGCTGAAGCATATTACTTGGTGACATTATAACCCACTTACTAGCAAGTCTATTTGGGTTACCTTATACATGTAATGGGTCAAATGGGTTTTTTAAAGTAAAGGGTCAAAGAGGTCAAATGAGCTGTTTGTTTTCGATGCACAAGTCTTAATGTCTTAATCATGTTAATGAAAAACCAAATTAGAATAATATAGTTTTGTCATCATACTTAACACTAATTTGTTAATAATTCTCGCAAGAAAATTCTGACCCGACCTCTGCTTCTACAAAACATTACATGTATGGCTGTCTTTTTCTTCTGCGACCTTCTGATAATAGTTGATACTTGACTAAACTGAAATCAAATTTCCAGGTATGCCAAATTTGTCCTCCAGATTTTGCCGGAGATAAGGAATTACTTTATGACAGCACTTACCAAGCCAATGGAAGCCAACTCGCAGCAGTAGTCTATTACTCTATTTTAGGCCAATTTTTTTATTTGAATTACAAGAGAGGATGTATAGAAAGGCATTAGTTGTAATCGAGGGGATACAGTTAGCAGTTATGCTGAACTAAACTAGAAATGGAAGTATATGCACTGGCCTATTCCTGTGCTTAATGAATCAGAAACCTTACTTTTTGCTGATGTTTATGCATTATATTGGCATGATTTTACATGTTACCAAATAGTGAAATAAAATAGGTCATTTTTGTGGGTCAAAGCCGGTGCGGTTAGCCTTGAACTGTGATTTGGTATTGTTTAAATTATTGACTAACTTGTCATCAAGTATGAAGCCCGTCGCAGGCCACGTGAGGGTGCAAAACGATATCATTGTGACAATAATTTGATTTTGCAGGTTTTACGGGTTTTAGAAATACTTTACAAATTTCTACTCGCTTGGTATGATTCTGTTTTCTTAGCCTTTTACCCATAGAAAAAAAAGCATTATCGCAATTTACAGTTGTCGATTGTGTGAATCTGTCAATTAACCTTGCTTAATCTCTTAAACATAATGAATGGTTCAATTAATTAAAAAATGAACACCTAGAAACAATCTTCTAATCAGTTCAAAAATCATTCATCACACTTCTGATCCTAATTTTACATATAATATATATACAAAAAGAATTTGAATGAATGAATCATTCGATTTCTATTCCAATAGTGGGGTGATAACTAGAGTTATCATTGATTCCACAGGCAACATAAATGGCATGTAGTGGCCGTTCTATATGAACTTCTTTAGCTCCACTCATCAGCTCCGAACAGTAGTTACTAAAAGTGGAAGCATTTACATACAGTCGGAAGTCGATTCCAAACAGAAATTTCATTTCCAATCTGTTCATCTCTGCTGTTGTTACTCCTCCCACCTTCGCATAATGGGCATTATTAAAGAATCTGAAATTAAGAAAACAAGAAAGGGTCAAGCTGGTTTTATGACAGGTCAAAGCAACTTAAGTAAAAATTATAAAAAATTTCTATAATTACATTTTTTGAATCAATCAAAATGGTAATTTGTATGCGTTTGAGCAAACTTTATATCGTCTCATCTACAAGTAATGATGATTAATAACAACAACTCCGTACTATATTTGGATATGAGAAGACTTACGCTTCATCAATGAACTTTGCAGCTACCATTATGCTCGTGATTAAAAGCCGATGAACATTAAGGGAAGTCAAAATGATGTTTTCCGCTTGTATGAATCTATCCATGTATATGTATGCAACAACAAAGCAAGATGGGCTACATCGAGAGTATCTGAAGATACGATCAACATATTGTTTAATGGTAAGTGTAGGTGCTCTCGAGCCATGAAAATCTGTAATGTCTTTAGTGTGCGTTGTTTTTAACAAATTCTCGTTTTCTTCAACACTTTCCTGAAGAATGGAAGAAAGCAGGGCTATAACTTTCGGGGTTCCAGGATTTTGGTTGGTTCGACCTGTCAGGCCTAGAGTAAGGTAAATTTTATCGTTTTCAGGTGTTGAAGCTTCTATATCCAAACAAGGCTGTAGAGAAAAAAAGATGATTTTACGGGTAAGTAATCAAACGAAGGAAAATCACATATAAATAACATAAACATTTACGTGATATACCCAATTTGAGTATATGCAATACATACATGGACGAAACTAGGGTGGAACCCGGGATACCCATAGATTTTTGCAGCGCAGTGCTAATGTTTTAGGCAATCTCATTTTTTTCTTGAATATTGCACCCGCCACCCGGTTCAAAAAATATTGTGTTTCTAGTCTCGTTTAGTTAGTCTAGTCATAAATGAAAAGTTACTCGTTTCTATGGCTGGTAATAGGAGGTAACATGTTAGATTCTTTATCAATACTAAATAAGATCGTACATTTTAGCTCAGTCTTTTCACTTCCATGATTCAAAATAATTTGTGCATCAAGTCACTTTTAGTCATGGTTATGTCCTCGAGTACATACATATACATGCACGATACATGATACTCCTTCCGCCCCAATATTATTGTCCACATTTCCTTTTTCCGTTTCCCAACAAGATTGTTCACTACTAAAAATAAAAATAGAAGTTGAAAATTTTAAGTTTACCGTAATACCCCTAATCAAAATTATTATTTACAAAGTTAGATGAAAGCATTAATTAATTATCAAAGGGTAAAACTATAAATGAATTTTTCTTAATCTGTGTGTTTTTTGTGGGTGGACAATAATTTTGAGACGAGTACATAAACCCTTAGCAAAAACATGTGTTACAAGAAACAAACACCCAGAAAAGATAACTATTGAAAAATTGATAAACATACACATGAAAGCAACCATGAAGAAACACCTTCACAAATTCTTGATAAAAGGAAATCAAGTAAATACAGTATTACATAATTTTGAACCTATTACAAATTATGACATCAAAACTAAAATTTGTACAAATTTTAATAACTAACTTAACTAGTTAAGTAGATAATTTTGAACCTATTACATTTTTTTGAAAGATTGAAATGACAAGTGAGAAATGGAAGAACTTACATAGTTGTTTCTTGTAGCATCCATGATACCACATCCACTTCTTAAATCATCATTATCATCATCATCATGTTTTGTGTAGAATGATTATAATGATGATGATGATGAATAACCCTTTACTTCAAGCAAGCATATATAAAAGTCTTTTATCTTGTTATATATTTGGTCACTTTGATGGTCCATATTAGTTGTCTTGTTGGTCCCCTGACATTGAATATTATTATGGTTTTTATAATACATAAATGATGATGTGTTGGATTGCAATAATGGTTCAAGAAATATATAAACTTATAAAGAAAGTATGTATAATGGAATTAAAATTTAGGTATGGGCGGTGGGTAGAGTAATGGACATGGAAGTCGATATATGACGAACTGTCGGTGGTCATTTATTTTGTCATGTGATTTGTGAGTAAGAACTTGGAATGTAAAATTGGAGTTTTTTTATTTTTATTATTATTATTATTATTATTATTATTATTTTAAATGTTTACTAACTTTCGATTAGAGTAATATATTCGGTGTCGTATATGAATGTGTGCGAGGTGTGCAACTGTGCATGGCTTTATTATTTTAAGAACCTTGACATACGTGATCTTTTATATTTTTGGAATCTCAAAATTCACTTACAACATCAACAAAATGTTTACGATATATGAAAGGATGTTTTATGTTTTAAATATTTGTTAAACTTTACATGAGTGACGATGAGCTCACAAAATTCAGTGTTAGATCGTTACAATATGTCTTTGATCGTCATGGCATCGGATGAACCAATGAAGAACCCAATGGTGCCAGTGCAGTATGACACCGTCGTTGGTGCATCAAGACACTCGATGGCATGTTGTTCGTACTTGCACCGTGCATTCTAAGTGAGTTTGCAAAAGGTTGTGTCAAAATTCGGTCAACCATCTATAGGATGTTTCAAGGCAGGTGTTATCGGTTAAACCCTTATGTGTGTTGATACAAAAGTTGGACGTTCCTGATTTGGAGCTCCGGTTCTCGTACCAATTGAGAATTGCTGCTTGAGACACTGCGCACTAAGAGACAAGAAACACCGTTAGGCTACAGTGGGATTGTCTCCACGATTATCCTCCCGTGAGTGAGTGTCGGTTTAGGGTTTAAGGAGTTTTAGGGTTATGAGATCGTACTTAAGCGAGGATATGATTCCACTATATATGCACGGAATCCTTGTTGGTTAGTGTTCCCCAACCAACCGCGTATCCCTTAAAGTCGGTTGGGAATGATTATCTTCGTATTTTAGAAGATATCATGTATCAAATCCATAAATAGATTTGGGCTTGGGCGCCCGTGAGCCCAAACCGTTATTGAAAGTGGCCCGGTCGTGCAAGGCTTGTTAGTATTAGGTTGTGGTCGGGTTTATGACCCGATACCGCACTATCGTCATCATGTCCCAGGTCTAGTATCGCGATGCGTAGCTGCGGATCTAGACTAATAACCGTAGTTCAAAAACAAATAACGGACGAAACGTATCCAAGAAGCCATACACCTATCCGTAGGTGCAATGTATCTAGACATCCAAGTGAATAAGGAATGCCTCGTTAATCGGGGGAAAGTTACTGCTCCGTTGTCACATCAAGCCATCTCGACCACACAATGAAGACTAGTGGAATCCACGTGTCACCAATCGTGCGGGAGAGTAGAAGTATATAACATGGCGTTTCATTTTCACCGAATTTCTCACAGTAAAAACACCATCCGCCATTTCTAAAGCATTTCAAGAGTCATTATCCCCAAAAGTAACCAACCACAGAGGTAATAGCGCGTGCGATATAGCAAAAAAGTAGAACATCATGGTTAAACAGTTGGCTGACTTTACCCGACCTTAATTTGATCGATCGATGGAATTTTCCTCAGTTATTTTATACCGGGACATGCATCCAGCGGTTCCGGATCGCGAGCCATGATTGCGGATTTCCCGAAGGAAAGTGGGTGTATACACACGGTTATTCGAATATGCGAATCAACGTGTGCCCTATCACGCTTTACGTGCGATGTGTTAAACTATTATCGTTACACATATCGCATTGCATTGTATTGGCGGCTAAAATTACCAATTTCGAGGTAAATTGCCGTCTGTGGGGATTAACCTACCATCCACTTATTCCGCTTTTATCACACCACATGGGCGCATGGGTGGGTTTCCTTTCAAAGCGGGTAGATTACGGTCTTACAGATAAGGTAGATCTGCTTAGGAATTGGAGGAATACTTCTTACGGGTAGATGATACATGTTTTCCTTGGAATTATGATTTTTATACCAAGGGATCGCTTCTGAGGGATGAGTACCAGTGCACGGGTCGTATAACGTCGAGGATCGGGCGATAATGCAAACCGCATCCCGGTCGGTGCATATCACGAGGATTTTGGTGCGCATGGAATCGGTAGTAATTATTATGGCGGAAGATGAGATCCTATTTTCTTAGGCCTTGATGGCGGGGTGGGTACTTGTTCCTCCGTACTTGATGTGTAAATATTGTAAGAACAATCTTCCATACTTGTTGCGCATAATATAAGCGGTGTGTATATGTGTTTTTGTCGTGCAGAGATGGATCATTTACGGTTATACTGACTAGCGAAGCCCGCGGCCGTGAGGGCGGAGTACGACCGTTGAGGATGACGAGAGCCCATATTGGTTGCGATTGCGGGGCGTGTTATGGGCGGCGCGGGGATACGAGGACCGGTTCCTCCGTTGCGGTGGAGGCGCGCCTTTGCAAAGCCGCCTAATCACGAGGTGACTCGGTGGTAGCGCAATCATCGCTCGTGTCGTAGCTCATCACGAAGAGGAAGAAGAAGCGGCGCTTAGTCGCAAGAGGACCCGACAAGATCATGGTGCGGGCCCATCAAGGAAGAAGCGTCCGTGATTCAAACGTGGAGTTGTCCTCCAGCGATGAAGCGTCGTCGCACCCATCTGCCGATGATGCGGAGCCAAAGTAAGTAAAACCATACATGTATAACCTTACATTAGTTAGTGAATGTGCTTATTTGTGATTCTAATGTTGCATTGGTGATCATTCGCAGGATGGAGCGGTCGTGAGTCACCTCCTAAGGCTAGTCCGTCGCTCGGCGCATTCTCGAGCAGAGAGCGGGATAAGGAAGACCAATCCGATGCAAATGTGCCTGGGGCAATTAGTTGAAGAATTGGTTCAAGTTTCCGCTCACGAGCTTCTTGATTGTGAAGTGAAAGATCAAGTATCGATGGAAAACCAAGACTCCCAAAAGGACCAAACTATTTCTTTCTTTGGGCGCAATGGCAAGTACCGGGCACAACTAGATAGCGCCCATGCAGAGGCTAAGGTCCGAGCATACGCTCAACAGTGAGGACAAGATGGCGCTAATGTGCCAAATACACCAAGAGCGTCTTGATCTTTGCCAAGTATAAGTCTGCGTCTTCTTTGGCACTGAAACACCTAGATCGGGGTAAAGAAAGTTTATTTGCGTGATTGGGGAGCTTGGAATCTTGTGAGTGGTCCTTGGAAGTCACAGGAGGCAAAGCTGCGTAAGCTAAGCATCGAGTCTGACGAGGAGTTGTATCCGCGTCTTGTGTCCATGATAGCGGGCGCAGATGGCTCATAGGCCACGGTCTCCGCTGGCTGCTCCGAGTACTGGAATCATCGGAGGTGGTTCCGCCGGGAGGTGGTGCAATGCGCTACGGGCGTGGAAAATCGAAGCAATGGAAAAGCTCCACAGTCGGAATTGTTGAAGGCGCCGTTGGATAAGGTACAGGTATGATCTTGAGTCATATGACAACTTGGTCGTGACTATACGAGAAAATGAAAGACACGGAGCTTCCAATGATTTGAGCTTGAGCGCGATCAAGATTATCCAATAAATGTGATTATGGCGGGGTTGGCGTTGGCGTCATCGTCATCAGAGGTCTTGAAACACGACTAGATTATTACTTGAAACCCTATGAGTCGCGCTTGCAAATACTGTCTTTCTGGCGTCCTAGGGATAGTCGGGATCCATTTGCGTTGGAGAAGGAGATTCCTTTAAAGGAAGTCTTGGGCGATGCGACTCGTCTTGCTAAAAAGAAGGTATTGCGGTAAAGCCATCTTGTGTGGACTTGGTGCGGTAGACTTGCCAAGGTCGACGGGGTGCCGGTGAGTGTGGCCACCGTGGGCGTCGGGATGCAAATGTGTTGAAAGGTATTAGTGAAGCCAAAGATGTAACGAGTCGCCGGTACTTCTTCCTTAAGCGTAGTGACGGTGGTAGTCATTATGTTGACTATCTTTTGTACTTAACTCGTGGTTATGAATAAAATTTCATTTTTGCTTGTTGCTTTGTGGACATTTGTAATGTATACATATCTGTCTAATTATGCGTAAAAGATGTATTTGTTGCAGTGTACGCCAGTGTAAATATAAGAAATCCATAATCATGTATGAAAATCGGAGTATACTTTGGAAAATAATTCTAAGTATTTAATCATAATCGTGTATGTTATGAATCACAACGTACTGTAAATATTGTTTTAAGGAAGCAAGTGTCTTGGCTCCAAAGTTGTTAAACATGCACGTGTGCCTTGTGGCGCACCCATCGTGGGGTGCACACATATCTTATTCCAACGTCTTGAGAACAAGGTGTTTAACAAGGATGCGTGATCCATTATTGATGGGTTTGCAACCCTCTTACTCAACAAGTCAATTAGTAGGTCAACTTATCCTGTTACCATCGTGGGTTTATTTGTGGTGCATGCACGCCATCGTGGGCAAGAAATAAGAAATTGTTAAAACATATAGTATATGGAGATAACAACTTAAAATGTGTCATGAGTTAGCTAGAAACCATGACGTTTTATTAATACTTGCAAGTTTATCAAGAAATAACAAAAAACAATAAATATAAAAATAAAAGCGAGTACATGAATGTTTATTGAGCCTTTGAAAGTGCGGAGCGTCTGCTGTATTGTGCCGTAGCTATTATTATAGGTAGCACCTCTTGAGGTTCTTGATATTCCATGTCTTGTGATGAGTCACGACCATCCAAACCTCGTGGCGGTGTGCTTTGTGCCGTTGCTTGATAACCTCATAGGGTCCTTCCCACTTTGGTCCGAGCTTACTCAGTATCTTGTTGCCGGCTTGCCTCGTTGGCGCAGTGAGACAAAGTCACCGGTGCGAATGAAACACTGCGTACCTTGGCATCATAGTATCCTTTCATTTTGACTTGACCTTGCCTCCCGTATAGCCGCGTTCGCGTCTTTCTTCCGGTAGGTCCAGTCGACACGTCTTTCGTCGTCGTTGTAGTCGCATTAATCTCCGCGGTGCGGATAGTTGGCATGCCGATCTCGGTTGGTATAACGACCCATCCCATATCTGAGAGAAGGGGTATCCCCTGTCTTGGTTTTAAGCGAGGTGCGGTGCGCCCATAGTACATGTGAAAGTTCTTGACCCACCTTCCTTTGTGCTTGTCCAGCGTGCTTTGATTCCTTCACCCGAGCTTCGATTTGCGCTCAACTAAACCATTGGTTTGTGGGTGCGTAAGCAAGCCGAAGTGTTGGGTGATGTTTAATTTTTCGCACCAATCTTTGAAGGGGTTGTCGCGTAATTGTTTTCCGTTGTCGAGATGATTTCACGGGTAATCCGGCGGCATACAATGTTGTCCCGCACAAAGCGTTTTACACGATTGCGGTGATTGTTGCTCTGCTTTTGCTTGATCCACTTGGTGAAGTAGTCTATAGCTACTATGAAACTTAAGACCACCATTGCGATTGGGAAGGACCGGCAATATCAATGCCCCATTTATAGAATGGCCATGGCGCCGTGATTGGTGTTAGCTCATCTTTGTGGTTGGCGGAGCGGGTCTATGAACTTGGCAATCATTGCACTTCCAGTATTAAGTCCGCGCATCTCGATGCATGGTTGGCGATGAGTATCTCGGCGCGTGCGCGCGCCGCAACAGATCGTGGTCCTGCGTGCATCCGCATGAACCTTCATGAATTTCCGCATGATACATAATTTGCTTGTAAAGGGCCGCGCGATCGAAGCCATGGTTGGAGGAAAGAGCGTCGTCTGATATGTTGTCGCGCGATTGAATCTCTGCGTGCGCGCCGTATTCTCGCGAGCTTACATGCATTCACGGGGTAATGTTCCTTTGCTTAAGAATTACGCAATCGGTGTCATCCATGTAGGACCCTCCTCCTCTATGATGCGGAGACTTCCATCTCCGATATTGACTTGCTTTTCGGTGTTTCCACCAAGACTTGCTTTGATAAGTGTGCGAAGCTTGTCGGCGATCTTGCTCGGTGCATACGCTGCGATTTTCTCCTCAGGGACTTGCTTGATAGTAAATCTGTCAAAGCCTTTGATCGATGTCTTAGTCTTCTCAAGATCTTGAATCATATTTTCTTCTGGCCACGTATTCACCTGACACATGGTTGGCCACTGGCCGGGAGTCCACATTTGCTTCAAGTTACGTACACCCATTCGGTGCAATCGTAGTCCGTGATCGGGGCTTCATATTACGCCTCATTGTTAGTCGAGGTAAATTCAAAGCGCGGTGCGTAAGTGAATTCCATTCCTACGGGTTTGTGAGAATAAGACCGACTCTGAGCCATCCACGCATGAGGACCCATCGTAAACAAAATCCATGGATCTTGTAGTACTTTCTCGCTTGGTGTAGGTACCTCGTCGATGTCGGCTTTCGATGATGAAGTCCGCGAACTTGTCCTTTTATTGCGATGCGTGGTGCAGAAGAGATGTTATGTTCACTAGCAACACACTCCACTTACGGAGTCGTCCCGACGATCGGGTTTGGAGATGATCGCTGATGGCTTGATGCGTGATTACCGCATTATCGATGCGCTTGGAAGTGTCGGTAGCGATCGCTTGGCGGCAAACACTAATGCCAAGACCAATTTTTCCATGGCACTATAGTTCATCTCCGTCTTTTTGAGAGCTTTCTTGACAAAATAGATAGGGGTTTGCACCGAGTCCCTATCTGTTAGTAGACCTGTCTTGACCGCCCCATGAGTTCTTGATAAATACATGATCGGCTCTTCCCTGGTCGAGGTGCCACGAGTGTTGGGGCGTTGCTAGATCTTTGTTTGAGTGTGGTGAAAGCTTCTTCCGCCTCCGTTGTCCACCGAAAGTCACCCTTTTTATACACTTCTTGAGTGTTTTGAAAAGAGGCAATGACTTTTCTGCGATTTAGATAGGAACCATTGAGGCCGGCCGGTTTTCCATTGAGGATTGGACTTCCCCGGTGTGCGTGGCGAGGAAGTTCTATTACCGCCTTTGTCTTTTCTCGGACAAGGTTTTATGCCATCGTTCTATCGGTACCCTAAGAACATGCCTTGATGGCTAGAAGGTGCATTTCTTAGATTTAGCTTCATGTTAATCTCGTAGAGTTTTGAATGTTTCTTCTATGTCGCGCACCGTTCCTTTTCGGTATGGCTTTTAATGACCGTGTCGTCACATAGACTTCGTGTTCGGCCCCTTTGTTTTCAAGGCATTGTCTACCAACCCGATAGGTGGCACCGCGTTCTTCAAGCCAAACGGCATTTTGTATAACGATGAACGCCTTGGCTTGTGGAACGTTGTCTTTTCCTCGTCTTCGAGCCATTTGTATCCGGTGATATCCGCATGTACGTCGAGAAAACACTTCAACGGGTATCCACACAAGGACTCTATTTTCCAATCTATCTCGGTAATGGATAGCGATCCTGGGCATGCTTTATTAAGGTCGGTGAAGTCTACACACATTCGCCACCACTGTCGCTTTTTGACCATTCTTGGGTTAGAAAGCCGATCGTGGTAATAGACTTCACGCATAATCCCCGCCTTAATTTACGTCTGCGCGGTACTGCGCCTCTCGGGGCTCGCCACGCTTCTTACGGGCGTGTCGGTAAGTATCCTTGTCGGATTCTAAGTTTATGCTCGTGATCGGCGTGGTACTCGGTCGTGTGTTTGGGCTCCCGTGCGAAAATATCCACGTTTTTTGTAGGAGCGCGCGACCGCTACCGCTTTGGTTGTCCGACAATGACCTCCAATGGTTATCTCACAGTCCGGATATTACGGGTGAATTGCGACTTTAAAGTTGGGGATTTTAGCCAAGACCGCTTCGGGATTGGTTCCATTTCGCATGTAACCGTGTTACATTCTCTGTTTGGCACCGTGGCATTGTGAAGAGTGACAATGCCCCTTCATTTGGAATTTAAGCATCCGTCTTGTTGTTGAAGGCACCGCGCATGGCCGATATCCGGGTCTCCCAATAATGCCGTTATATGATGAAGGGATTTGATCACCATGAAATCCATCCAGTTGTCGTAGAGTGCTCTGCATTGCCAATCCGACTAGTAATCGCATTGGCCCATAGGCGTATCTTCTCACCTGTGAAACCGGTGAGTGCGGTGTTGACAGATTTAGCGACTACGTATTTGGTCGTAGTCTTTTAAAGCAATGCTCATACATAATATTTGCCGATGCCCCACCATCGATGTACATGCGGTGTATGTCGTGACCACCGTGACCGATTTCAATGGTGAGGGCTCGATCTTGCGTTGTCCGCAGATTAAAGTAGGAAAGAGATTTCACTCCTTCGGAAAACTCTTGGTCGACCTTCCGTCTGGTGGTTCTTTGCGGCGTCTGTATCATATAGATTGTGTCGGCCTTATCTTTGAGTGTCTCCTTCTTGCTTTTACTCTTTGCTTATCTCTTCCTCTTTAATGTTTTTAACTAAGTGGTCCACCGCCCCTCGACCATCTTGTCGATGAGTTGGCGCTTGGTGGACGCACTCGTTAGTGGTGTGACCTTTTGCGCATGGTAGTCACAGTATCCATTCCCGGTCGCCGATCTTCCGGTGTCACGATCTGCGGTGGTCTTGGGAAGTTCGCACCTTCCATTGCGAGTATTTCCTTTGGTGTTTTGATCTGGGAGTATACTGTCATTATCCCTGTCTCTGCCGCTCCTCCGGTTGCGATAGCTTCTATTACGGTTATTACCTCGGTCGTTGGATTGTCTCCCGTGTTGTTCTGTGACCGTAACTCGAATAGTTCTTTTGCTATCATTGCAGCCGCCTCTCCCCTGACAAAGGACCGAGGCGCTTCATGAGTTCATCAAAAGTCTCGGGGATCTTGTCGTTTAACCTCTTGATGAGTTCGGGTTATTAATCCCATTCATGAAACCCGAGATCTTTAAGACTTAGGGCATGATTTAACCCGCATGCATTCGTCTTTAAAGCGTTCCATGAAGCGCCGTGGATTCTCCACAGTTACATTTTACCTGGCGAGTTCGACAGATTTTAGCACACTTTTGCGTTGAGTAAAATTTAGGCGAACGCCTTCTCAACTCTTCAAAACCATTCACGCTTCTTCGTGGGAGTTTGTTGAACCGGTTCGCGCGCTTCCCACCAGTGTGGAATTAAACATGTGGCACCAAACCGGTTGTGGCGGTTTTCGATGGTCGTGGTGATTCAAAAATTTTAGGTGATCATCGGGATCACCTGTCCCATCATAGGTTTTAACATTTGCGGGCATGCGCCTTTTCTTGTTCTCGAGAAATCACTAATGCGTCGGTGAACGATCCACTTTCTCGACGGCGCCGTGGGAGACATGTCCTCCTCTTGGTTGTCGCGTCGCTACGGACTTCAATGCCCTCAGATCACTATCCTCGTTGTCCGAGGGTTGTCGAAGATGAATTTACCTTCTTACGGCGCTTGCCACGCCTTCCTCGAATCGACTCATAGTGCGGATCCGAAGGGCTTTCACTGGGGAATATCTTCGCCTTGGGTCTATCATGTACTCTACGGCTACCCGGTCTGGTGTAGACACCGTGCGCCTTTCTTCTCTATCATCACACTCAATTGTTGCGGTGGGATGTCTCATCACCTCGATCCTCCTCCCGATTCTGTTGAATACGGGGTTTATGACCGCTTCTCTGCGCTTTTCCTTCGGTGGCGCGGTGGAGAAATATCGTGTTAGAATCGAAGTTGAGTCGGGCTTCGTGTTCATACGATCTATTCTTCTCTTCCTCTTGCGTGAGGCGCCTAATGCTTCGTAGTTTTGGGATACGAAAGCTTACGGTGCTAGTTCCGTAGCGACTCCTCGAGAGTGAGTCGTTCGTTTCACCACTGCATTCTTATCCCGACCGGTGCCTCGGTACCTTTGTCAATCGGTTTCTAGCACCGATTGGAAAGGAGTAGTAAAGGCGGGTTGTTCGAGTGCGCGATGGGTCTACTCCACTCGTGGTGGTTGTAGTGACTTGGGTTATTCCCGAGTTCGGTTCTACCGGAGGAAGATCAAGTCTTGACCGACCCTTACTTTTAGCAAATGTTGGTTGTCCCAGAGGTCCGCTAGGGGTTAGTCCACTCTGCGACTTCTTCCCATAAGATCCGATTGCGATCGGCGATTGCCATGTTTTGTCATTCTAGTGTCGATTCTTAGTGTAAGGTCCGGATGGCGCCACTTGTTGATACAAAAGTTGGGCGTTCTCGATTTGGAGCTCGGTTCTCGCACTAATCGAGAATTGCTGCTTGAGACTGCAGACTAAGAGACAAGAAACACCGTTAGGCTTACCGTGGGATTGTCTCCCACGATTATCCTCCCGTGAGAGTGAGTAATCGGTTTAGGGTTTAAGGAGTTTTAGGGTTATGAGATCGCACTCAAACGAGGATATGATTCCCTTATATATGCACGGAATCCTTGTTGGTTCCGTGTTCCCAACCTTCCAGCAGATCCCATAAAGTCGGTACGAATGATTATCTTCGTATTTTAGAAGATATCATGTATCAAATCCATAAATAGATTTGGGCTTTGGCGCCCGTGGCCCAAACCGTTATTGAAAGTGGCAGGGTCGTCTGAGAGCATTAGTATAGGTTGTGGTCGGGTTTATGGCCGTCTGACTATCGTCATCAATGTGTTTTGAAATATCTTTCGAGTATTTGTTCTAGAGATTTTTATACAATGATTGTTAATTTCTTTATTATATTCCGAAGTAAAAGATTCCAAGTCATTATGATGTTATGATAGACTACACTTGACACATAAGGTTATATCTTGTCGGTGTTTTAAAATGATTTTCAGTAATATAATAAATAATAGATTGGCATGTCGTGTGCTATGTTATTCGATACTCGTGTCAACTCTTAGCTGTGGCCTATAATATATAGAGTGTAAGCATTGAGCAAGATTGCGATGGGCATTTATTTAATTAGTAAAACCAAAGACAAAAGTATAGACAAAATATATGTACATGAAAAGTTTTCATAAAAGCGAATTGTCTATGTGAAGGTTCAAGACTTAACCGATCTTTAGTTATGCTAGGTTCGGAGCCTTATTGAGAAAATGTTACGTGCAATTGTGAGATATGGAAAGTAAGAAATAAGCGATTTTTTAATAAGAAAGTGTTATGTAAGGATAAGGTAGCAACATCAGTGGTTCTGAAAAGCTTCTAGTGCATTATATAGTTGTCAACATTTACTTAACCCAGCCCAGTAAAAACCAAAACAAGTCTGGACCAACATTACAGCCCAGCCCATACCAAAGCCCATCAGCCCTATAAAACATCATTCAAAATTTCAAAATATTTAATTTAGGGTTCATGTTAAAAAAAGTTACTCCCATCAACGGCGATTAACGGCACTTTTCAGTTTTCTCACACATTCACTTACGGTAACTTTTCATTTACTTTATTTATTACATTTTATATAATTTTTTTTTCAACTGTTTTCATACTGATTGTTTTATATAATGTTATATAACTAATATGTTTTTTCATATATATTATGTTATTATACTAGCGTGCATTGAAATAAATAATGTTTTCTGCTTGTATATTAAAGTGTACAAATTATTTCCCATTTAAATATTGTTCTTCCCGTAGTTGAACTTGTTATTTTGTACTAATATAATTGTTTCGAGGGGTGGACCCAAAATTTTAATTCTATCACGTGCATAATTTTTTTTACTGTAACTAAAATGTACGATTTTAACTAAAACGAGTAAACAAAATAAAAAGACACCTATTTCTTTTAACATATTAGTGGACTAACTAAACAAGACATGTATTTAGTGATACAAAATTTAGATACCAGATTCATTTAAGAGAAATCGGCAAATTTTAACAAAAAATTACACTAAACGGTATTATATAGACGTGTATATTTTCAAATGTTCCACAATTGTATACAAAGTGTTACTTGTGTGGTATGTTAACTTATACTTTGGTATAGCATCCAAACTTGTTATTTTGTACTAATAATATACGTGTGTGTGGTTACAACCTGGCGTATTATATACAAAAGATAATACGATTAGGGTACCATACGAGTAATGTTTTGGGTACACGTTACAATGTTATATAATAAATCATTTTCAAAAGTATATATTATACCTTTTCAAAATTAGGAATGCCATTTTAATGAGTTGTTAGATAAATATTACTAGTATAATTTAGTTTGTTACTAGATGTTTGAAATGCTGTATTGTTATTTGGTAGTGATTGTACATTATATGGTAGGATAGAGTGCTTAATTTTAATTTGTTTTTATACAATTTGTAAAGAGTTAGGCTAAATGTTGACAGTAAGTCGTGGTGGATCGTGCGTTTTGAAATTGGATGTGATATTGAACTATGGGGGTGGTGGGTGTAAGGTTCGGAAACGGGTCATGAGGATACCCGTTATCAATGTATCTAGTGGTCGATAAGGGTTGCTACAAATCACTGTGTTTCGTCTGATCAGCTAGATATCATTTGTATATTCACTGAAGAACTAGACGACTACTTTTGTTATAGCAACATTTTTGGTTGAGTTGCCTGGATGTTTTTGGAAATGACTTGTGTCGTGAATGTTAAATCTTTAAGATAGTAATTTGAACTTAACACACACAAACATATACAAATCTAGTGCATTTTCATCGTCGTTTGTTCTAAATCTGATGTTCACTTTTAGTTGAAATATATGGCCCAACTCCTAATTAAATCGAAAGGGCCTACTTCTGCTTAGTTATTCTTGTCGTTGGGATCAAATTGAGATGATCCCAATTCTTAAATAATAGTAATGTAAATCATCATATCTATGATATAGTATTAAATTTTTAGATTTTGACCCATTTTACCTTATCAGGTAACTGCTCATATTTGATGTCAAGCTTGCCGATTTAACATTATATGCCAGGGGTCTTATATTAATCTGCTTTAAATTTATTAATCTGCTTTAAATTTGTTGTTTTTGAATTTTTGGATCACATCGACCCTAAGTATGCTGTCTAGTTTCGTACGGAGTATATGCCAGGGTCCTATATTGTTATTCCAACTGTAAGCTAAATACTCTTGCGATGTATGCTGCAGGTTAGTTTTTCATGGAGTCCACCACTGCCAATCGCTTGCGGTCAATGAAACTATGGCCTCCTAGCCATAAGACCCGCCTTTTACTTGTGGAACGTATAGTAAAAAGTCTTACCACACCGTCCTTCTTATCTAGAAAATACGGTCTTATAAGCAAAGAAGAAGCAGAAGAACAAGCTAAACAAATTGATTCTTCAGCCTTTGAAACCGCAAACCAACACTCTGAAAAAGAACCAGACGGCGATGGAGCATCTGCTGTACAAGTTTATGCTAAAGAATCCAGTACACTCATAGTGGAAGCTGTTAAAAAAGGCCCTAGCCAAAAAGGCGATCAAGAATCCATACCTGAGTCCAAACTTGAACCTGTTACTGAAACTCACAAAACGTTCTTTGACATATCAGGTGGGGCCCGGGCTTTTATTGAAGCAGACGAGGCCAAAGAACTTCTAAAAGCATTAACCGAGCCTGAAAACAAATTTACAAAGATTTGTTTTAGTAATAGAAGTTTTGGGTTGGATGCAGCCCATGTTGCTGCTTCTATATTGTCCTCTATTAATAGACAGTTGACCGGAGTTGACTTATCGGATTTTATTGCCGGGAGACCTGAAGCGGAAGCTCTTGAAGTTATGACGATATTTTCAGAATCCCTCAAAGAATCTGACCTAAAGTATCTCAACCTTTCAAATAATGCATTGGGTGAAAAGGGAGTCAGGGCGTTTGGCCAGCTTTTAGCTTCACAAGGTAACCTCGAAGAGTTGTATCTAATGAACGATGGTATTTCTGAAGAAGCAGCAAAGGCCGTTTGTGAATTAATCCCGTCAACCAAAAAATTAAAAGTTCTTCATTTTCATAACAATATGACCGGTGACGAAGGGGCGATTGCTATAGCTCAACTCGTGAAAGAATCCCCTTTACTTGAAGACTTCCGATGTTCATCGACAAGGGTCGGTTCCGAAGGTGGGGTCGCGTTGGCTGAAGCCCTCGAGGCTTGTAAGAATCTGAAGAAACTTGATCTTCGTGACAATATGTTTGGAGTTGAAGCCGGGATTGCTTTGAGTCAATCTATTCCCGTGTTTGTTAATCTCACAGAAATTTATCTCAGCTACTTAAATTTGGAGGATGAGGGAACTTTAGCGCTCATGAATGCTTTGAAAAACTCAGAATCTGCTCTTGAAGTACTCGAGATGGCAGGAAACGACTTTACATATAAAGCAGCTCCCGCTTTAGCTTTGTGTATTACATCAAAAAAGTCAACTTTGACCAAATTGATTTTATCCGAGAATGAGTTGAAGGATGAAGGTGCGATAGTGATTGCTAACGCCATCAAAGATGGGTTTGACCGGTTGACCGAAGTTGACTTGAGTACTAATGCCATTAGAACAGCTGGTGCCCGTGTTTTGTCACAGGCTGTTGTGGGTAAATCGGGATTTAAGCTGCTGAATATTAATGGAAACTTTTTATCTGATGAAGGGGTTGATAATGTGAAGGAGATATTCAAGAATTTACCGAGCGTTCTTGGTCCTTTGGACGAGAATGACCCTGAAGGTGAAGATTATGATGATGAGGATGAAGAAGAAGAAGAAGAGGAAGAGGATGATGAAGGTGAATTGGAATTGAAGCTTAAGGATCTTGAAATCAAGCAGGATGAATAGGGTCGTGTTTTCTTATGACCATTTTGTTATAGTAGAAGATGTATTCCAAATGTTTTCAGAATTTTATCTAGTCTTGGGATTAATGATATGTTTCTAATCTAATCTATATACAAACCTCTAGGGGTATTGGTACTTGCATTTTTACAACTCTACGAGAACTTGGTGTCCTTGAAATTCTGATGTTCTTAGAAATGAGAATTATAACTCCTTAAAATTCAAAATACTATTTTGTTCGATTACCATGTTCTTTGCTGGATTCAAGGTTGTGCTATTTGCACTTTTGCAGGGTCACTTGTTGAAAGACGTGTTTTGGATTGGATGGCTTGCAGCGCACCTATGAAAACTCAGGTAACTCTCCTTTTCCTTATATTCAACAGCAGTTTGCCATCAAGGTGGTAAAAGATTCAACACAACACTCTGGGTTACTGTCTTTTCATTTAACCTACTCTATATTTTCATAGTATTTTGAGTTTCATATTCGACCCGTTTGTAATAAAATCAGTCTATTCATAAGTACATGTGTGGAGGATGTATTCTCTATATGCGAGTCTTCTTTCTTGAAAAAAAAAATGATTACAAATACACCTTTGACCCAATGTAACACTAGGCCTATAATATTTTGATTACATTTTCCGTCATTCAAGGCGTCGAAAATAAAAATAAACTCATCAGACCGCAACTGGGGCTTTTAGTGATTCTAAGATCTTATCATCAATAGGGAATTTGATGTCCTTCTTGTCCCTGCCTATTTTCACATACTCTTCGTATCTCTCTTTCAAATCCTCGGGTAAATTTGTGGTACTTTGCCATCCTAAAAGGTCCTTTGCAGCTCGTGGCTCTGCATAAAAGTGCTGCAAAAATCACAAGAACTGTTATAATCTTGTGCCTTAATGAGTTGTAGTTGTGCCAAAAAAAAATGTATATTCATACCATATTACGGAAAGGGAAAGCTTTCTTTGCGTCACTGCCTATGGTTTTTGGATCATAGTGCACAATCTCGACTGGTAAACCTGCTGCTTTAGCACAGAGTTTAGCCATTCCGTCTAGAGTCACAGCTCGATCACTGACACAGTTGAAGATAATACCACTTGCAGCGGTTGGATTCTCGACTGCTTTTGTTAGCATAGATGATAAATCCTTAACATGTGAGATGTTTGTTAGTTGCATACCAGAGCCTGGAATCGGAACTGGCCTGCCCCGCACAATACCTGTTTCACAAGAGGTTTAGTTCTCAAGTGCAGAAATGAACCAGTAGGTTGAGTTGTTCAATTCCGGTGAATGTTTAATGGTTTACCTATTTTTAAACCTATGAAAACTTGATAACTTTTGAGCAAATAAGTGTTATGGGTCAAAATGATTTGACTGGTACAAAAAATTACTTGTTTCAGTTGTCACCTATACCCTTAGCCCACCCATGAATCTACGACGAAGAGGAGTCAACAAGTCTTTTCTTGACAATTTATTTCGGACCAAAGTGAGATGAAACTTACGATCAAAGAACCACTCTTCACAATCTTTGTTGTTACCGGAGCCAATCATGTATTGTGGGCGAAAGCTTGCCCAGTTTCCGAAAACCTCAGAAAGATATTTCTCCACTGCAACATGACCAGCATCAGCCTTGACAGTATCCTGTAATTATTCAAAATATGTTACTGGTTTGATCAACATCTCGAACGATTATAAAGGCTGCATTAAGAAGACGTAAAATGATTGAAAAGCGAGAGGAGTACCCCTTCAACATGAGGTGGCTCTTCAGTTTGCTTATAAATACCAGCACTGCTGATGAACAAAAACTGTCCAGCACCTGAGCTCTTTGCCCAATCTACCACTGGCCTGCAAGTAATCAACATTCAATGATTAGTGACCGAGTCATGGAGGAGTTAGCTTATGTGATCGGGTGGTCTATTTTTTTGGTCGATTGGGATTACAGTATAAGTTTATAACTTATTTCTAGCAGATTAAACGGGTCAACATGAAAATGAAACAAGCCATATAGTTGAAACTTCAAATTGTCATTGTAATGTCACCGAAACTTACTTGACAGTATCCAAATCTTTGCCATTGTTATCCAAAACAACATCAAATGTCAATCCGTCCAAAACTGTACCAATTGCACTAGGTTCACCCCATACTGTCTTACCACCACTTTCTGTAATTTCCTACAAAATCACCACAACTTATTCTTAAGCAAATGTTCAAAAATGATCAAATGTTTATACTAAAACTTATTTAAATAAACTGCAGGCTTGCTAATTTAGTGGTGTTTGAATGTGTGTTTACAAGATAGTTATTGCGACTTAGGAGTATGTACTTAACATTAGATACTTAGTTGATTAAAACTAATGATAGTTAAGATTCACATTACCAAAATTTATAGTATAAATATCCAAGAAAAGTCACATTTTTATGCTAAAACTGATTAAATTTTCAGCATCCATATTTTCTTGAAAATTCCTACAAAAAAAAAAAAAAAAAAATTTATGCGAAAACTGATTATCCAAAACACCCATAAACCATAACACAAAAAAGATTCATAAAAACAAAAATATATACAAAAAAGAACTAGAAACATTTACATTAAATCTACTAAATGGAGGCTTCTTCATCTTATCAGACCCTTCATCACCAACAGTAAGAACAGTAACATCATGACCACCACTCAAAAGCTCCTTAGCAAAGTAGAAACCAATGACAGCATGACCACCACTGTTAGTATTCACAATGAGCACTTTCTTCTTCTCAGCACCACTAGCCTTAACTGTAAATGCTGACAAAGATACTCTTCTGCTAGAAGTTGACAGTGAGAGAGACTTAGCAGAGAGAGATATGGATGAAGATAATGAAGAAGAGGATGACAGAGAGATTGATGAAGAGAGGGAGAGAGATGTGGGCGAGATTTTTGTGAAGAGGAGAGAGGATGAAGATGAAAGAAGAGTGGCCATTGGTGAAAGAGTCTTTGATCAGTGAGCTTGGTTGAGAACCAAATGTTTTTGATCTAGCTAGTGTCATATATATACAAGACATATAAGATAAAGTTAGCCATTAAGATACCAAGGACTATTCTTTGGCTATCCTTCTATATCAAGTTACCTTCTTTACGGCTAATATGAAAAAGGTAAATGGCGTAACATCATGATTATAAGAACATAAAGACAATATTTGAACTCATGATATTTGTTTCACGCCGTATGTCCCTACTACCATCGCGCGAAGACATATTAGTAAGAAGCTATATGCGAATTTTATTTGGTTTTGACCAGGAGTAACTTTTATTAACTCTATTTAAGGGGTAATAATGTAATATACTAAGAAATGACGGAATCACCTAATAATTTTTACAAAACAACATCCATGAAATAATATGTTATGTTAACGTATGATATTCTCTCTCATACTTTTTAAATCATCTCATTTTTAAAGCCAATAGTCATTATGACATGTCATTGTATGGATTTTGTCTTGTGGTTCTACCATTTCTTTTAGAGCTAATGATTTGAAAATGTATTCAACTTGTCATTTTTTGTCATTCTGTGTAGCATTTTTTTTTCCTCATTAAAACACAAACTTTTTTAATTTTGTCTATTGTGTGTATTTTGTGACCATTTTACCCCTACTTTTTTCAAATTTTGAGAGGTAAAATGGTCATTTTGCATGCAAAAATAGGCACAAAATACACACAATAGATGAAATTCAAAAGGTTTGTGTTTTAATAAGAAAAAAAAAGAAGGCTACACAGAACAACAAAAATTAACAAGTTGAATACATTTTCAAATCATTAGCTTTTTCTTTTATGGACTATGTTTCACTTTTTTTTGAGAAGTTATATGACGTGCGTGTTGTCTATTGTTGTTATGGTGCAATAGATTTGAAGTTGCTCTTTGTATGTATCTATATAGTACTATTGTTGTAATTTATTTAGCATGGTGATGTGTTGGTGGTGTGGCTAAGGCTTAGTTCTTACACCTTTTATATGGTAGGTCATGAGTTCAAGTCACACCACTGTCTCCTCATCCTTTTTTTATGTTTCGATTTTTTTTTTTTTTAAATTACCACAAAGATCTTGATCACTCTTGTTTGAGAACCAAATGATTTTGATCTAGTGTAATATATATACAAGACATATAAGATAAAGTTAGCCATAAAGATACCAAGAACTATTATTTGGCTGTCATCCTTCTATATCAGGTTACCTTCTTGCGGTCCCGATGGTTTTATGGCTAATGTGAAAGAGGTAAATGACGTAACATCATGGTTGAAGCACATGATTTTTATCTACTCTTTTCAAAGACATATTATTAATAAGAAGATGAATGCAAGTTATCTAGTTTTAACCACTTGAAGCAGTAACTTTTATCAACTCTTGTTGAAGCAGGGGATTTTTATATACAGTATCGAGATATATTTATGGAATATGTTTCACTATTTTGTAAGAAGTTATATGGTGTCCTCATGTATATTGTTGTTATAGTAGATTTGTTGCCCTATGATATGTTTGGTATGATGATTTGAAATTTGAAACGAACGGGCAGAACTTTTATTATAATCAAGTTGAAATTTGTATTTTATGGCTTGTTTGGCAAATGAAATTTGAAATTTGAGGTTTATTATTCAAAATTACTAAAAAGATATAATTAAATGAGTTTTATAGTATATGTTAGATATTTTGTGGGTAAATATGTAATTTAAGGTTCATAAGCTATGCAAAAGTTTTAGCCCTTTTATTGGGATAAAGTTTTAAGCCCTTTTAGAACTTATGATTTCATGTTCTACGTAACAAACGAGACTTATTTTATAAGTTGACTTATTTTAAAGTTCTCAATTTATAAGTTCTCCCAAACACACCTATATATGTGGGTATATGTAATTATTAATTTATTATAGCAAATTTTGTTAGACATTATGGTATGTTTGGTATGATAAATGAAAGGTGAAATTTGGGTACGAACTTAACGTGGGGCTTGTGATAGGGCTTTTATTATAGAGGCGAATAATGAAAAAATCATTGAACTTGACACTTTTATGATTGTGTGTAGTCAACTATTTTTTCTTATTGTGTGTCTTGAACTTTCAAAATTCGATTATTGTGTGTATTTTGTGACCATTTTACCCTTAATTTTTTAATTTGAAGGGTAAATTGGTCATTTTTATGGCGAATAGTCATAAAATACACATAATGATCGAAATTTGAAAGTTTATTACATACAATAAGAAAAAAATAGTTATTACTACAATCACATAAAGTGTCGAGTTCTACGATTTTTGTCATTCTTACTATTATAATGAAGTTGAAATTTGTATTTTAGTGAGACTTGTTTGGCAAATGGGTTGGTGAGAACTTATTATTGCAAAATTACTAAAAGGATATAATTAAACGAGTTTTATGGTATATGTTAGATATTTTATGGGTAAATATGTAATTTATGGTTCATAAGTTCTGCATTAAATTTTTTAGCCCTTTTATGAATTTAAAGTTTTGCCCTTTAGAACTTATGATTCATGTTCGCGTAACAAACGAGGCTTATTTTATAAATAGAACATTTTTTTAGTTCCGTGCAAATGTTCTCCATGGCCTCCCAAACACACCCATATCTTGGTTGTTTCAGTGGCAAAAGCGTCTTGTTTGTCACTTTCTATGTGAGCCAGGTCATGAGTTCGAACCACTGTTGTTTCCAATATGTTTTGTTTTTTATTTTTAGAATCACTAAAAAGCTAGATCCTGCACATACTTGGTTCAATCAAAATCTATGCGGCAACTCAAATTTTCCATTGTAAAATTTGGTTTTCTTCAAATAATAGAAACCCGTACATAAAATAAACCTTCATTAGTTTTTGTCGTAAACAAGGTATATTAGTTCGCGATTTGCCACAAATGTAATTTACTAACAATCATTGGCATGAGAAAAACATCACCAAAGTGGCATATTGGTTAACGGTTAGACACATGATTTCCTGTCCAGAGGTGTATGGTTCAAACTTAACTAGATAAATATTTAAAGGTGGCTAAAGAAAGATCGGTCATGGTCACATAGATATCCCTTTTATACCACGTACATCTGAGTAGATACTCGTGATTTTGTTTTACGCCATATGCCCCCACCACCATCGCCCATAGACATACTAATAAGAAGCTATATGCGAATTTTATTGGTTTTGTCCAATTGAAGGAGTGACTATTATCAACTCTAAGAGCATCTACAATGCATTAAGTCTTTAAAGACTTGATGCATTTAATGCATTTAATGCTACACCAATTTGGTTACTAAAGCTTTTAGTAAGAGCATCAACAATGGATCAAGTGGTAGAAAGCTTTTTACTATTCCAACAAGTCTTTTTAAGGAGTTTTTTGCATTGCAATCAAAGCTTTTTGAAAAGCTTTTCAACAAAGACTTGGTAAAGCCCAAGTCTTTGCTCCAAGCTTTGGTCACTAAATGTTTGATACATTAAATGCATCAAGTCTTAAAAACTTGATGCATTATAGATGCTCTAAAGACTTGGAGTTCACAAAGTCTTTCTAAAAAGCTTTACAAAAAGCTTTTGATGCAATGGTGAAAATCATTTATAAAGGCTTTTTGTAATAGTGAAAAGCTTTTACTTGTTTGACCCATTGGAGATGCTCTAATTAAGCAGGGTACTGATCACATACATTAATGGACTATGTTTCACTTTTTTTAGGTAAATTATATGATGTATGTGGCGTCTATTGTTGTGATGGTCTGTAGATTTGTAGTTGCTCTTTTTATGTATATATATATAGTATTATTATTGTAGTAAAATCGGTATGGTGATGTGTTGGTAGAGTGGCAAAAGCTTAGTTCTTGCACCTTTCAAGTGGTAGGTCATGAGATCAAGTCACACTACCGCTTCATCATCTTTTTTTTATAAGTTTCAAATATTTTTAAATTACCACAAAGATCCCGCATAAATTTGGTTTGGGTTTTTATGTAAACATACAATCATTGTTTGATCACTCTTGTTGAGAACTGCAGTTGTGCTAATGTGATACATACATATACTAAACAAAAAAGTAAAGCTTTATAAAGATATTTCAAGAACATTTATTTGGCTAACCTTTTAGTTTTATATCAACTTACAAATCAGTTATACATATTAATAAGAAGAGTATCTAACGGCCGCGATGTGAGCAAATATATATCACATTGATTGATCAACTGTACTTTGGCTATCTTACATGGATCTTTATTTAGTTTTAACCATTAAAGTAGTAATGTTTATCAACTCTTTTTTAAGCATGGCAATTGCAATGATGTTCCTTCGCATATATTCCATGTTTGTAATGAGAGGCTCTGTGTGTATGAATGTATCACTATTATAGTGTAACTAACATGTGGGTTTAGGTTGCTCTAGTGGCTAAAGCTTGTTCCTTTGCACTTAAAGAGTTGTAGGTCATGGGTTCGAGTCACGGGAGAAGCCTAAATCCCCCCCACCCCTTTTTTCTTTTTTTTCTTCTTTTAGCTTTGCGGGAAACCTGAATCTTTTTTTTTTTTTTTTCCTTTAGCTTTATGATTTTCAAGTTTCTTTTAAATTTTATGTTCCAATTCATATTGTCCGGTCTAAATTTGGTTTTATCCAAATAATAAACCACCATACATAATACTAGTACAAACCTTTCATTTGTTTTTTTTTGGGTGCAAATGAAGCATATTAGTTTGTGCTTCGTTACAGATATAATTTACGATAGGCTAGGCTCCATCCTCCCCTGAAACATCAAATATGACCTTTTTGCGGGAGTCAAAAATTCAAACTTCGTCAATCATTCATAAAATATATACTATAACAACACAAACACAAAAATAATGCCTCCAACAATGCAAATCATTCTAATAACTTCAGTTGTTCAACTTAACATAAACAAAAATATAAAACATAAGTTAATAGTTTTTCAAAAGAAGAGTGAAAAACTTCTTTACAGCAATAATGTTTGTCATCTCTTTTTAAGCATGGCAATTCCGATATCAATGTATAGACTATATAATTCACTGTTTAGGAGAAGCTCCTCTAGCTTTATCTAATTAATCTCCAAAAATTTATTCATTCATTTAACGTTATGATGTTTCAAGTTACTTTAAAGTTACTCAAAAAATAATCCACATTAAAACCGAAGAAGAAGAACTGGTATAGGTTGGTGGAGTGGCGAGAGCTTGTTCCTTAACACTCTTAAATGGTATAGGTCATGAGGTCAAGTCACACTTTCACTTGATCTACACCTTCCCCACCTTTTTTTTTTTTTTTTTTTCTTCCTAGTTTTATGATACTTCAAGTTTTCTAAAACCTCACACGTAAACATCTAATTCATTTCAATTGTCTATTGTTTGATCACTCTTGTTGAGAGCCACCTTTTTTTTATTTTATTTTTATTTTTTTATATATATCTAATGCGATTTAGATACAAATATAAAAAGATAAAGCTAGGTAAAAAGATATGCGAAGAACTTTCTTTAATTATCCTTTTTATACCAAGTTACACAACTCAGTTAAACCATATTAATATGAAGAAGCATGTAATTATTATCATCTATTTCTTAAGCATGGCAATTATACGATATCAATGTATGGATTATACTTTAATGTTTATAAGGAGAATCTCATCTATGATGTATATGGGTTGCTTGAGTGTCAAGAACTTGGTTCTTCGAACTTTCAAAGTAGTAGGGGTCATGAGATCGAGTCGTGACAACCGCATTTAGCCTCTCAATTATTATTTACTTGTTTGATTTTTTTCCCCTTTCATATGTTTTAAGTTTATGTAAATTTTGGGATAATATAAACGTGATTCATTCAATTAGCAATTTATTAAAACTAAAGAGAAATGATAGGGATGGTAAAAACACGTAATTATATATTATATTTATGTGGCGAGAGTTTATTGGTTGTAGCGGACCCACTTCTTCACAAACCAATAAACTCTTGCCACATAGTGTTAGTCATATAATTAAGCATGTTTTTTAGGCATCCTTATCATTTCTCAAAACTAAATTACAGGTCGCTCAAATACGTGCTTATATTCATTTAGAAGACGTAAATATAAGGTTATAAAGATATTTCAAGAACTATTCTTCGTTTATCCTCATATATGGATCAAGACACAATTCAATTGAACTATATTAATTAACAAGGAGAATGCAAATTATTTGGTTTTAACTAATTGAAGCAAAACTCTTTATCATCTCTTTTTGAAGCAGGGTACTGTAATTACTATTACCATATCATTCTTTATGGACTATATATTCCGTGTTTCGAAAGAGAAGCTACAAGGTGCAGTAAGTTTGAAGTCGTTGTATGTATCTATATATATTAATATTGGAATACTTATTCAAGGGGTTGTGTGGATGTAGTGGCAAGAGCTTGGTTTATACCTTCTTTGAGTGTTAGGTCACGAGATCGAGCCACGATGTCTACCTTCTCATTTTGATTTATTATTTTCTTTTAGTTTTTGATGTTTCAATTCTATTTTAAATTACCCACAAGATCTCGCACATATTTGGTTTTGGTTTAATCAATGCATACAATGGAATTCAAATTGTCCAACATTGTTTAGTCACTCTTGTTGAGAACCATAAGTTGTTGCTTTGATCTAATGTAATATGCACAAGTCATAAAGATAAAGCTAGCTACCAAGATATTCCAATTACTATTCTTTGGCTAATTTTCTATATCAAGTTACATATCAATTCAAATATATTAATAAGAAGCAGTGTGAAACTTATCTTTTTCTAACCACTTAAAGAAGTAATTTTTGTCATATATTTGTTAAGCATGGCAAATACAATATACATGTATGGACTATATTTCATAGTTTATAAGAAAAAAGCTTCTCTACGTAGGTATATATAATTGTTGTAGTAAAATAAATACAAGGGTGTTGGTTGCTTAAGTGGCAAGAGCTTAGTCCTTGGCACCTAGAGTGCAAGGTGATTGGATCGAGTCACGTTGGACAGCAACACTTTTTGTTTTTCTTCTTTTTTGTTCTTTAACTTTATGATGCTCCAAGTTTCTTTAAGTTACTAAAAAGATCCTCTTCATATTACCATCTAATCAAAATTGTCCCGTAACAATTCAACTTTATTCAGATAATTAACATCCCCACCTTTTTATAAACCTTTTTCATGTGTCGTTGTTGTAGTAAATAATTAGACCACCATTCACGTTATGTAATACTTTTCAGTTGGTGTTATTGATTATAAATTCTGTAAATGTACGATTATTGTCATTAGCATTACACTTTTTCTTTTTGTCCCTTTTTGTTTTCTTGAAAAACTACTTCTAAACATAATTACATTTATAGTTAGGGTTTTTCAACATACGCAAGCGTATTAAGACACCAAAAGAACGACGGACCGCGAAAAGGACGTCCGGACCACATATTTTATTTGAAAAGTTTATTTTTGTGGGTCGGCCTTTTGGTGTCTTAACGTGTCTTGCAGATACGTTAAAAACCCTTATAGTTAAACTATCTTGCAATATTGCTTAAAAAAGATTGTGTACAAAATATAATTTGACCATAAATAATAAGTTTTTATATTTAATTTAGTTTATGAGAATATCTATATAACGGAAGAAAACATCGAGCTCGGGCATTTCTAAAAATTTCTTTTTTGAGAAAAACTAAATTGGACAAACAAAGTGGTAGGGGTCACGAGATCAACTTCTAAATTTTTATTTAGTTCTATTAACTTTATGATCTAAATGTTTGATTTCTTTTTCTTTCATGTTTCAAGTTTTTGTAAATGTTGGGATAATATAGATGGAAATCATTCAATTAGTGTCGTCTTTTTTATTAAAACTAATTTACAGGTCGCCCAAATACGTGTTTGTATTAATTTAGAAGACGTTAAGACAAGGTTATAAAGATATTTCAAGAACTATTCTTTGGCTATCCTCATATACCAAGATGCAATTTAATTGAACTATATTAACAAGAAAAATGTAAATTATTTGGTTTTAACTACCTAAAGCAAAACACTTTATCATCTCTTTTTGAAGCAGGGTATGTTAGCATTAATGTTTTAAGCTTTTGTTTTTAGATTGAACAATATGTATATTTGTATTTATGCTTGTATATTCTGTATTTCGGCTAAGCCCGGAAACATTAGAATGGGCTTGGGCCGAATGGGTCATATTGGTCCAGAATTGAACCCTTGTGACTCTAGGGATATGATACGACCCTAGAATTTTATGAAGCGTGATAACTGCCTCTCAAGGCACCGTTTCATTAGGTATATAATGTTAGGGTCTGTATAAACTTTGTATCATTCCATACTATTAATCAAAAGTACATTGTTTATGCATCTTTGTTGTTTCTGCACGTTATACGCATTGCCAAACACCCTGTAACTTTCTGCACAGTCAAAAACCAAACACTCATGTCGAAAACCAATCAATTTGCAAACCACACTTGGCCACAAGAATCCTATTTATATCAGTGGCATCATAGCGAGGCTTCGAAAACGTCTTGGGAAAGGCCAAGTGAAATCGGTGCAAAGAAAGGTAATTTGCAAAGAATAAATGCAAGTGGTCCGTTGCCCCCATACAAACCACGAAGAAGAATATCAGTCGAAACCAAGGAGATGCTCAAGAAAATATTGCATGAGATTGAAGCATATAATGCTTTGAAGGGACAAGAAGCAGTCTCGGCTAGGGTTACGAGGAAAGAAAAGAGGGCAAGATGTTATGTTTGTAGAAAAAGAGGCCACTTTTTCTGGAAGTGCCAAAACAACAAAAACCCACACCATTCGAAAACTAAACTCGAAGAAGGCAAGCCCAAGTACCCTGAAGACGTCCATGTCAAAACAAACCATATGATCGAAGGGATGGACTACGCAAATTGGGACCATATTTGGTATGTTAGCGACACATACAACAACCATATGTGCCCGACGAAGTCACTCTTTAGGAGACTTAAGCCCAAGTTTTCAATGGAGGGGAAGGAGGAAACCGAGAAGAAATTTATTTTTTCATACGGTATTGGAGAAGTATATGTTGAAATGAATGAGAAGAAGATGGTAATCCCATGTGTTTCGTACACACCGGAAGTAAGTTTAAATGTTCTTAGTGTCAAACAACTTTTGGCGCAAGGCTTCGAGATTACCTACGACGACAATACGTGTAAAATCTCTTACATGTTCGAGGAAGAAGAGATGGGACACGACAAGGGAAAGAAAGTCGAGGAGGATACAAATACGGTGGTCGAGAAACACGACAAGTTCTTAGAAGATTACTATGAAACGATTGACCCGAAGGACGCTTGCATGTATGTAAAGGGATTGGAAGAACTTGATTGGAAGGAAGGGATGACTCATGACTATTTGGACAACGAATACTTAAGCATGAATGGAACCCTCTACGTGATGAAGGTTAATTCGTTTAATAGATTCATTTCGTTTTTAAACATGTTGGAAGATGATAAGTTAGTGTACGAGAATTGGAGCATATAAAGCAAGCATTTCGAAGACATGGTAAAATGGTTTTACCTTATATATCTTGGTCGAAACGGGTTGGAACCCCTGCCCCCAGTCATCGGTAGCATAAACATCGACTTGCTCGGTCTTTATAAGGTTATAGATAGTTTAGGAGGCTATATCGGAGTTACATTTGGTAACAAGTGGGGAAACGTTGCACTTATACATGGTCTAGCGAGAGAACAAGACGAGGAATTAAGAGAATGTTACAAAAAATACATTGACTTGATAAGGTGCTATTTCGAGACAACATTACGAGCCTGAGGCAAGGATAGACTTGTGATAGCCAAGGAGGACAGCTATGTGAAGAACCCAAAGGATGAAGGTGGGTCGAATGGGCAATGGATTGTTGAAGGAAATGCACAAAGACGAGTTCTCAAGACACATGGTAACGAGGATGATTGGACGGATAAGGAGGACTCACCAAAGGATGATTTCATAATCATCAACTAGAAGAACGTTTGGACGAACAAAAGCTTACACATTAAGGGGGACAATGTTAGCATTAATGTTTTAAGCTTTTGTTTTTAGATTGAACAATATGTATATTTGTATTTAAGCTTTAAAACTATGCTTGTATATTCTGTATTTCGGCTAAGCCTGGAAACATTAGAATGGGCTTGGGCCGAATGGGTCATATTGGTCCAGAATTGAACCGTTGTGACTCTAGGGATAGGATACGACCCTAGAATTTTATGAAGCGTGATAACTGCCTCTCAAGGCACCGTTTCATTAGGTATATAATGTTAGGGTCTGTATAAACTTTGTATCATTCCATACTATTAATCAAAAGTGTTGGAATTATATAACATGACATTCAAATAAATAACTACAAAACATCAAAGTATTCAAGCGGAAGCGTATAGGATTTATTAATGAACAATTAATTAACATAAAAGAATATGCGTACCTTTTCTTGATTCTAGCCGAACAAGAATCAAATCCACAAACTAGCAATTAGGATGAACCCTAATTAGGGTTTATAGGATTATGTGAATTACCCCTTACCGTTTTGTAATTCAATCCAAGATAATAACAAAAGCATGTTATTACTATGTTCTTGTACACACGTACTAAACCGAATTAAAGTAATGCTAGTTTTTATAAAACAAATAACTTGATGTATTTGAAAAGAGTAGATCGACACCCTAAAGGGTCATACGATCGGTTTATATTAAGAAAACACACAAACAAAGTTTTAGGTTTAGCTTAATGAATACAAGAGATGCAAAATCAAGACCCTAAGCCTTGTATATATACCCAACTAACTTGGTGAACAAGTTTGGCTTTGTTTCCTTTTCTCCTTGGCCGATCTTTGGTAGGCATCCCCAAGGGATTCCGGAAACTTCCCAAACTTTGCAATCTGGTCCTTTTCCATATACATTTAACGCCCGTTAATCCATTACATTAATTACTTAACGTTCGTTAGTTATTTTGTTTAATAAATAAATAAATATAACATTTATATTTAATTATTAACTTTAAATTCTCATACGTAAAGTGTGCAATCCCATAGTCTCGAGTTCGATCCTAACACACTTCTATTAATTTATTGTCCATAAAACCAACAGCTCCCACTTGGACATATCTTAATAGAGTGATCACATTCGGTTAGCGTCTAGCAACACTTCGATGCCTCTAGTACAACTCGAGCAAGGCTCCCTGGAAAACCTTTAATGATTTCTCATTATTATTATCCTTTTGTTTCTAATACCATGTTAAATAAAGATATGGAATTAAGTCATTCTTTATCCAACTATTCTCATTTCTCGTTATAACCGATTGAGCAAGATTACCAAATCTTACGAACATATTCGGGGAGATCTTTGGGCGTGGCCACGCAAACATCTTGTCAACCCTACGAGGGCCCAAAGAAGATTAAACTCCAAATAAATTTGAAGGAACAAATTCTATCTTGACTACGAGAATAACCCATGAACTTTGCAACACTTCAGAAACAACCCTTATGACTACCGCCACGTATAGCGTTAAGTTGTTCCACGGAAGTGCACTACATTCATGACACTTATCTGGTATCTCAAGTCTGAGGATAACTATTCATAATTTACTTATAACAATATCCACAAAGTAAATTATGTAGTTGGGATACGTCCTATATTCAATTCATTGAATATCATCTGAAATTAATATGCATTCTCATCAATATACTTTCAAGTATATTCTACCATATCTCTCAGATTTGTCTTAGTTTAATGATACTCCCATATCATTAATTGACAACGGACGATTTAGAATAAATAAATTTATTCACGGATTAAACATGAAAATATAGGATACAATATATTATAAAATCAAACATACCAAGTATTTGATTTATTATAATAATTGTTTAACATTCTTTATCCAAATACCAAATAGATCAATGCATGAAAATTCCAGTTGATGAATTATACCTCAAGTAATGACAATCATACTTGTTGACAAGGCATAAATCAACCAACTTGATCTATCGTAATTTTGAGAATACTTATTTCAAGAATTCAATTAATGAAGTCCTTGTATGTGTGCATTCAACAATCCACATAATAATTCATAAAGTGTGTGACATCCTCTATCACCAATTTATGACAATTAAACTTCCAAACATTTTTAAGTTTAAAGTATTCTTATTCTTTTAATGTACAATGCAACTGCGCTCTTAGTAGCACACCTAGTTCACATGGCCATTAACAAGGATGAAATCCTACCATGACTAGTATTGAGTGTCATCTCAATTAAACCAGCATCATTGTATACAAACAACAACATGCTCATTAAAACTCCGTAAATTTTAATATCTTATTGTGTAATGTTTGATGCTTTCCAAACTTTCAAGTTTAAAGCTGATGACAATTTGCACAACATTTGACATATTGTTCATCCATAGAATCTATGAGCAATTCCAGGCTGAGGATGTAATTCTTTTAGAATATTCATTACACAAGTTATCTAATAACTTTTAGTTAGATATCAATGTTGTCAAATCACTTCTTATTCAAGAATGATACAACAATTTTAATACACAACATGACGTACATGATGAATCTACAGGTCAAACTTAGATTTCATTCATGTTCTATCTTGTCAAAAGATATTTATCCATTTCCCAAATGATATATCATGTTTAATTAGAATCATTTATTTTTACTACACATGTTTATTAAACATATATTCCAAGGTTGTATGTTTTAATTTTTAAATCTTACAAGTGAAGTTTCATTCCAATCTAAGACTTAACATTTAGCTTACAAGGAATGTTACTTCCTATATGTTATACAACATATAAGATTTAAAATCTTAACATAATACTCCCACTAGCTTTTAGGAATAATTAAAAATTTATCTTATTTCAATTATAAATCAAAACTAGAATTTAATAATTAAACATAAGAATAATTTCATAGATGCATGCATTTATCCATTCATGAATTATTGCACTTCGTACACTTCCAAAGATTATATGAATTCAAAAAACATTTCTATTACTTACCGTCCTCGCTCAAGTAATTTCTTCAAGAAAGAATTTTGATATTCCATTGTCATATTTAATATTAATGAAAACAAGTATGACAATTATAATCTTCATATATTTAATGTGTCTAGGAAAGAATATTCAATCACAATTAATTGCTTAAATATGATTAATAATCTTGTCTTAAAACATGCATTAAATATGTGTACAATATTGTCCATATGATTTCTACATAGAAATTCAAACCAATAGGGTTTTTTCATCTATTTGAAGAACTCATTTCCATTTTCTAGTCTAACTATTAAGATAAACCAAATTTCTAAAATTGATTATCTTTATGGGCAACATCTTTAACATTCATAGTATAAGTAATTTACCCAATTCAATATTTGGTAATCCATCATAATGATTATCAGGTTTACTATAATCCTGTAACTCATATTTCTCAGCATATAAGTCAAACATCTGAGATATCCTTGCAGATCTATGAATGAAAATTCCATCATCTTGAGGTCTATCATTTACATGTCTAACCTCATCATGATATTTACTAGTGTGTTTTAGAAGATTATGTATCTTGTAATTTTATCTTTCAAGATAAAAAAAACTCCCACTTGCCTTTTGTAATATATAGACTATCTATATATACTTAGGAATTAGAGCAAAACTACATTGTCTCTTTTTGGGACATTACAAATACACATTGATAATTCTGACTTAAGTTTGTTAACAACCTATTCATAAGTAGTTTAACAAATTCAGAATCTTCAATTTTAAAACTTAATGTAATTCATCACATTCCATAATAAAATTGTGTTTTATCAATCTTCTAGGTTGGAGTCATATTGAGTATATTCAATCCATACTCAATTTTCTAACCTTGTTACTTTTTAAGAAAGAAGTTATGGTTATCTTGAATCAAACAAATCAACTAGAGTTTGATTCTCCTAACTGAAAATACCATCAACTTGTGGTATTCATTAGAATTTAATATTGTAAGACAATCTAACAATATATAAGATAAACACATTCCTTTTGGCTTACCTATTTACCAACTAAGTCAACTTAATGGTATAATAAACTTTACAAGCCAATTACATGCTTTATAACACAAGTACTTTTTAACCAAGTCACTTCATATCCATGTCTCATCTAGAAAATATAAACAGTTATAATCCCATTATACGTTATAAATCATTGATCAACTCAATAACTTCTTGTATATGTCTTAATTAAAAAAACATAACAAGTTAACGTCTTACTTTATTATAAGTCTTAAAAGACTTTATGTTTATGTTTTTACAATGAATCATAAACATGTTTAACTAAAGTAATTATGAACACAACTCTTGGTTTTAATAGTAATTTCAAGTTAATTTATTTACTTCATAATAATGTAGGACTACATTATTTATTCATTTATTTATGTCATTCCAAAATTCATAAATATACAATTTAAAGTAGTATTAGATTACTTCATCTATTTATGTCATTCTAATAATACATGAATATTTAATTTGAAGTAGTCTTATATCTATCATCTTGACACATATTCTAAATACTTGTCTAATTTAGAAACTGCAAATATGTCCATGCAAGGTCTGACTTCACATAGAGATTTACTTTGTTGTTACAATCTCGTCAAGTTCTGACATGACGTAAATTGCAACACCAAATGTTTCTTGAATTAGATATGTACAAGTTATATTAGAATGTTGATCTCTTACCTTGCAGTCAAGAGAATCCGTTAAATCATATACTTATATGTTGTACCTTGCACACAATATAGATTTCTCCCACTTATGCATGGAACAACATCATGTAGCAGATAAACAACACGACATATGTTTGTTTATGTGACTAATATGATTGTGTCATTGATATTAGCATAACTAGTAGATGTAGAACCACTTCATTGTCTAATAAGGAAACGTACATGACTATCCTTGAAAACATAAGTGTCTACAAGTGGAAAGTAATTATCTTAAGACATTCTAGAGATAATCTGGGTTACTACCAAGATGACAAAGCTTGTAACTCCCACTGAATAAGAGATCATTACATTAATTCCTTATTCAGTAATAAGAACACAACACTCCCACTGGATTTGACAACATTGTAAGTGTTTCATTAACCAGTGAAAGAAAATAGTGTATTATTTACTTCTTACACTTTTGAGAAAGTCCATACATAACAATTACAAATGTACTTAAAAGAATGTATTCTACTATGTAGATGATGAATTTATCCATCAATGCTATTAACTTGAAAAATTAGGCATGCAATTCTTTCTTAATAGTTCTACTATTCCAACAGTTGTAAGTAGTACTTTTAAATGGTCAAAGCACAACAACTAGATAAAATATGCTAGTTTGTCTTTTACCAATTATACAATAATTAGTCTAGCTTCTAATTTAATAACTCGGAAATATGCAATTTTCTTAACTATTAAAATTTGCTTACGAGTTATGTATTTAGAATTTAGACAATTCTAATTGTCCTATTATACCTTTCTTCATTCATGAAAAGGAATAGGGTTGAATCTCACTCTTTCGCGTGAAAAGAGGACTATGTTTATTCTTTTAGTAACGTTGACTCTACTAAAACCCTTACAGGTGTAGATCAATTTTACCAATACAGGAATAACCTACGTTTACGGTTTAATGTTGCATTAATACATTTAAAGAATTAGCAAAATTCAATTTTAGTATTTTCGATAATTAAACTTTTCAAGAAAATAAAATACCCAAGGTAATATTCATATAACCATAGAATTTTCTCGAAAACTAGGATCCAATTATCATAGGTTCATTACATCGGTTGATCCGCTAGCAACGAACGCATATAATAAGGTAATCATCGAACATTAATTGGCAAACAATTTCCAACTCCTAGATCATTATGGGATTTATATTTTCCAACGCTATTGCAAATATAAACATGTTTCATCTCATCTTATGCCATTGAGTCCGTGTCTCACTTCCTACTCAACTTAAGTGTCTAACTTAAAGAACGCAAATATGTCCATGTAAGGTCCGACTTTACATAGAGATTTACCTCTCCATCACAATCTAGCCAAATCTTGTCATGACGTAAATTGCAACTTCAAGTGTTCCTTTTAATTAGATGGCATATTCTTAATTTAAAAGGGTACTAGTTTTGATTTTATGTGGTCAAATCAAATATGTACAAAGATGTCATGCATTCATCTTGTAGCATAATTTTAATAAAAACTTTTATTACCAATTCATAAAGATCAAATTATCAAAGTTTTGATTGAGGTATTGGGTTCACCAATCAAGGAATTTAGTGTTAATTATCATCCATTATACCGTACTTTTGCATAAGTGTAAACACTTAGTGTTTGGATAATTACCACCGAAGTGGCGCATGGAATTAAAACTAATTCGCCTTAAAATGAGCTTGTACTTTTATGGCTTACTAAGTAGCTCCATTCGAACTTACAGAGGGCGAGAGGACCGTAAGCGCAAAAGCATAACCTTAGACATCCTTTCGGTGTGATGTGTGCACTTCTTAAATAACCCTTTATAGTTCATTCTAATGGGTGAGCCGTTCGGTCATTGTACCAAAGTCACCAATCAATTAAACTTTTGAAAACTTAACTCTTCCAAAACAAATCAAATTTCGAATTGTTTAGTCCGTATTATTTTATATTCAAATTACCCTTTGCTTAAAACTGCCTAACATAATAAACAAACAAGTAACAAATAAAAATAAACTACTAAAAACAATGTGCACAAAATAAACAATTTATACGTGTAAACAAGTAGCCACATGCAACTTATTCGATAAAACCCTATTAATAATCAATATCTAGGTTAAATTAATGTATATATTAATTAGGGTTTTCACTCTCTCAATTGAGAGTGAGCCACATACATCGACGAATCGATTGCGTAAACCCATAATTAATGATATACCAAATTGCACATAATTGATTCATTAATATATATAATTGGAGTCTTCCCCAATTCAAGATTTATCGTAATAACATGTCTCAACAATTAAACAATTATCAAAGCAACTTATCCATGACTAACATGCATGTATAATCATGGATATCATAACAATTTATACAAATAATCACAAGATCGCATATTAAAAATTCCATGACACATAACAAATTATTCATGAATTAATCACGTAACTATATATATATATATATATATATATATATATATATATATATATATATATATATATATATATATATATATATATATATATATATATATATATATATATATATATTCTAGGTTTTAATAAGGTTAGCAAACAATTTTCAAAACCCTAAAAATTTATGTATGTGTCGACATAAAAAAATAGGGTACGCCCAATTCATAAAAAAATCGACCAAACAATAATAAACATAAACCCTAGATAACATATCAAACAACATACAATTATTTGTTTTATTACGCGTTTATGTAATTAATTACTCATTAAAACCAATGACTCGTGATGCCCTTGTTGGAATTATATAACATGACATTCAAATAAATAACTACAAAACATCAAAGTATTCAAGCGGAAGCGTATAGGATTTATTAATGAACAATTAATTAACATAAAAGAATATCGTACCTTTTCTTGATTCTAGCGAACAAGAATCAAATCCACAAACTAGCAATTAGGATGAACCCTAATTAGGGTTTATAGGATTATGTGAATTACCCTCACTGCTTTGTAATTCAATCCAAGATAATAACAAAAGCATGTTATTACTATGTTCTTGTACACACGTACTAAACCGAATTAAAGTAATGCTAGTTTTTATAAAACAAATAACTTGATGTATTTGAAAAGAGTAGATCGACACCCTAAAGGGTTATACGATCGGTTTGTATTAAGAAAACACACAAACAAAGTTTTAAGTTTAGTTTAATGAATACAAGAGATGCAAAATCAAGACCCTAAGCCTTGTATATATACCCAACTAACTTGGTGAACAAGTTTGGCTTTGTTTCCTTTTCTCCTTGGCCGATCTTTGGTAGGCATCCCCAAGGGATTCCGGAAACTTCCCAAACTTTGCAATCTAGTCCTTTTCCAAATACATTTAACGCCCGTTAATCCATTACATTAATTACTTAACGTTCGTTAGTTATTTTGTTTAATAAATAAATAAATATAACATTTATATTTAATTATTAACTTTAAATTCTCATACGTAAAGTGTGCAATCTCATAGTCTCGAGTTCGATCCTAACACACGTCTATTAATTTATTGTCCATAAAACCAACAAAAAATACATTATTTATGCATCTTTGTTGTTTCTGCACGTTATACACATTGCCAAACACCCCCTTAACTTTCTGCACAGTCAAAAACATAATAAGAAGCTATATGCGAATTTTATTGGTTTTGTCCAATTGAAGGAGTAACTATTATCAACTCTAATTAAGCACGGTACTGATCATATACATTTATGGACTATGTTTCACTTTTTTTAGGTAAATTATATGATGTATGTGCTGTCTATTGTTGTATGGTGTGTAGATTTGTAGTTGCTCTTTTTATGTATATATACAGTATTATTGTTGTAGTAAAATTGGTATGGTGATGTGTTGGTAGAGTGGCAAAAGCTTAGTTCTTGCACCTTTCAAGTGGTAGGTCATGAGATCAAGTCACACTACCGCTTCATCATCTTTTTTTTTAAGTTTCAATTTTTTTTTATTATTATTATTATTTTTTTTTAATTTTTTTTAAATTACCACAAAGATCTCGCATAAATTTGGTTTGGGGTTTAACATACAATCATTGTTTGATCACTCTTGTTGAGAACTGCTGTTGTGCTAATGTGATACATATATATACTAAACAAAAAAATAAAGCTTTATAAAGATATTTCAAGAACATTTATTTGGCTATCCTTTTAGTTTTATATCAACTTACAAATCAGTTAAACATATTAATAAAAGCCCTTTATAAGTCTCGTTTGGCTAGGGGCTTATGCGGCTTATAATTTTAAAAGCCCCTCTATAAGCCTCGTTTGGCGTAGAGGCTTATAGGGGGCTTTTGAAATTATATGCTCAAGCCCCAACACAAAAAATGAGGCTAAAGGTTTTATAAGCCTCAAATATAAGCTCCGTTGGTACCAAATTACTTAATTACTCATAAAAATATCTAATATATACATATGTTAATTTAATTATATGTCATTTTTAGTAAATTTACAATAATAAGCCTCAACTTAAACTAATTTGCCAAACAAGTTTATAAAAATAAAAATTTTAGTTTCGGATTATAATATAAGCCTCAGCCCCAGCTCTAGCCCCAGCCTAGCTTCAGCTCCAACCCCTTACGTCAAACATACCCATAACTGCCGGAATGTGAGCAAATATATCATATTAATTGCTCAACCGTACTTTGGCTATCTTAGGTGGAGCATTATTTAGTTTTAACCACTTAAAGTAGAAATGTTTATCAACTCTTTTTTAAGCATGGCAATTATAACTATATTTCTTCGTAAATATTTCACTGTTTGTGATGAGAGGCTTTTTTTATATGAATATATTATAAAATTTTTTAATTTTCGTCGAAAACGACGTCGTCTGCTACAGTGGTCGACCCGCTTTCAACCCGACAGAATGTGAGTGGAAGCTGCAGTACTTATTCCCTTTTTTTGTCATTTCAAGTTATACAAAAAGTTGAAATCTGTCGTTTCGGGTAAACACAACCCGACTTACATCACCGCCTCACTCTTATTATACTAAACCTAAATATCACAAATCCCAGAAACTTCACGAATCAACTGCAAAATAACAATTGATTCCCGTTAATATACTAACGGTTACTGTGTTCATATGTAATATCTGCGAGAATCTTCTGGTCATTTTCTCAAATCCTCTCCTTCTTGAAACTTCTTTATCTCTTCAACGAGATAAAAAACCACCTGATCAGATCAAATCCATCTTTGATTTGATCTAAACCTCTGAAACTAATCACCGAGACGTAGACAGTGGCATCACTACGACAGTGGTGTTTCCAGCCATGATGTGTTACTCGAAGCTATGATGGGCGTTTATTGAACTGCTTTATGTGTGCTATTGAGGCTGTCATGAGTATGAACGAGTCGAGTTAGAAGTGAGATTGCCCGTATCTTGGCATGGCAGCCTGTTAGGCTTGTAGCCATGGCGGGTACATCCACGTGTTCCTAACTGCTACCCTATCTCAGCCTAAAAAGTATGATAACGGGAACCCATAACCGGTTATGGGTTCAAGTTGTATGCACATTGGCACGACAAATTACTGTATTTGCAGCCATGGAAGTTCCACCTGTTTTTTTACGATCCTTTAACCCACTATCGGGAATGAAGCTTTGGTTGTCTCGCTTTTAGCATACCATGTATGGGTTCAATAACCTCAAGTCGTAGGCCTGTTGGCGAGGCAAGTTAATAGGCTTGCAGCCATGGCTTATTTATCCTCTGTTTACCGATCCCGGACAGATTTTTTTATTCAAAATGTTTTGTCCTCATGGTCTGATATTTAGGTTTAGTATAATAAGAGTTATGGGTTATGGGTTCAAGTAGTATGCACATACATACAGGCAATGATGATAGTTATCGTTGTTTAGAAATTTCATGATCATGATTTACCAACGGCAGTATCTTGGCGGGGTAACCTTACCCGAGTGGTCGTTGCAGCCATGACTGTTGTATGCTTTTGCTGCTATATTTTCAGACCTTTGGTATTTCAACATGACTTCTTTGGCGGCGAGGTGTCTTGGTGGGGCGACCTTACCCCAGTGGTAGTTGCGACCATGGTCGTGTTTCGCTTTTTCGAGCCATTGTGTGATGACCATCCGGTTTCGATCATCGATGTGAGCATATGTATGTATGCGTAATGGGAATTCAGCGATCAGTGGGTTGGATTAAGCTATTGTAGATATAAATAGTCTTGGTACAGGTACGTTTCATGTGTAAACATTTTTAGATCCAACTTTTTATGAATTTTGAGTTAATAGCATATATTAGAAAAAAAAATTGTTTATTGAATTTTTTGTTATGGTTTTTGTAAGAATTACTGCTTCGTGGTGCCCAAATCGAAAGCAAACGGATGGGTTAACTGGTGCTTCTTTTAATTTTGGGGTTAGTGGGTTCAAAGGATGGGTTAACTGTATGTATGATAAGTTTTGTATCAGGAATACTAGGGTCACGATTCTGAATCTATTTTGGAAAAAGTTCGTTTGGGTGATGAAATGGAAGCTTAAATGGTGTATTTGGACGCTGAAATGGGTCAACTGGGGCTGAAATGGGAGCCGATATCCCTTACTTAATGGTAAAAACAAGGTTGACTAAATCTGTGACTATATATGAATATTTAGATTTTAACATGCTAATGAGTAATAATTTTACAATAATCAGGTTGTGGGTTGATTTGTATGATAGATGGCTTTTCTTACAGCAAGTGTACATAGGGGTCCAAAAGTATTATATGCTACAGGAACTGGTGCAAAAGCTGTCCCAACAAGATTTTGTGTAGATGAATTCAGAAAATCGACTAATCACCCGATTGATTCTATGGTATTTCAGTTTCATGTGTTTGCAATTTTGAGCTTGGTTTGTAGATTTGATTTGAATAGTATAGTTTTCAATCGATTATGTAATACGTTGAACTTGATATAAATGGTTGCTTTAGTGCATTTTTAGTCTCATAAAATACTAACAAAATGATATGATATATCAAATTCTGATATATCTAATTCACATCTTTTAATCAAAACGGTTTTTCTTATACACATCTTATGTTAGCGTTTTACTTTAGAATAAAAAGATTCCCCGTCGTAACGCGCGGGTTACCCTGCTCGTTATTATTATAGTGTAACCAACATGTGGGATTAGGTTGCTCTGGTGGCTAAAGCTTGTTCCGTTACTCTTTAAAGTGTTCTAGGCTATTGGTTCGAGTCACGCGAGAAACCTAGAGACTCTTTTTTTCTTTTTTCTCTTTTCCTTTAGCTTTATGAGTTTCAAGTTTTTTCAAGTTACATGTTCCAATTCAAATTGTCCGATACCATACATAATACTAGTACAAACCTTTCATTTGTTCTTTTTTTTGCAAATGAGGCATATTAGTTTGTGCTTCGTTACATATATAATTTACGATAGGCTAGGCTCCATCCTCCTCTTAAACATCAAATATGACCTTTTTGCGGGAGTCCATAGTACTTGAATTGGACGGAACTGGTTTTAGAAGAACAGAGAACCGAAAATAATAAAAGAGGAAAACCGAAAACCGTACCAACTTCTTGGGTTCGGTTCCGGTAAATCCCAACAAGCACCGAAGTGTGTTTAAAAAATCCAAACTTCGCCAATCATTCATAAAATATATACTATAACAACACAAACACAAAAATAATGCCTCCAACAATGCAAATCATTCTAATAACTTCAGTTGTTCAAATTAACATAAACAAAAATATAAAACATAAGTTAATAATTTTTCAAAAGAAGAGTGAAAAACTTCTTTACAGCAATAATGTTTGTCATCTCTTTTTAAGCATGGCAATTCCGATATCAATGTATGGACTATATAATTCACTGTTTAGGAGAAGCTCCTCTAGCTTTATCTAATTAATCTCCAAAAAATTATTTATTCATTTAACGTTATGATGTTTCAAGTTACTTTAAAGTTACGCAAAAAATAATCCACATTAAAACCGAAGAAGAAGAACTGGTATTTTGGCTAAACGTAAATCGCGTAGCACTATGCTAGCTTAAAGGAACACGAGGAAAAAAATTGAACATACAACCTTTGTTTTACGCTATATATCATCCACCGTTAAGTTACCATCAGACATATTAATAAAAGATATATGCAAATTATTTAGTTTTAACCACTTGAAGTAGTAACTTTCATAAACTCTTTAAAAGCAGGTTAATTTCTATATACAGTAATAAATGTGTGGACTATGTTTCGCCAATTCTAAGGAGAAGCTATATGGTATAGTACATTTGAAGTTGTATAAATATTATTGTGGGAGTAAAACAAACATGGGTATGTGTTGGTGCAGTGGCAAGAGCTTGTTCCTTAACACTCTTAAATGGTGGTCATGAGGTCAAGTCACACTGTCACTTGATCTACACCTTCCCCACCCTTTCTTTTTTCTTTTTCCCCCTAAGTAGTTTTATGATGCTTCAAGTTTTCTAAAACCTCACACGTAAACATCTAATTCATTTCAATTGTCTATTGTTTGATCACTCTTGTTGAGAGCCAACTTTTTATTATTATTATTATTATTATTATTATTATTATTATTATTATTATTATTTTTTTATAAAATCATCACTTTCATTAGAAACAAAACCAATGGATTACAAGAATTAGTGGGAGCCTCAAACAATCTGGGCCCCACACCTTTAACAATAGCAAAACTAATCCCATCAAGATATGAGCAATTGACGTGCTCCAATGTCTTGAGTTATAGAGAACTTCCGGATCCGCTTAAGTAAGGTCACCGCGTCGGCCTCAAGTTCTCCTAAAGAGGAAAATGAGAAAGGGTGAACCCATATCCAATGTCCGTACATTTGGCTCCGTATTTGGTGCGCTTACGTTTTTGGCGCCAATCATCGCACGACCGGCACAAAGTCCATCATACTAGTTTGTGTGAGGGGACGACCGGTCAAATCGACACATACATCCCGCCCACTATCCCAAGAATAGAGCAAGATATCATTGGTAGTAAGACTTGCTCCCTTTCTCCACCCAAACCGATGTCAACCTCTTTACGAGTGAGACCCCGATCGAGAACAGATATCAATCAAAGTGTCACGCACTATGTTGTGCCGATGTTTAATACCAATAGTACCAAAGACATGATACAAAGATGGTCCCGTAAATATCCCCTGTGAAAACCTTGGAACAAGTGAACACGACATCCGAATCGAGAAGAGGGAACACCTAGCCGATAACATAATACACATCTATAAGTTCGGCATTCATAGTCGTCCCACCAAATTATCGGGACCACTCGAGCCGGTCAAGTATGGTCTTCCATTTGCGATCTCCATAGGGCCATCATCTAGCAGATAAGGAAGGTGGATTCACCTCTTTGGTGACACGTGCGAAATATAATCGCCATTTTCTTCATGAGTTTGGGGCGCAATTTCACAAGAACTACCCAAAAGGTCGATCTCCATTTTCTCGTTAAAACATGTAGGGCATCATCAAAGGAAGATCCAAGAGCATCAATACCGATCGTCGAAGAAGTTCACCAGAGGGTGGCCGATTGAGTCTAGCAAGGAAGGCATAGTTCAAAACATCGCCAAGACAGAACGCCAAGCCCCCAAATTCAAGGGAAGAGTGGCGGTCCCATTGCCAATTTCCAAACCCAGCCCGAGGCGGGACAATTCGCCCAAAGAGGCGAAGTGCTTCATCGAATGAAATCGAGCACGTTCAAAGACACGGGGAACATAAAGCATAGAGAAATACTGACTTGGAAATGCCAAGACATGCACTGAGAAGCAAAGAACTCACATTGGGGATCATTAAGCTTAGCAGCAGCGTCCATAAGTTCAATAGTTTTAGAAACTCGTTTCAAAACAAGCTTACTACTAAACTCAAGATCTATACCAACAGCCCACCCAACAATTTTACGCCATGCGGGGCGGGCAATATTAGGAGGAAAACACCTTCGAGTCCGCTTCAGGGTCTTCCTTGGCCAAAAACCTCGGTTTATCGACGTTGAGGTGCAAACCATAACGAGGTCCATCTATCATAATGAGCTCCAAGGCCTTCCCAACAAACAGAGTATCTCCAATGATCGTACCATCATCTAGGTACCAAGCTTGAAAGGGGAGGGAAAAAGAGTCTTTGATCTTGCGAGCCAAAGGATGTAACACCAACGCAAAAAGTAGAGGTCCAAGAGGATCACCTTGTTGCACGCCTTGGTGTGACCATAAAGTGTGTTCCCCATAGTATAATCTGGCTGGGCTGGAGTAGCAGAATTCAACCCAGCGTGATATGGCAGGACAATGGAGGCGAACCTCTTGTAACATAACCTCACGGTCCACCAGATTGAAGGCGTTTTTGAAATCCACCAACAACATCGAAAGACCCACATCACCTCCACGGTCTTCAACAAGCCGATTCACGGCATGGAGAATGGCTTCCCCTCCTCCAGAAACCCCAACTCCAAACTGCAGATCATTCAAGTATCCATCCAAAGAGTGTCCAATCATAGAAGCTCCCACCTTGGAGACTAAACGCCTCCAGACAGTCCCCACCGCAATTGGACGGATACCACCACCTGGCTTGATCAACGGCGTGAGAGGAGCACTGGCAATATACTCGCCCAAAGCCTTAGGACACTTACCATCAAGAAAAAGATTTACCACCTGGGTGATGGAATTAATTAACTCATCAGATATAGCCACAGCAGCGCCGCTAAAGCAATCCAAAAGGTGTTGGGCACGTAAACCATCCCGGCCACAAGATGTCCCACGAGGGAAGCTCTTAATCATATCAAGAACCACAGCAGGAGATGCAATTAGGTTATGATGATCAATAGGTATATCAGGCAGTGAAAGAGCAGACTTGAAGGGATGCTTAGCCTTTAGGTCCTCAAGGGTAGTATCATTGTAAGGGGCGACACCTGAAGAAGAAAGAACTCTGACAGCAGCAGTATAATGACCATCACAAATCTTCCTCCTACATTGCTTGACATTACGCTCACCCAATTCCAGGTTTTCCTCCTCAAAATTAGACCAAGTAGGGGAGGGTTCAGCTAAAACCTCTCTAACAAGCTGCAAACCACCACCAGCCGTACCCCAAGACCGAATGGCATTAGCGATATATTCTTCTTGACGCTGGCGCTTAGTAGCAGACCTGCACTCCATGTTACTCCTCGGGCAAAAGGTTTTAAGGAGACAAAGAGGCAAGGCTAACAGGCTAACCCAACATGAAATGTCTTGGTGTGCGATCACCTTATCAAGAGCTCCTTTCAAAGCGAGAGAAACCCAAACGGCACTTTGGTGGGATGGATTTGACGGTGTGCAACCCTTTAGCGAGCAAAGTGTCAAGTAAGTGTAAATCAAAACTAGAGTGCTCTTCCAAACCAAATCTTCAACATAAGCGGTGAATGTAAGAGGGAACTTGGGGCTTAGCGAGGTCAAATAACACAAATCTAACGACACCATCACCACAATCGGGAGGTGGTACAAAATCAGATCCATGCCGACATTTAGAGCGAAGAGTATGCGTCTTAAAACAAACCCCACACAACCAAAGACCCATACGTTTCAACGTAACCTCAGCAGCCTCAAAAACAACCAGATTAGTGGCCAAAGAAAGTTTGGTGGTGGCTAGCGCATCATCATTAAAATGACGATCACGAAGATGAGAAATCAACGAGGTTTTGGTAAGCCCATTCCCACTACCGTCTAGACAACCACTCAAACCCGCAAAGGGACAGTGAAACCGAATAATAGCCATAGATTTTTTTTTTTTTTTTTTTTTTTTCCTATATTTTTTTTGCAAGAAAGAAAAAAAAAGTAAAAATAAAAATAATAACAATAATGATAGAACCTAAGATTAAATTAAATGAAATAAAAACAAAGTGCTAAACGTGTGGGCCTATCACTTAAAAAAAAAACAAAGCACAGCAAGGATCCAAAGAATAACAAACAAAGTCCATCGTGGGTCCCACCAAGTAAAACAAACAACCAGACCCTCAGAGGAAACGTCTACCAGAAGTTAAGCAAACTTGCTAAAAAGCAAGTCGCTACCCAATTTGTAAAGCCAACTCGCTACCAGATGCGTGGGTCCCAAAACGATCCCAACAGCAGGAACGTGCTAGCCAACAAACCCAACACGCTACCAAAAATAGAGCCAAGTCGCTACCAGGATCCGGCGATGAACAAGAAACTTAGCAGCACAAAAGAGAAACCGGAGAACCAAAACGACGGGCAGAGTTCAACGAGATCAAGAGAGAGCACCCCAAAACAAATAGTGGTTTCAAGGATGAAACGCACAACACAAAATCAACGAAAGAAAGTGAAGAAAAACAAACCCCGCACGCAACAAAGACGTTGAAACAGTGAAATCAACAAGGGTGTTGAATTACGGGCCAAAAACATGGTGGTGTAGCGGGTTAGGCCATCAACAAGGCTGATGGCATCGCCATCACCAAAATCGCCCACGCTACCAAAAAACAAGCCTTTATTATTATTATTATTATTATTATTATTATATTTATTTTTTATTTTTTATATATATCTAATGCAATTTAAATACAAATATAAAAAGATAAAGCTAGGTAAAAAGATATGCGAAGAACTTTCTTTAATTATCCTTTTTATACCAAGTTACAACTTAGTTAAACCATATTAATATGAAGAAGTATGTAACTGTAAAAATGGTAACAAACACACAACAAACTTCTTTTACACCGAGCCAACCACCCTTTGGTGTATCTTTTTATTATAACGATTCAAGAAGATAAGTCTCCAAACGGATGCTTACCAAACAATACAAAAGACAAGATTGATCTCTACTAGGTAGACACCAATCAACCTCACTACAATATCACTCAAATCACTCAAACTACAAAGATCAAATAAAGAGATTGATCTTTAGAATGATACTAAACAAACTGATATCAATAACAAGAGAATACTAAGACTGTGTGTGTAAACGAGAGAGAATGAAAACAGATGTGAAAGACAAGTTATAAAGCCCTAGATCTTGATATCAACTTATATAGCATGATATTACACTTTAGCCCTCCAACTTATAACTTCACTTCAAACAGCAACTAAACCTTACTCAAGAGGAAAAGAAGTCTTCCAACTTGTCCATTTCAGTCCCTATACTTCCAACATCCCCTCTAAAGTTGATAGACTTCAACCTTGATCAACTTCTTTAACTTTAGCCTGTTTGCCTCCATTAAGAGTTCCTGCAAACATGTCAACCAAGCCAAGTTTCTTGCATAATACACAATGTTGTTTTTGACCAAGGAATTTGGTAAACACATCTGCAATCTGCATACTAGTATGAATTTTAACAGTTTTAATCACACCTGCGGACACCTTTTCTCTTACCAAATGTACATCCAACTCAAAGTCTTTAGTTTTCTCATGGAAAACTGGGTTAGCAGCAATCTGAATAGCAGCACTATTGTCACAATAAACATCCACAGGCAACAAGCCTTTAATACCAATGCTACTCAACAAATTGCTCAACCAAATAACTTCACAAGTGGTAGAAGCTAAGCTTCTATATTCGATTTCGGTGAGCTTCTAGACAAAGTGGATCGTTTCTTGCTTTTCCAGAAATAAGAGAATCTCCCGAAAAATACAAAACCAAGAATGACCTTCTAGTTACGGGACACTTTGCCCAACAAGATCGGCATAAGCTCTAAGTTTAAGATCGAAACACGATTGAATTGCAAACCGTAACCGGAGAACCATTAAGATATTTCAAAACTCTTAAAGCGACCTTAAGATGCGATCGCAAAGTCTTATGCATATGTTGACTAAGGCAATGAACAACATAACTAATATCAGGTCTAGTATTAGTCAGATAAATCAACTTTCCAACCAGTTTTTGATAGTTAGTTATATTGTGCAAAACCTTATCAGTATCACTCTCAATACAGTTTAACACAGAATTCTCAGGTAAAGGAGTATCAACAGGTTTAGCAGCTAACAACCCATACTCATATAACAATTCCATACAGTATTTTCTTTGTGTCATATACACACCTCTTTCATTTTTTAAAACTTCAATGCCAAGAAAATACTTCAACTCACCCAAGTCCTTAATCATGAACTTGGTACTCAAAAACAGTTTAAACTTTTTAATCTCAGCTTCATTGTTACCAGTTATGACAATATCATCAACATACACAAGCAAAGCAACAAACATATTATCTTTCTGCTTAACATACAGAGAATAATCAAATTTGCTTTGAACAAACCCATGCTCAATCAAGGCAGTGGTAAGCTTAGCATTCCACTGTCTTGGAGCTTGCTTAAGACCATACAAAGATTTATTAAGTTTGCAAACTTTACTGTCATCACCACCATTAAAACCTTTAGGTAAGATCATATAAACATCTTCATCTAAATCACCATATAGAAAAGCATTGTTCACATCCAGTTGATATAATGGCCAATTCATATTAACAACAATACTAATCAAGCATCTCACATTAACCATTTTCACAACTGGGCTAAAAGTTTCATCATAATCAAAGCCTTCTCTTTGATTGAAACCTTTTGCAACCAACCTAGCCTTATATCTATAAATTTCTCCCGTAGACTTATATTTTATTTTCCAAATCCACTTATACCCTATGGCATGTCTAACAACAGGTAAAGTACATTCAGTCCATGTATTATTTCTATTTAAAGCCTCAATTTCATTGTTCATAGCTTCGCACTAGTTAGGGTCTTTGTGACTTCCTCATAAGTTTTAGGTTCAACAGATTTATTAAGAGTAGAAGCAAAACACATATTATTTCTGTTAAGACCTCCATAACACACATACTTTTCAATGCCATATCTAACTTTAGAACTCATCACATAATCATTGAATCTAATAGGAGTTTTAGTCTCCCTACTAGATCTTCTTACAACAAGTGTCTGCACATCATCATTTTCAAAGATAGACTGAGTTGTTATGTTTTCAGAGTTTTGTTCAGGAATGGGACTGCCCTCAGACCAGTATTGGTCACCAACTTGGGTTGCGAATGCTCACCTTCATGATGCAAATGAGTAGTATCTGTGTGTTCATCGCATCAAAAGAAGATGGTAAACTACCATCCACAATTGGTGTATCTTCCCCTTCATCATTGGGACTTTGGGACTTAAGACTATCAAAAAACTTCAAGTGATCTACTTCATTTACATTCTCTGCATCAGTGAAATCACAGGTTTTCATTTTAAGTGGAAAAATATTTTCATAAAACTTTACATCTCTTGCAAAAAACACATTTCTGGTATCCAAACTTAAAAGTTTGTATACCTTTTTAGTAGTAGAAAACCCAAAAGAACACATTTTTCAGACCTATAAGACATTTTATCATGATTGTTTAAAATAGTAGCAAAGCAAAGACAACCAAAAGACCTCAAATGGGAAAGATTAGGTTTCTTTTATATAACAACTCATAGGGACATTTACCATGTAAGATGATGATGGCGACTGTTTATAAGATATACAGCAGTTAGAACACAATCGACCAAAACTTTAAAGGAATCCCCCTTGAAACATAAGACTCCTTGCAACATTGAGCAAGTGTCTATGTTTCCTCTCAAGAATCCCATTTTGTCGAGGTGTATGAGCACATGAAGTTTGGTGAATAATACCAAGATCGAAAACATATCATTCATTTTCTTATTAACAAATTCGGTTCCATTATCAGATCTTACAACTTTAATTTTCAGATCAAACTGATTTAAAATCAAGTGAATGAAAGTACAGAAAACACCAAACACTTCATCCTTAGTTTTAACTAAGTACACCCACACAACTCTAGAATAATCATCAACAATGGTCAGAAAATATTTGTATCATTCTCTGCTTGTAACTCTGTAAGGACCCCATAAGTCAAGATGAACAAGGTCACCAATATTCTGTGACTTATGATCAGACAAGGGAAAAGGTTCCATAGTCTGTTTGGCCCTATGACATACTTTACAAACAGAAATAGTAGAATTCTTGAAAATTCCAAGATCCTTTTGAAGAACAGATAAGACATGATCAGCAGGGTGACCCAATCTATTATGCCAAGTAAGTTTAGACACATTATAAGATATAACCATATTGCACTGACCTAAAGACAGACTAGGCTGCATGTCAAACAAGTAAAGACCATTAGACTTACTACCAGTCCCCAGAACATTCCCCCTTTTCAAATCCTGAATGTAACATTTATCTTCATCAAAACCAACAAATAATTTGCTATCTCTGATAAGTTTATTGACATATAACAGACTCACACAATATCCAAGAACAACCAATACATCATAAAGAGTAACATTATTGGTCAACTTCAAATTTCCAACATGACTAATAGGGGCAAGAGTCCCATTGGGATGGCCAACAATGATTTTAAGACTAGTGATATCCACAACATTAGTCATACCAATGGTGGAAACAGTCAGGTGCTGATTGGCACCTGAATCTATAATCCAACCCAAAGAGATAGTGCTAACAGCCAGACTAGAATTAGCATAAAAATATCTAGAGAAGTTAACATTGAACCAAACATTCCCATTAAAGAAAGAAGCTCTACCTGCCATATTAGCATGTATGCTTCCAGAAGGAGTTTCACTAATCAAGGACAACAACTTTTTCATCTGTTCAGAGGTAAAACCAAAAGAATTGCTAGCAGATAAAGAAGAATTCTTATTTTCATTCTGTTTAACATCAGTATTAACAGTATAGTTTTGTTTAAAAACATTTTGCTTATTAACAGGATTATTGTTTTTAACAAAACCAGGAGGAAATCCAATTATTTCATAACATCTATCAATAGTATGTCCAATTTTACCACAATTTTTACAATTCAGATTAGGATTAAGACCTCTATTAGCAGTATTAGGATTAGAATTAGTACATCTAGTGTTATTATTATTGTTAAACACTCTTCTATTGTTATTAAAAGACTTAGCAGCAAAAGAAGAAGCATTAAGTTTAGATTCAGAAACACTAGAGGTCTCAGGAATCCCTCATGGGACTCCTCCCTAGACCACACAACAACATAAGCATCCTTGACCTCGGGAAGAGGATCTCTAGTTAATAATGCGATCACACGGGTTGATACTTGATCATCAAGACCCATAAGAAATTGCATCATCTTCATCAACTGCTGATGCAAAACTAACTCAGTACTAGCCTCACAAGTACACTTATGCTCACAAGTACATTTAGGCAATTTAGTTAGAGAATCAAATTCTCTCCATAAAGAATTAAGCCTATGATAATAATCAGCAACAGAACTACCACCTTGTTTAACAGAATTAATCTTTTGCAACATATTGTATATCACAGAACCATCAACTTTATCATACGTTTCTTTTAATTCTTGCCAAACAGAAGCAGCATTTTCAGAATAAACCAATCCCATATAAACATCATGAGAAACATAATTCATAATCCAAGTCAAGACTATAGCATTACATCTATCCCATTGAGCATATAAGACATCACTAGTAGCAAATAATTCCTTAAGACAAGTACCATCAACAAAGCTATACTTATTCCTAGCTTGCAAAGCCAATTTCATAGCACCAAACCAGATTCTATAATTTTCAGTTCCAAGAAGTTTAAATGGAATAAGAGCAGTACCACTATTATCATTAGTTTGAATATAAACAGGATTACCAGCATCAAGATTACTAATTAACACTTCAGAATTACTACCACTAGGATCACTACCAATAGCCATAATAACAAACAGATCAACAAATAACAAGAACTAAAAGAAATAACCACAAGAAACAATAACAACAAGACCAACAAATAACCAGAACTAAACAGAACAACCAACTTCCAAGACTGCCCAAATCCTATCCTCCTTCGACTTAGACTCAACAAGAAACTAAATAACAAAGATAAATGAATATAGTAAACACAACTCACACCCAAGAACAACAACAAACCAATTAAGACGGGAATAGCCGTAGCAGGATTCGTACCAATCAAGTTGGCGGATCAAGATGTTAATCGTCCGTTTGCACCTTCTTAACCAAGTTAGTGTTGTCTTAAAGAAGAGATGATACTTACGGTGCTTTATAGGATGCAAGAATCAAACACAACCACACTAGATTCACTTAGTCTAGCGTAATTGTAACCAAGAATGGGCCCAAGAACACCGGGAACAAAATCCCAAAACCGTAAATTGGGTTTCAAGAACCCTAATCAAGAATCCCACAAGAATCACCAGATCTAGCCTGATTAGACTAAATCAACAACGGTGGTTAAGAAAACAACCTCAATTAACCAATAACACCGTCAATTGCAAAAAACCCCAAATATCCTTCGAAACCCTAGAAACCCTAGAATCTCAAAACCATTAGATCAGAACCGTGATCTCTGATACCATGTAAAAATGGTAACAAACACACAACAAACTTCTTTTACACCCATCCAACCACCCTTTGGTGTATCTTTTCATTATAACGATTCAAGAAGATAAGTCTCCAAACGGATGCTTACCAAACAATACAAAAGACAAGATTGATCTCTACTAGGTAGACACCAATCAACCTCACTACAATATCACTCAAATCACTCAAACTACAAAGATCAAATAAAGAGATTGATCTTTAGAATGATACTAAACAAACTGATATCAAAGTGATATCAATAACAAGAGAATACTAAGACTGTGTGTGTAAACGAGAGAGAATGAAAACAGATGTGAAAGATAAGTTATAAAGCCCTAGATCTTAATATCAGCTTATATAGCCTGATATTACACTTTAGCCCTCCAACTTATAACTTCACTTCAAACAGCAACTAAACGTCTAAACCTACTCAAGAGGAAAAGAAGTCTTCCAACTTGTCCATTTTTGAGTCCCTATACTTCCAACAGTAACTTATCTAGTTTACCACTTAAATAAGTAATTATCATCTATTTATTAAGCATGGCGATTATACAATACCAATGTATGGATTATATTTTACTGTTTATAAGGAGAATCTCCTCTATGATGTATATTGGATTATTGGTTGCTTGAGTGGCAAAAGCTTGGTCCTTTGAACTTTCAAAGTGGTAGGGGTCATGAGATCGAGTCACGACAACCGCCTTTAGCCTCTAAGCTTTTATGATCAAAATATTTGATTTAAGTTGTTCCTTTCAGATATTTCAAGTTTTTGTACATTTCGGGATAACATACATGAAATTCACTCAGATATGAAACTTTTTTCCTTAACACTATCATTTTTATTAAAACTAAATTACAGGTCGCCCAAATACGTGTTTATATTCATTTAGAAGACATAAAGATAAAGTTATAAAGATATTTCAAGAACTATTGTTTGGCTATCATCATATATCAAGATACAATTCAATTGAACTATATTAACAAAAAGAATGCAAATTATTTGGTTTTAACTACTTAAAGCAAAACTCTTTATCATCTCTTTTTGAAGCATGGTACTGTAATTAGTGTAATTACTATTACCATATCATTCTTTATGTATGTATTCGGTGTTTCTAAGGAGAATCCATAAGGTGCAGTAGATTTTAAGCCTTTGTACGTATGTATATATTAATGGTTGAATAATTAATTAAGGAGATGGTTGGCGTAGTGGCAAGAGCTTGATTCTTACCATGTTTAGATTTAGATGGAAGGTCACGAGAGATCAAGTCACAGCGTCAGTCTTCACTTTTTTGATTTATTTTTCTTTTAGTTTATGATGTTTCAATTTATTTTTATTTACCAACAAGATCCCGTACATATTTGGTTTTGGTTTTATCAAGGCATACAATCGAATTCAAATTGTTTATCGTTTGGTCACTCTTGTTGAGAACCATAAGTTTTTGTTTTTTACTTTTGATCTAATGTAATATGTATACAAGTCAGAAAGATAAAGCTAGCTACAAAGATATGCCAATAACTATTCTTTGGCTATTTTTCTATATCAAGTTACATATCATTTCAAATATATTAATAAGAAGCAGTGTGAAACTTATCTTGTTCTAACCACTTAAAGCAGTAATTTTTGTCATCTATTTGTTAAGCATGGCAAATACAATATATATGTATGGCCTATATTTCATTTTTTACAAGAAAGAGCTTCTCTATGTAGGTATATAAAACTATTGTAGTAAAATAAGCATGAGTGTGTTGGGTGCTTGAATGGCAAGAGCTTAGTCTTTGGCACCTAAGAGTGCTAGGCCATGGGATCGAGTCATTCATGTAGCAACATATCTTTTTTTCTTCTTTGTATTTTAACTTTATGATGCTCCAAGTTTCTTTAAATTACCAAGAGGAGTCTTCACATATTACGATCTAAATCTAAACAAAATTGTTCAATACAACAATTTGACTTTATCCAAATAATTAACATCCTCACGTTTTATAATAACCTTGTTCATGTGTCGTTGCTATTGTAAATAATCAGACTACCAACCATTCACGTTATGTAATGCATTCCAGTTGTTGTTATTGATTTTAAATTTTGTTAATCTACAATTAGTGTCATTAGCATTGCACTATTTTCTTTTTATTATTATTATTATTTTTTTTTTCCTTTTCTTGAAAGGCTACTTCTAATTATAATACATGTATAGTTAAACCATGGGTGTTTACGGAGCGGTTCGGTTTAGTTAGTTCTAAAATTTTAACTATTCATCGCGGGGCGGGTAATTCATTTTACTACCCGCAACCGAATCGTACTAGACGGCTAACCAGACAGGTGTGTATGCGAAATGAGCAGTTACCCGCGGTTTGGGATTTTCGACGTTTAATCGAGTTTAACAGTATGAAAAAGAACATCATCTAGAACGTAAAATGTCATTCTCGTAAATTTAAACAACATATAGATTAAATTCATATTAAAATTATCTCGTCACATTGATTGCATTCATATAATATCTATACTACATATAATAGAAAAACGGTCAAATCTTGAAAAGTGAAAAGTTGAAAGTCAAAGGTGAGAGAAATGTATTGTGTAATTAATACTCTTATTAAAACACCTCATTACTTAAAAGTACAATAATTTATTCACATTGTACAACCAATTAAAAACATATCTACCAAATTAAAAACAATCAATTAAAACTAGGGGTGACAATCGAGTCGTGTTCGTGTTAACCTATTCGGGTTCGCGTGTTGGCGGGTTAGTATAGCCTTGATCCAAACACGACCCATTTATTAATCATGTCAAGAAACTCAACACTAACCCAGACATGCATAACACGTGTAACCTATTTGTGACCCGTTTAACCCATTTAACCCATTTAAGTAAATAGGTCAAGCAGTGAATAAAGTTGGTGGTTTGTCGATTTAACTAGTTTAAATGCAAAAATTGATATAAGGATCTAAAATATGGTAAGAATAACATACAAATAACTATACAACAATTTTATGAATTATAGGCGTCAATTTTTATGATATCTAATGTATAAAATTACAATTCACTCATACTTAGTAAATAACAAAATACATTTAATCCACATCCAACATAAAAACCAGGTTATATATATATTTTATTTTTAAGATCTTATATACTTAAACGGGTTCACGGGTTGACCTGTTTAATACTTACTCAACCCAAACACGACCCATTTATTAAACGGGTTAGACGGGTTGACCCGTTTTTGACCCAAACCTGTTTATCCTCAACCCAAACCTGTTTAACTTCGTGTCGAGTTCTTATCGTTTATCGTGTCGTGTCGAGAGTTGCCACCCCTAATTAAAACATCTCTTACTAAAAAATACAATAAAAATTTCACAATGTACAATTTAAACAAGCTACAACATAATTCTAAATATAAATTTATTAAACACACTAATTAATGTTATTTTTAAAACATCCTAAAATGAAAAGTACATGTTATTATACACATTATACAAATTAGTAAAACACACAAAGCTTCATACAAGCTAACAAGTTGATGGTATATATAGTTTTGAAAATCGGACCGGACCAACGGGTTCAACCGGAAACCGGTGTCGCCACCGGTTCGGCTAACCAATAACAACCATCCGAAAACGAACTAGAGAGGACCCGTTGAAACCGATACAAACTGGTGAATCAAGTCTCATCGAGATCTATTTATCCGGTTAATCGTCACAGGGTACTAGCCACCGCAACGTGCGGGTACCCTGCTATACTATATTTAAAGGAAAAACCAAAAAGTAAAAAGTGAAAATTTGAACCTATTAATACATATCGAAAATCGGGTTGACCCGGGACGCTTCAAACCCAGTGGGTTGACCCTGTTTAATTTGACCCGTTTTGACCCAACCTGTCGGGTTGATTCAGTTTAAATCGACCCTTTTTTCGACGGGAACGGTTCAACCGGTTGAACCACCCGGGTCGAACCGGGCTTCTAAATATTATGTTTAATCCCCAAATCTTCAAACTTTTATTTATTTTTGTTTAGAACCCATAAACTTTTTTTAACACAAAACGATATGTCGCTATATAAATATATTATATATATATATGTTTTTCTTCAAAAACGATTATAATGTTTTATAATTAAGAGAAAATATGTGCCCGTTAGTGCACATTTAACTTTTCAATATGCTAAATACGTCCATTTCAAAAAAAAAAGCGGCTAAATGTACCCAAATCTTTTACAAAATTGCCAAAGTTAGCCAATTTTTTTTTTTTATGTTGGGCTAATCACATTCATGCTAATTTTGGTACTTGCGTTCTTTTTAACAACGACACAATTAATTCCATCCTTGCTACTTTTTACGCGAAAAGTAACGTGTGTTGTTAGTTTTTATCTCATAACTGATGTAATGTTTACTTTCATTTTCATTAAATGTTTTTATATGTTTTTGATAGATGTTAAAATTTTGTCAGACTTTAGTTATCGTATAAGACAATCGTCAGAATTGCATTTTCATCGCTTCACGCTCTATTTTAAACGCTACACAAAACACTCACCACAATATCACAAATCATTAATTATCCGACGCTAGAAAGCAAGCTTGCATTGGCCTTTAGTCTTCGCTTAGTACATATAAATGTTTATAGGTTACAACCACGTCATTCAATTTTCACATATAGATATTTAGTAAATATTTACACTAAGAGCAAAAAAGTCATTATATAATAAAAGTAGTGCAATAATACAATCAATACTTGTATGATTATTTGGATCATTAGTTAAAAATTTTCATGTATATTATACAAGGTTCGGTTCAGTTAACTGCAGATATCGAAATCTAAAAACCGAAACCGAACCGTGATAAGCGGGTTTTTCAATTTCGGTTTCTCCAGTTTTGGGTTTTTCCGGTTTCAAATTGAGCGATTCAGCTTGATTTGTCAATTTCTCGGATTTTTTGAACACCTCTAAATTAAACTATCTTACAATTTTGCTTAAAATAGATTATGTACAAAATATAACTTGATATAAACAATAATAAGTATATATTCAATTTAGTTTATTTTTCACATGTACTAACCACATGTACCTTTATCCACCGCTAAAATCTTTTATATAATAAAGCGAAAATACAAGCGAGGACTTTTACATTTAAAAAAACTAAACATTTTTTTTATTAAGTAATATTTTATTTATTTATTAATATTTTTATTTTAAAATATTTACTAAAAAAACTTAAATATTCCGGATTTGACAATAGTTAAAAAAAAAATCTTATATATAATCAAGAAACAAAATTTAAACATAAAAGTTTAAGTGTCAAAAGTATAAAGAAAAAAACTTAGTAAAAAACGAGAGTGATTTTAAATATTTGTGTCTAACGTAAATAAATAAAAGAATCGACCGCACATACATACACCTTCCAACCTATGTGCAAATTTAAGATTAAAAGGCTGCTTCTCACCTATTGCCCTATAGGCCTATATCGACACACGAAAAAAAAATCCTACTCCTAATTAATATAATTAAATTAATTATAAGGTTTATATATCAATAACTTACAAATCTATATAAAATAAATAAATTAGTAATCGATTCTTAAAAAACCACAATATATAAAAACCCGCGTGTGCGCTGGTATTATAAGTAGTAATTATATTTAGAAAAACAATAAAACTAGAATTTGATGCTGATTTACGTGGGTACGACACTGGTTACAAATATAGATATGTAAAAACTGAAGTTTTTTTAGTTTTACTAGTTATAATACCCGTGCACGCACAAAGTTTTGACAAAAAAAATTATGTATTAATACTGAATATTGTGTCTTTAGAGGTAATTGCATATAATTATATAGTTATAAGATTCGTGCACGCACGAAGTTTACACATAAATCAAATTTATTTTAACATTTTAGTTCAATATATACACATATAAGATTTGTCCATGAAAATTGTGATATAAGTACAACTAATACCTATGCACGAGTTTTTCATTATGTATTAACATCCACTAGAATTTGGTAAAATATTTGTAAAAATTTACATTAGGTAACTCAAGATTTAATTTTATTTATTGACAAAGATGTTGATGTTGTTATTTAAATTTCACTACTGATATTATGTTGTACACATAATGCAAGTTTAATAGCACATAATGAACGTTGATAAAGTTAAATACTCCTTAAAGTTTTTTAAAAATGTTTTTTTAGATATCGTTATATAAATAAATAAGAATTACATGAGTCATTATTATAAGTATAATCGAGTATATTTATTTTTATATTAAAGTAACTTGTGCTTACAATTGATAATCATATTCCCGGTTTCAGTAATTTAGCCGTATTTAAAATGTAAACTCGTGTCAACATAGGTTAAACTTTTAAAAATGAAATAAATGAGTCCTTATTGAACGTATATAGTAAAAAAATTGATACTTATAATCTTATGCAAATTTATATATTCTTATTTTAAACCACATATACATTGTATTTTTTAAGATATAAAGTATAAAAGTTATAAAGTATAAGGGGATATATGTTTATAATCAAAAGTTATTAAAAAACTTGGAGGCTTATAATATTACACTTAACTCTATACAATTTTTAAAAATTCAACCAAAGTTTTATTAATTACCTCATCCTTTTTTAAGTTTTTGTTTTCACAAATTTGACACCTATATTTTTATTTGGTTTTTATATCAACCAAATTTATTAAAATTTGACCAAAATCAATTTAATTTTGACTTTTATTAACCAATCACATCACACGATTTTGCTTATGTGGCTAAATCGAGCTCTCCTATTGGCCTAATTGTTTTTTCAATAAGAATGAATTGACAAAACCACTCTGAAATAATGTAATTCCTTTATTATATAAAAGAAGATGTTAACTTTACAAGTTATTTCAATTTGTCTGCCGCTTCGCACATCAACTTTGCTTGTACTTTCGAAATTTTTGTGATTACCCATTTAACCCATGCTATTTGAAAACCACATGGATAATTTCTACAATTTACTCATAACCTGTATTTTAAATACCGCATATAGAAAATTGATACAATTATTCTAAAAAAAACTCATTAAATACAGGGAAAAAAAAGTCTTACAAATAAACTAAAATTCAAACCCATTGTTGAAAAAAACACCTTAAATTTCATAAAATAGTTTAAAAAATCCAAAAACAAATACTTAAAAATTAAAGAGCCGTTAGATTCTTTAGAATCCATAAACCAAACACTCACATTTATTAACGTTAACTTTTCCCTTTATTTAAAACCAAACACAACCCCACTTTAATTTTCACAAAAAAAACTAGCCGTTACACACACTTCACCTTCAATGGCAGCAACACATATTCAATCCCCTTCTCAAGATTCCACTTTTAAGGTCTTGTTTTTACAAAAGTACTAATCTTTATCCGTTACGAAACAAACCGGTAAATCTTTTTTTGTTTCTTTTCAGGGAACGATGATTAGCCCGGTTTCGGATAAGCATTTCTGGAGCGTTTTGAGGAACCGGATCGATACGTTGCTGGAAAACCAAAAGGGTCAGGTTTTGGTAAGTGGGTTTGGAAGGATTTTGGTTGGTTTTGTGTTTTGAGGGTTTTGAGGTTTTGAAATTTGGGGGTTTTGTGTTTTGTAGGATTGTGATGGGAGGGATCGGGTGAAGCGGTTGAAAGAGGATTCGATGTTGTTGTTGAGGGGGTTTGATTCGGTTTCTAGTTCGTTGTCTCAGCTTTCGAATAATCTTGATCATGCACTTCAGGTAGGGTAGCTTGATTCTTGTGAATTATGTTGTTTTTCTGTTTGTTTTTTATTTGGGAGGTGTTAAGGATTGCTTATTTTGAGCTGCTTATCTGCTTTGAAAAGTTTTTGGGGCTTAATTACATTATAAGAGGCTGAAAAATATTTCTACCCAAACACTTAATTGTTGCTTATGTACTTGAAAAATAAGCAGATCAGCACTTAAATAAGACATCCCAAACACCCTCTTAGATTCGGTTATTATATCTTACTAAAGGCTGACAGTTCTGAGCGTGATTATCTGAGGCAAATTTTGTGGATGTTGGTGCTTACCTATACAGATTGCTGATATGATTATTAGGTGGTGAAATAAGCATTTTTTAGGGTGTTTAGGATTGCTTGTCCAAAGTGGTTATATGGATATTCGGGTGAAATAGGCTGTTTTAAATAATTGCTCAAATTCAAAAAGCATAAGCAGATTTGAATAATCGAGAGTTGCTTATGTCAATAGGCATAAGCGGTTTTAATAAGTAGTTATGAAAATGAGGTTGAGAGTTGCTTATCGCACACATTATATTTTGCTTCTCACGAGTTAATAACTGATATATAGAAAAGAAGTGTTACGTATACGGTTTTATAGAAAAAAGGATCCATTGCTTAATTCATGTAGGTGTTTAACTTTTAGTCTTAGAATGGAGCCCATTTATCTGTTTGTTTTACCGTAACTAAGCACTTTAAGAATAAAAAAACGTTGGCGTTACCTTTCCCAAACACCCTTATACTAATATGTTTGGGGGTTTTCATGGTTCTGTTTTCTACATTGATGAATATCCCCTATGACACCCCTCTGATTGTATAAAAATATTTTATTACTAGACAAGAGACACTTCTGATCATCTTTTTTTTTCATGGAATATTGATTCTACACAAAAGTTTTAGACTTCAAAAATGCGTATTTCAAGTCCTATCTCTTTGTTGTTTACCAAAAATTAGGACTGTTCATAGATTTTGTCGTGTCGAGAGTTAATGAGCCAAAACATGTAGAACTTAAGCCGGCTCAAAAAATAGAGCTGCTCATAGATTTTGTAGCGGTCGAGATGGTAGCGGGTCAAAACATGTTTCAAATTCTTTAGAGTAAAACAATTGAAGTATATCGTTTTGGTAACTACATTTTTAACTTTTTCATCCTTCTTCAAACAAAATCTGATAAATCTCATATAAGGAGCTGAAATTGGTCTAGTTTCTGTTCAATAATGGTTTTTTGAATGGCCTGTTTAATATTTTAGGGAGCAAAAGATCTTGCGAGACCACCAACATTATCGGATGTTCTTCATAGTTCTTTACAAGAAGCAAAATTTAATCAAGATAAATCAAACGATGAAGAACAAAAGGAAGAAGATGATCAGGATTTAGATTCTAACAAACGCGGGATGAAACGAAAGCTGGATCCTGAAGAAACTTCTGAAGAAACCCGCGATAGCTCGAAAGAGTTTGGGAAACTCAACAGAGCCAAAAATGTTAGTAAACTGTCGTAAGAGTTGTGCAAATTAGTCTTTTCAGGTTTCTTATGCTTTTAATTCTTATTTCAGATTGCAATTTCCATGGCGAAAAAAGCAGGATTCTTAGCTAGAGAAATGAAATCAATGAAATCGGATCTTTGTTTTATGCAAGAAAGATGCGGTATTCTGGAAGAGGAAAATCGGCGACTTCGTGATGGTTTCGTGAAAGGCGTTCCACCAGAGGAAGACGATCTGGTATGCTTTTATACACAGGCATTAATTACCTGAAAAAACATTACAGTAGGTGACTAGACTGATGGGTCAGGTAACTGGTTGGATTGTTACCACTTTAGCTAAGTTTGACCCATTTGATAGATTTTCTTATTTGGCTCAATTCTTTGAGCTAACTTGCTCGTATGATTCATTCGACCCGTTTGAAATAAGAATACAACCTATTTTAACCCGTTCATTAGTATTTGGGTCGAAAATGACAGCCATCCGTAATTTCTTGGTGCATCCTGAAAAATAAGCAGAAATCCTAATATCTAACAAACATGTTTGATGATTGTGTAGGTGAGGCTTCAGCTAGAGGCATTGTTAGCCGAAAAGTCAAGACTAGCAAATGATAACGCTAATTTAACTCGTGAAAACCAGTGTCTCCGACAGCTTGTGGAATATCATCAACTTACTTCCCGACATGAAGAGGATGATGTGCTGGAGGAAGATTATGAAAGTGTGCTTAAAGGTGTGTGTTTGGACTTCTCGTCTACACCACCAAGTATACCCGAGGATCTCACTGGAGAGGAGGATAATGGCAGTGATGGTGTCTTAGAACTACCAGAAACAGTCTGTTTAAATAACCGTTATGATGAGGAGGACTATTAAAAGATTTATTAGGTTGTTGTTGCTTGTAACAATGACCAAAAAGTGTAATTTTCTTGAAATTCTGGTTATAATTTCTAAAACATGATGAATGAATCATGATTAAATTTAAGTCTTTTAAAGATCATACGCCTATCAGTTTGGAGTCTTAAGCAAAGTTTTATAAAATATCATACATAAAGCTATACCTTACAAAAGATTTGAAGTCTTTACATATGGATTATCTTGATCAGATGGCACTCATGGGGTGGTGCTAACATCCAGAAATGCTATTTTTCAGCAGTTATCTCCTTGTTGCTTCTATATCACCCTCTGGCAGATCATGGGGAGGTTTCTTCGCTCTTAAACCTTCTTAACGGGCTTATCTTGACTCCTTCTCAAGATGATAAATGGGTTTGGTCTTTAGAACACTCAGGTGCTTTTACAGTGAGATCTCTCTCGACTACTATTGATAATAAGATTCTTGCTTGTCATGCAAATGCCATGGATAAAGTTTTTCCATGGAATTCATGGGTTCCTCGTAAAGTAAACATATGTGTTTGGCGGGTTTTCTTAGATCGTCTTCCAACCCAATCTAATCTATCTCGACGAGGCATACAAATTCACAATTTTTTCTTGTGTTTTCTGTGATGATAATGTTGAAACCCGTGAGCACTGTTTTTTCTCATGCCCAAAAATCAAGATTATATGGTTGAAGATTTGGAGTTGGTGGAAGGCTCCACCTACATTTCACCATTCTTTGGATGATATCTTAACAGGGTCTCAAATTTTTCTCTCAATAAGAGGAAGTCTAAAGTCTTTCATGCCGTTTGTATGACTTTCATTTGGTACGTTTGGGCAGGGAGGAACAAAATCATTCATGCAACATCTATTGAAGAGGAGGTCTTTGCCCGTCATGATGATATATTCTCTGCGGTTCAGTGACAATCTCTTTTATGGATCTCTAATCGTGCTCCAAGCAATCTGACCTCGTGGAATTCTTGGATTCAACATCCAGATGCATTAACTTAATTTTAGTTTTGTTATCTTTGTTCCTTGTATATAGATAAAATAAAATTGGGCTCGTGCTTTGAGCCCTTTGGTTTGGATGTTGTTTCTTGATCTCTTTGATCTTTTTTTTGCCTGGTGGCCTATAATATCTTTGCTTTTTCAACAAAAAAAAAACATAATTACATCTATATCTATACTACATATAATGGGTATATCTCATTTCTTGAAAATTCAAGAATCTTGAAAACTTAAAATTTATTGAAGGAAACGGTTTATTAATACAAGACGAGTATACGTGCATAACAATGAAATTTTAAAGCAGAATATAGTTATAATTATAATGGGTGTATTGTGTAACGTTTTGTATAACCAAAATACCACTATAACTATCTGCCACAATAAAATCTCGTTTGCTAATTTCATAAATGCACAAACACCTCTTTAGTTTTGCTACAAATTCAAAATTGCCTCTCAACCCTAAAGTTTATATTTTAATACCCTTTAAATTTAGATATACTTGTAAGAAACAACTAAACACTGCTTGGGGCTGATCATTAGGGAAGGTTCTGTCGACACCAAAAGATGTACGGAGTTGGGTTTCTCCGCCGATTTAAACATTTTAACGAAATTTAGATATATAATAAATTAACCTTAAAACTAATTAAACTTTAAACTTTTACTCATTTATGTATTTTTTCTTATTATCGTAAATACTCTTTAGAGTTACACAAATGATCACAGTGGTTTGTTGGAATTTTCACTTTCAGTCACTAAACTTTTTTTTGACTGATTCAGTCATTGTGGTTTCTTGTTATTACGGATCCGGTCCAAATCCGTATGAAACCAAAAAGCCCTTGTCACCTTGTTTTTTAAATGAGTTAATTACATAAATGGTCATTGTGGTTTTCAAATGGCAATTAAGTAACTACCGTTAGTCCTTTATACTAACAGTCGTTAGTAAATAACCGAAAATTTGGTTTTCTTACGTTTTCGTCCTTTTTTACAGGTTTTCATCCGTTTTTACATGTTTCGTCCGTTTTTACACGTTTTCGTCCGTTTTACATGTTTTCGTCTGTTTTTACACATTTTCATCCGTTTTTACACCTTATAGTCCGTTTTTACACGTTTTCTTTCGTTTTTACTCGTTTTCGTCCGTTTTCACAAGTATTCGTCCTTTTTACACGTTTTCATCCGTTTTTACATGTTTTCGTCTGTTTTTACACGTTTTTGTCTCTTTTTACACGTGGGTTTTCGTCTGTTTTTACACACTTTCGTCCGTGCTTGCGCCGTCCATTTTATCGTTTTCATTCGTTTTGCGTTTTCGTCGTTTTACGTTTTCTTCCGTTTTACTAATTTTCGTCCGTTTTACGCTTTTGTCCGTTATTACACATTTTAAATCTGTTTTACATGTTTTCGTCTACTTTTACGTTTAAATCTGTTTTACATGATTTAATTTGTTTTACACTTTTAAATACATTTTGCGGGTTTTCGTCCATTTTATCGTTTTACGTTTCTTAGTTTTACTCATTTTCGTCCGTTTTACATGTTTTCGTTCGTTTTTACACGTTTTCTTCCGTTTTTACATGTTTTGGTATGTTTTTACACATTTTCGCCCGTTTTTACATGTTTTTGTATGTGTTTTCACTTTTTCGTTCGTTTTTGCACGTTTTCGTCCATTTATATATGTTCCATTCGTTTTTACATGTTTCGTTTGTTTTACATGTTTTTGTCTATTTTTGCCCATTTAAAATCGGACGAAAACGTGAAAAAATAGACGAAAACGTGCAAAAACGGTCAAAGAGTAGTAAAAATGGACGAAACCATGCAAGCAGAAAACGTAAAAGCAGATGAAACAAGTAAAAGCGGATGGCGATGTAAAATAGACGAAACATGTAAGAACGGACGAAAACGTGTAAATGGATGAAAACAAGTAAAATGGACGGCGTAAAACGAACTAAACGTGTAAAAGCGGACGGCGTGTAAAGCGGACGAATGAGTAAAAGCGGATGCAAACGTGCAAAATGAATGAAAAGGTATAAAATGGACAAAGCGTGCAAAAGCGGACGAAAAGTGTAAACAGAGCGAAACATGTAAAAGCGGACGGCGTAAAACGGCGGCATGTAAAGCGGACGAAACGTAAAGCGAGCGAAAATGAGTAAAAGCGGAAGCTGCGTGTAAAGCGGACGAAACGCAAAACGAATGAAACGATAAAAGCGGACGAAACGCAAAATCGGACGGCGTGTAAAGCGAGCGAAAACATGTAAAACAAATGAAAACGTGTAAAACGGACAAAAACAGTAAAGCGGATGGCGTAAAACATAAGAAATCGTGTAAAAGCGGATGAAAACGGTAAAACGGAAGAAAGCGTGTAAAAGCGGACGATAAGGTGTAAAATGGGCCAAAACGTAAGAAAACCAAATTTTGGTTATTTACTAACGACCGTTAGTATAAAAAATCGCGTAAAAAGTCAAACTTATGTCGATTTTAATTTAAGGTCTTATCTTTTTTCTCCGATTTAAGGTATCGAACTTTTTTTTGATGCAATGTTGGACGGTTTCTGTTACCATGTAAAAACACAAAGTTAGCAAGTCACCCACTTATCCACTTTATTTTACAATAACCTCTGTTTTTTCAAAGACTGCTTAACAAAAATGATATCCAGATGGTTTGTTCCTCTATTTATTGTTGAACTCAGTTAATGCCAATAACAAAGGACATCATCATATGGTTAAAATAGAACAATCAACAACAATATATTTTTATATGGATTAAACTAGATTTTTTGAATAATTTACCCACTTTTATATTGTTGGTACTCCCGGGCCCTTTTGAACATTATCAATTGATGAAAATATGTTGAAGGTTTGTGAAATTTGTTTCTGTGTGGGGTTAAGCAAAAAAAACGAAACATTTTTTTATGAGCTTTGAAAATAACATTTTATGGTGAAATTGTATAATGGGCCAAAGATATCCGTATTTCAAGCAATCAGAATTATTGAGTAAAAATCTAAATTGTCTGTTCTGGTTGGAAAGTTGACCGGAAACTAGTCGGAGAAGATGAAGAGAGGTGGTGGTTACCTGCTACCTATTGTGTGGGTAAAAGTCTCCCAACATTGCAGCAAAAAAAAAGTTCGATACCTTAAATTGAGAGAAAAAAAGACAAGTACCTTAAATTGAAATTGAACATAAGTTTGGTACCTTTTTATGCGATTTGCCCTTAGTATAAAGGACTAACGGCCGTTACTTAATTGTCATTTGGAACCACATTGACTATTTATGTAATTAACTCATTTGAAAAAGAAGGTGACAAGGCCTTTTTGGTCATTTCATATGGATTTGGACTGGATCCGTAATAACAAAAAACCACAATGACTGAATCAGTAAAAAAAAAAAAGTTTAGTGATTGAAAGTGAAAAATCCAACAAACCACATTGACAATTTGTGTAATTAACTCTACTCTTTATTATGAAAAATATATTTACGCTTTATTCGGTAGCTACAAAATGAATGTTTTTTCACCCGCTGCAATGCGCGGGCAAATATATTTCGTTCTCAAACAAATTCGAACTAGAGAAAACTATCTCAAAAGAGACTCGGATGACCACATTAATGTTTTCTTTTTCATTTTTCGTTGCAATTAATAGCCAAGATTTGAACTTGACACATCTAATTCCACAACTTTATAATTCCCCCATGTTGATAACCCAACTTTATAACTCATGATAGTACTTTTGCTACACTTATATGATATGATATGCATGATGAAATAAGGCCTACCTAAAAAAGTTATTCTAGATGAATGATTGTCTATCTTAACTTTGTATTATCACACTTGCAACCTTGAAGTTTGATCATCACGACATGAAGTTTGATTTGGCAAGTAGGGGTGTTTGTTTAAGCTTATTTACGGGCTTATGAGCTTATATTTCGTAAGCTTAAAATTTTCATCTTATTTTTTTATATAAGTTTGTTATGACATACTCCGTAATAAACTTATATAAGCCCCAAAGTTTCAAAATCCAAAAAATAGACTTATGAAACACAAGCTAAAAACAAATAAACTCGTAAGCTCATATATAATCTTAAAACAAATAAACTCATATATGCCTTAAACTATCACCAAACCTCTTCTTAGTTTGATGGGTTGTTAAAGAAGCATAAAAAAAAGTTTTTTTTTGGCTCTCATTAAACTGAAAAGTCTTGGTATACTAGAGTGTTCGGTGTAGTAACACACCAATAACTGTTATTGGTGTGTCACCTCATCATCCTACCAATAACTAAAACACTATCCTTAGCAATAACACCCAATAACTATTATTGGTGCAGGTGGGTCACACCAAAACACCATACAAAAATACCCACTAACAAAAAAAAGAAAGAAAAAAAATGGCGCAATGTGGTTTTAGTGGCAAGGGACGAATGACGTGGATGGGACGGTGCACTATGGCATGCCATTGGGGAAAAAATGGCAATAGCGTGCCAATCTACTCCTACACCGTGCTCTCTTATTGTTATACGTTGTTTGATGTTTGTTCCTTAGCAAGCACCATATCATATTCTTTGTGGTCCAAGGCCTAAATATAGAAGAATAAGAACCTCACTTCTGGTCATAACGACCACATACGAAGTCATGCGATTAATTAGTCGATTACCAAATAATGGAGTCATTAGCTTTTGGCCAATAAAATTTGAAACTTTTTGTGTTTCTACATTATATTATTGTTGTCTTGGGTTTTTCATATACTTTTCCCGAATGTGACTCGTCCTGATAGTAACCACACCCAAGCGCAGTGCATTTCAGAAATAAGGGTCTACCATTTACATGGGTATGTCCATGCATGATAATGAGTAAAGTAGTCTCATGAATTCGAGTGGCGTCTTAATTTCTGCATAGAGCCTCAAACACCACACATAATATCGTATGTATAAGTAGTCGTGAATTAATTAATTTCAGTCTCATATTGTATTCATATATATAATAGAAGTCGTGAAATTTGGTGGCTCTCGTCGGCGGTGGCGCACTGTCGATCGCCTCTTGCATTCACTAAAGCCGGCCCTTATTAATGACTATTCACGCATATACACCATCGCGTTACATGTTTATATTCCTTGGATTGGAGTAAACAACAATGATAATACATGAGATTTAATCACATCTAGACGAAAATCCTCGTCTCCTTCACCGTACATGAATTGAGCCATTCTAGCAAGGTTTGTTGCATAATCGATAAACTCCCGTGAAGATTCAGAGTTAACAATTGCTCGTTCTTTGTTAAGTTTCTTCCATGCCTTGTCTATTAACGATTTTATATAACTTCTAGCTTCTAGTTCAGTAGCACCGGTCTCATGCATGTACAACTGGATTGATTTTAGAGTATCACCTCTTTCCATTTCACCCTAAAAAGAACAAGAGAATGCTAAAGTTACAAGATGTCGTCTAAATGGAAGAGAACATACAAATATATAATGAAATAGCAATTTATGTAACTTGATGTAACAAAAACGCGAAGTATAGCAATAAATCTGATAATTAATTAAAGGGCGTACTAATGAAGTCCCCAAGTCATCAGTAAGTCGGAAGATAAGTGATACATAGCGAACTATATTCTCAGTTCTTTCGATGCAATGATGGATTTCTTTGATTGAACTAACTGATGTTAAGAAATGCACATGCATAAGTACTACAGGTCCTGATATCGATACACAAGCATTGTCCAAGTACTCGTTTAGTGTTGGTATATGTCCCCGGTGGTACCATTGAGCTTCTACCAGGTACGACTTACATAGATCTGCCCACTGCGAGGTTAACTTTTTAAAGTAAAAAACTAACAATGTCCATAATCACAAATGAAACAAAATTTTGTTATACACATATATAGCTAAAGAAGATGGATGTATTACTGCTTTCTTCAAGTATGGAAGAATGAGGAATCCTTTGTTTGCCAAAGTTTCATACGTGATATCATTTATCGAGTTGTAAAGTCCAAAGAAACATATCTTCATATAATCTGGGAGTTGTTCAATCACATTTATATCCCATCTATGAATTTCACAAAAAAAAAAAAAAGTCTTATACAACTCATGGCGATACTAGTTAAGTAGTTATAAGGGAAATAAGATTGTTTTAGCATTTACCTGTTTATAACATCAGTGAATTGTTCTAGTTCGCCCAAAGTACCAAACACATCATAGGCATCATCGAGAGTAGTGATCATAGCGGCGACCTTAGTTATTGTTCTCCTCCCACGACTAAAGTTTGGTAAGTAACTAAAACCAACTGCCCACAAGAAATTCTCCACTATCATGTCCCTTGCAAAGGTTAACTTGGTATCCCAACGTGTATTTCTCCACCACCTATCAATCGTTGGGTATTATCAATTTTGCATCATGATTAGCAACCTCATCTTGGATCATATAATTACAGCTTTTTACCGCTTGTTATAGTGTCATATCTCGTGATAATATGCTTGGAAATATATGATACCTTGATGCATGTTTTAGATCCTCAAGATGGATAGCCTGGACCATATCAAAATCCAATTTTGCAAGCTCGATTAATATGGGACTTGCGCCACCTCTTTTCTCATATAGTTCAATAAACCACTTCGACTCTACTCTTGGTACCCTCCAATGCAGCGGTTGCTCCAAAGCATGACTTACTAATGAAAAGATACTCCCATTAATCTTCTCCAAACTTTCTTTGAGATATTTGGTTGTGATGTCTCTAGCGTCGTCCAATATGCTTTCATCCTCAAACGAATGACAAGATGCCTCATACAAGTTGAGCATTCCCACAACATCTTCGAGTAAGTATGAATTAAGATTTTGATTCTTGTCCTTAAAGTTGAGAAATATCTCTAAATATTTATAAAAAAAAGAAATTGTAAACAAACAAAAACTTCTACAAGTGTTTCCATATAGCAACTAGATATTGAAGAAGAGAAAAAATGAGAGATACGTAGCTTTAGGCAACCTATAATTTTCTGAGAAAATGAACTCTTAATTCATTGAAACTTTACCTTGAGGAACATGATAACCATGTTGTCTCAGTAGTCGAAAGCCAAGAGCCTTAAGGTTCAAATCAGTTTTATTCCACTTTTCAGGGAATTCATAGTAATCGTAGTAAATCGTCTCCAAGAGATTACTTATTTCCTCCTCAAAAAGATACGATATTCCTAGTCTTTGCAACTCATCAACTAGCTCCAGAGTTCTCAACAAATTTCCTGCTTTTCGTATCATCGTCTTCACTGCGTCCTTCAAAGTATTTGCTCTTGCCACATAATCATCTCCCTGCTTAGGTTAAATTCTTAAATGTCCATAACGGTTCATTATATAAATTAATATAAATGTAAATAGGAAATACTAATCGTACCGTGTATTTACTAGAGAGTGACTGAATATGATCAAATGACCACGATGATGGTTCGTAATTTGCTGATCGCCTTACGTGGTACTCGGCCGCATTGACAGTTATTCGGGTGGTTTTTGTTGAATATATTCGCTTGTAAGCATTACCTCTTGCTAGAGGACTTATTTGTTGTACAACTGAATATGGAAATAAGCTTATTGATGCCATACATAAAGAGATATTAGAAAGCAATAAGTTGGTCTATAAGGATTCTTAAGATAATGGAAACCTAATTTGTCTATTTATAGAGAGCCATGGATATTTGTAGGGCCGTCCCATTGATTTTGATAGCCCGGTGCGAAACTAAAAATAGGGCTCCTTTAATTACGAAAATCTTAACCATTACGGAAAATTCAAAACATAATATAGTTACACATGTATAAATACTAATAGACAATACTAAATCGGAGGCCCCCTCACATAATATTTAAAAAGGGTTGTAAAAATTTAAGTTGGACATGTATAAATATACCTTAGACATTTATAGTTACCAATTGACATATACTAAATCGGAGACCCCTCACAAACGGTGGCCCCGTGTGATTGCCCACTTGCACATGCTAATCGCCGCCACTGGATAAATGCATGACAAAGATTATTTCATGTCGTATTACAACATTCCCAATCCATATTAAGAGTCCGTTTGTTAAGGCTATGTGTAATAGGTACGATCACCGAGTCCCCAGCCTATGAGGCACCGACCAAACGCTTCCCACCCCATTACCAGCCTCCCTACCGACGCGTCCTACCCCAAGAAAAAACAAAATTCGGTCGCATATGCGATCGAGTTGTGTTCTTTGCGTATTTTTTTTAGTTACTTTTTTTTGTCTTCGTTTTCTTTGTTACAATAATATTCAAATTAAAGAGTAGTTCTCAATCCTTTAAAGAAAGAGGAGTGATACACCTACTCAAATACATCCACAAAAAAATCTCACATGCTGAGGTGGCGCCGGATGATTGGTTTTTTGTGGGAGTGGATCCAAAAAAAAACCAATCATTCCGCGCCAACTCAGCGTATGAGATTCGTTTGTGGATGAATTTGAGTGGATGTAGCATTAGTGTTAAAGGAATGTGTTAGATTGAAAAAGGACATTTGGTATTTTTTTTTGGGTAAAGGGTTTTTACCCTGGTAAAATATATTAATTAAAAATAAGAGTTCAGGCAAAATGGCAAAACACCAAAATGACTTGTACATACACACGCACCACTTGTGCTTCCCACCATACTAAAACAAGATTGACATGCCAATCTCAAACATACCTCTAAAACCTAGCCGAATTCAAAAATAAAACAATAAACATGTTACATATCCATTCGACTAGGCAAAATGGCAGCTACGTTTCAATACTCTTTACCCACGATCGAGGCAACTTCCAAACATCTAGGACTCTCTCGACTCGTTTAGTTTTCTTGAAATGAAACGTTAAGAGTTTGAGCCGAATAGTAGATAAAATCACTTCGGTTACTTGCTCGTGAGTTCTTTTCCTTTGCTTAAATAATCTTCCATTTCTCTCTTGCCAAATAAAGTATGTACAAGCCGCGAAAACTAGTTTAGCAATCACACCTTTTGCAGATTTCTTCTTAGCAAGCGGGATCAGCCAATTAACAACTTGCTCTAAAGAAGCCGTCATATTTTGTAAATCTGCCTTTGCCTTTACACTCGACCAAACCTGTGATGAGAATGTACAATCAAAGAATAAATGGCTATGTGAGTCGGGGACCAATTCACACAACGAGCAGCTAGACAGGTTTAAGTTAGTCGTAGGACTAACATCCCATTGTCTAAGCCGATCTTGAGTGTTCAACTTTCTTTGTATAACCAACCATAGATGGAATGCATGACGAGGGATACAATGACCAAACCAAACTACATAAGTCCAATTCATTTCGTTACCACGGGGCCGAATATCCTCCCAAACGATACCTACCGAAAAGGATTGAACTCTACCTAGTCTATCCTTCCATATAATCTGGTCATTAGAATTTGAAATGCAAGGAACAGTAATGGAATAAATAAGAGGGTACCTTGAAGCCCATTCGTTGGGCCATGTCCATGCATTATGGATTATAAGATCAGCTACCTTCGAGTCCAAGGTGTATCCAACACTAGAAATACTTCTAGCAGTTAATGAGTCCATTGAAGGGCTAGTAGCACACCAATTATCAAACCATGCCGAAGTTGACATACCGTTACCGATTTTGTACCATATAAATTTGCGAATGATAGGCCGAATTTGAAAAATCTTGCGCCAACCCCAAGTCATACTACCTCTAAATGGGTAATCCCAAAAATTACGTCCACGAAGTTTATGAGTATGAATCCATTTCACCCAAAGAGACTCCTTAAGCGTAAGAATACTCCAAACGTGCGAGGTGATAAGAGCCACATTAAAGAGCCCAAGTCTTGAATTCCTAAGCCGCCTTCATTTTAGGAAGACAAATATCTTCCCAAGCTACCTTAGCTTTCCATGACGCATATCTCCTTGACACCAAAGGAAGCCTCATCTGTTGCTCAATATCCATAAGAATACGGGAAGGAAGAATAAATACTGACGACCAATAAACATGCATTGATGAAATAACCGATTGGACAAGCTGAAGCCGACCAGCAAAAGAAATAAACTTATTCTTCCAATCACCTACTCTATTTTGAACCTTCTCAACAAGTTCCTTGCAATCTCTATAAACAAGTCTAGTAGAAACCAACGGGACACCAAGATACTTAACAGGAAGTGTACCTTCTTCAAATGGAAGCACATTAAGAATAGCCACTTTAGTATGATTCACTACATTACAGAAATAAGCCGTGCTTTTAGGAATGCTAGGAACTAACCTCGAGACACTTTTGAATTCATCAAGAGCATCCATGATAACACTAGCCGAATTTACATCACCATGAGCAAAGAGAAATAAATCATCCGCAAAGCATAGATTTACAATATCAAGACTAGAAATGATGAAATATAAACTCATCCGAATTACGCACCTTTCGCTTCAAAATAAGAGTTAGGATCTCCATAACCAAAGTGAATAAGTACGGCGATAAAGGGTCACCTTGGCGAAGACCTCTTTTCCCTTTAAAGTAGCCATATAGAGAGCCATTTAGGCTCACAGAAAATGAAGTACTAGAAACACACTCCATTATCCATGAAACCATACGAGTATGAAATCCAAAACCAATCAAAACCGTCTTTAAAAAATTCCAATCAACGGTGTCATATGCTTTTTGAATGTCCACTTTAAAAGCACATCTCGGAGGACCTCTATCTAAATGATAGTTGTGCATTAGCTCTTGAGTCAAAAGAATATTATCTGAAATTCGTCTTCCCGGAACAAAAGCTGATTGGTTAATACTAACCAAATCAGTAAGACTATTCTTAATACGATTAGAGATAATCTTACTAATGCACTTGAATAGAACGTTACAACAAGATATAGACCGATAGTCACTAACAAGAGTAGGAGAGGAAATCTTTGGAATAAGAGCAATAATAGTGTGGTTTATTTCTTTGAGAAGCTTACATGTAACAAAGAATTCCCGTATCGCATTAGAAACATCAACACCAATAATATCCCATGCACCTTTAAAAAACGCAGCTGTATAACCATCCGGGCCCGGAGACTTATCATCCCCCATAGAAAAAATAGCCGCTTTGATCTCCTCATTAGACACATCACGAATCATATAAGTAGCTTGATCATCAGTTAATTTATTCAAATATAGATCCATGTCATTCAAAACAGTAGTATTACCATGACATCCAAGGAAATTTGCGAAAATGAGAAACAAATGCTTCATGCACTGTATTACCTTCGAAGTTGTTGCCATGCACATCCACAACTCGGTCAATCCTATTTCTTGAAACACGAATTTTTACGACTTTGTGAAAATAAGCCGAGTTAGAATCGCCCACTCGAAGCCATTCCACCTTAGCCCGTTGTTTAAGAAATCGTTCCTCTTCGAGAAGAGCTTCGTTAAATGCTTGTAAATATGACGCTTCCTCCTCTCGAAGAATGGCATTAGAAGGGTCACGATCAAGAGCTCTTTGGACCTCATCAAGTTCTAAGCGAAGACGTGTAACCTGCTCATGTAAATTACCTTTATCTTGAAGCAATTTTCGAAAAGGCTTTTTTAAAGCTTTAAGCTTTTTCACCACTTGAAACATTTTATAGCCATCAACAATCATATCCCAAGAATTAGTCACCACATCTTTAAACTTACCATGAAGAACAAGGAGGTTCGAAAATTTGAAGGGCTTAGGTTGAAATTTCGAACGCTTAAGGATTTTTAAAATTGCCGGAGTGTGATCGGAAATACGATACGGTTGGAACAAAGCATTTGCTCCAACATAAAAATCATGAAAATCCAAGTTGGCCATTATACGATCAATTTTCTTTAAAATCCCCTGATCCCCTTTTGGCTTTTGTTTCCACGTGAAATGAAGACCCGATTTATTCACGTCCGACACCTCTATAGCTTCCACACACTCTTTAAACTCCCTCATAGATATATCAATAATTGAGGTTCCAACCGCATAATCTTCCAAGTTAAGGGCACTATTAAAGTCACCAAGCAAACACCACGACTTTCCACGAACAAAAGCCTTACGATTCATTAGATTTTTCCATAATTCACGTCTATGGGTGTATCTATTATGGGCATAAACAAACGAACAAAATAAAGCCTTTTGATCCGCTTTAAACATAACCTGGATGTGCATAACTTGGTCTGTTTGAGAAATGACCATGATATCGACGTCTTCCGGATTCCAACCCAAAATGATACGAGAACCTTTGTTATAGAGGTTGCCATTAGAAGTCCAATCCCAATTCCAAAAAACACGAGAACATAACTTATTTAAACGAGAAGAAGCAACATGGGACTCCAAAATAGCACAAATAGACAAGTGGTTCTCTAAAATTACCTCACGAACCTCATTTTGTTTAGGGGATTGGTTCATACCCCTTATGTTCCATGAAGCAATGTTATACATTTAAAACATCAACGGGAGTGCTTGCCCCCTCTGGTATCTTGGTATTAGATGAAGAGTTTGGTTCCATATACGTACCAGTTTCATCAAATAAATCTTCTACTTCATCTTTGTCAGATTCCAAATCAATTGTGCCATGTGAAGTGCTTGCTTCTCCTTTGTTAGTGCCAATATTTCCAACATCAGTGACTATATTATCCGCATCTCTCAGAGCATCAAAAGAATTTTTTAAATCAACCAGGCTCACATTTTCTACTTGGGCCTCTTTAGTTACACTAGTTTTTATCTTTTGTATCGGTCTATAATAAAACTTTGGTTGTGATTTATTAAGACGAATACCATCAACCTTCCTAACATTTGGTCGAAAAGTAGACTTACCTTTTCCTCCTTTACTCGTAACAGTAGTGAAACCATCATTTTTATCAACATTGAGGTGGGTAGTTGATAAGGTTTTAAAATGTACCTTTTTGAGGGGTCGTTTAAGCCCTTATTTGATCACTTTTGTATCCGTTATTACTTAATATCGTTCCTTTTCACTTTTAGGTCTCTTGAAGGCAAATTCTTTGGAATGGCACTTATTTGGACGAAAAGCGCGAATATCTGAAGAAAATGGCCAAAGAAAAGAATCGAGACACTCAAGTCTTTGAAATACAAGGGGACGGTGTCGGTGTTAATTGCGACGCCGTCGAGCACTTCTGTGTGGGACGGTAGCCAAATTGCTTATTTTCAAGTGGCGGTGTCGGGCTTTAAAAGAGTAGGCCGTCGCAACTCGACGGCCTAGATTTGATCCAGACGGCGTCGAGGATGAAGGGACGGGTCGCAAGCACAAGGTGGCGCGTCGCAAGACTAACGTGGCCAAGGCGAAACCCTAATGGCGGCGACCGGCGGCGTCACAAATCATAAGGTGGCCGTCGCGATTGTAATCTTATATCTGAATCCGAATTTTTCGGTTTAGTGGGTAGTCTTTTGGGTAAAACCTAAACCGAACCAAGGTTGTCATGTACAGTATTTTAGGGTTCTAAACCCTATCTTACATCAAGATAAGTGTTTTACTTCATTAATTCAATTATGTCTTTAATTATTTGTGTGTATGCTTGCATGTTCTCCATGTCCGGCTAATTTGCTTGTGTGTTTGCTTAGGGAATATGAAACTTAATTATTGAATATTGATTGGTTGTCTCTTATCTTAATTGTTAATGATCTAGTAATGCGATAGGTCATTCGTTGTGTAATTAATGCTTGATTGATCTTTGTGAACCTTGGACTATAACATTTAGAGCAGTTGTAGGCTAAACCATCCAAAGAGTGCCTTAGAGTTAGAGTTTATAATTTCTAGAGGTTTTTGTAGACGAGACCCTTTGGTAAGTTCAAAGAGTTAGGGACAAACGCATACTCTACGACTTTAGACACACAACGCGATTAAGAATAAGGACGTGACAATTCAACCACCAATAGGAGATAATTAGGGAGTAATAAAACCTAAGTAAACACATCTTTAAACCATCATACGAGCACACAATAATTAGACATAGACTACATACACCTTAGATTAGATAATTAGATAAGTAGAGTAATCGGTAGAAATACCAACCCCCAAATCCAAACCCCGAGATTCGTACCTTTCCTTTTCTAAAAAAATATAAAAAGATAAAAAATAATCTTCCTCAACCCCAACCTTAGCGTAGTAACTTCTCACTAGCATTCCTATTCCCCTAGAGAACGATATCAATACCGTGGCTTACCTAATACTACACTACAGCGATTAGGTTCCTTGCCTGGGTGTTATAAAACTTGCTCGAAGAAAGGAAGTTCCTTTGACCCCGAGCAGCGTGTAGCGCTATCAAGTTTTTGGCGCGCTGCGGGAATAGAATAGCTAGTTAGAGTCCACCTCGTTAGGTCTACTCACAAGATTCCTATCAAGTGAGATTTTTTCTTTTATTAGCTTCCTTGTAGTCTATCCCCCTTCTTTGTGTTTGTGTTCGTAAAACCCTTTTCATTTGTCGCTATGGCAAGTGAAATTGCATTTGAATCATTAACAAATGAGGAACAATTGAATTTCACAGATTGGATTGGTTTTTATTGTTCTAATGAATTTGTGAGTGAACTTAGGGATATCCAAAAGGAGACGGGTGTAAGGTTGGATGGGTTTGATAAATTTTGTGCTTGTGTGGCTTCTATTCAACGATCATTATTAGAATCAACTCCTTTTAGTGAAACCCTCTGGAAAATTTTTGAGAAAAGCCTCCTAAGTATAAACCGTTAGTTGTCACAACTTGAGGAAATGGATGAGGAGGATTTATCTAACCTTAGGCATCATGATCAAAAAGACCTAGTTTTTAAGAACATGGAACCTAAACCCGTCAAGATTGTGAGATGGTTAGAGTTGAAACATATGACACACATGAGGAATCCTTTAGGCAAATAGAACATAGTAGTCAAGTTTTTTAGAACAATTCTTATGAATCGGACCAAGAATTTGAAATGGCTAAAGAAGGATTTGAGATACTTAGGAGTGTATTTGGGTTAGATCATACTAAAACACATGATGAACATTTAGGAGATCTAGATATAATGGAGAATAAGGTGGAAACTCCAAGCCCACAAGCCCTACCATCACTTGAGGAACACACATCGCCTATAACTTACCCGGAAGAAGTAGAAGAGACTATAGGAACCCCGATTGATAGAGAACCTTTGGACCAAACGCCACTAGAGAATGTAGGTTTAGATGCTTGTTGTCATGACCTCTCTTAGTCCTAGGAAGTTCTAATTTTGATGAGCAGAGCCTCGACCAAAACCTTACCCAATTTTCCGTCTTTAGATGTGAATCTTGGAATTGAATTAGGCCCAATCCACCCATCAAAATAGATAGTCCGGGTAGTTTCTTGATAAAGGTGGTAGACTCTAGGCCATGTAGAGTGGAAGCTAATATAGGAGTAACCAATGACCTTACACTTATATCACCCATTCATGGTTGATAACAAGAAACATTATGGGTTTAAACGGGTTTATTAGGTCAAGATGGATCCTTAACTAAGAATATTTTGAAGTTGATAGAAGATGATCCATTTTAGGAGAGATTTGATTCACCGCTACGAATAGAATTAGGTAAGGTTATAATGAATGGAGCACACTCCTTTGAGCATATAAATCACACATCACCTCTCCTCACGTAGCAAATTTCCACCCTAAGGGTGTGTATCGCTACTATCACCGCACTTAAGCTTAAGTGTAGGGAAAACCTCCCTTTATCCGTTAAATAAGGGTAGAGTCAAGCTCGTGACTCGAACAAAAACAAGCGCTTCTTGGGAGGCAACCCATGTGTATTTGTTTTCATTTTATTTATGTGTCATATATCTTTTCATTTTGTATGTTCTCATGTTTGAATTTATGAAAATGCTTTATTTTGTCATTAACCTCGTCTTAATTACATATAAAGGTATTTTACAAAGGGATAAGTGTAGGGAGGATTACACGTTTTCAAAAAAGCGTGAACATGAAATTACGATTATTGAAAGAGATATATATGTTCGAGTCAAATGCTTGTATCGAGTCATAATGGATGTTTTGCGAAATTTTTCCAGATTCTAAAGATGTAAATTTTCGAATTTTTTCCGAAAATCGAGACAAGTTTTTGACGGGATAACTTTGGCGTCGGGATCGCAACTGACGGCGTCGGGAAGGAGTAAAACAATGATTATTTTTTCTCGTTTTCTGAGCTACTTATAAATTCTTGGAATTTTCCAGCTCTTAATTTTCCTGAAATTCTGTAAACATCCATTCCACAAGCATTATATCCTAGTTTAGTCGAGTCTTATATATATTATTACCGCCGATTTTACGCGAAGGTTTCGTTTATTTTCTTCAAGTGTGCAGGTTTAATTTATCAAGAAGAAGTTACATAACATTGGAAGGAACTTTTCACGCACACATTCTTCTTGGAAAGGATTTAACCACTACTTCACATACGGATCCTACCGAGCTAATCGGGAGTATTAGTTTCTTTCGTTTTCATTACCTTCTATTATCATAACTTTGATACTTTCGGGAACATTGGGGACAATGTTCGGTTTAAGTGTAGGGAGGGAAAATAAAGCGGGAACTTTGAAACTATGCTTATCCTTGATTATTTGCTTTGTCAATTGTATATGTGTAATAAACCATGAGAAAATGTCGGTTAGGGTAATTTTGGCACCAAATTTAAAATTTTCATGACATATAGGGTGGGCCATTAGTCTTAACAAAAGCGTCTCATGGATAGGAAATTGCATGACTAGCACAAAACCCTTTACCACCTAAATTCCACCCAAAATGTGAGGATCGCCCTTAGATTAGTAGGAATTAAAGCATTCATCTTTAATGCTTAGAGTGTGAACCGGTAGTATATTAGATTCTAGAACTTGTTTTGTGATGCATCCGAGATCGCTAGTAAGACTACACTCGTGTAGTTAGGAATAACTAAATGATAAGAGGCATTAGGATAACCCTTGTTTGATACCGTAATATAATTACTTCTTCCACATCGGTTGAGTAATTCCCCACACCCTTTGCGTTGTACTCATCTTTAGTACACGATACCCTAGTTAACCCCTCGAGCCTATCCTTTTCGCGGTTCTCGTGATGTTTCGGTTTTCGGAATATCAATGAAAACATTGTTTACACCCCACCCCAAATGTACACCCAAATCGCCTTAGCCTACCACAGTATGCACTCACTTTTAGTGCATTATTGTTATCACCCTAAACCCTTAGTTCAATTATCTAGTTGCTTGCATGAGTTGCTAAGTCGAGTCATATCCTTTGTACACAGATTTTGGGACGATTGGGACTCATGGGAAAAGTTAAAGTTTATGAAATATTTGGAAGGAAAGTTAAATTCCCTTATTTGCGTAATAACGTACCCCAAGTGTTTTGATCTTTTCAATTCGAATTGATTAGTGTTAGAGTAATAAAAACTCAAGTGTAGGGATGTGCCTATAAATCCCTATCATTTTGATGTTACCGTAGAGGATGGTAGAGTAAAAGTGTATGAGAAAAAAAAATAGAGTGTTCAAAATAAAATTAAAAAAAAAAAAAAAAAAAAAAAAAAAAACGGGCTACCATCCCACATCTATCCTTTAAATTTATGTTTGTTTGTTTGATTATCTAGACTTTAGAGTGTCGAGTCTTGGCTTAGCAACGCCATTCTTCGTATGCTTGTAACATAGAGATTTTGACTTGCCACCACTAAATTGCCTATCCCACCAAACCCTTTGTCTCCTACCGTAAGCCTAACGTTACAACCCTTTAAAAGACCTCTTTGATAGTCTTTCCTAGGTGCTTACGTAAGCGATGGAGGTTTGATCTATTCTCAAGCCTATGGTAATCTATGTACTAGGGCTGGTTAATGAGTGTTTATCTTCCATTTCCAACTTGTTATATTTCATATACACCGAGAGATGTGAGTATCAAACACCCCATGTGAGGTGCTAGTATGTAATTTCCGTGCTTGTTATGACTTCCTTGAGGCTTATATGTGTTGTGGACTGTTTTAAACCAATGCTTCATGACCCTAACTTATAAATTAATTGGCTAAAAGCACATTTGCTTGAGGACAAGCAAATACCAAGTGTAGGGATATTTGATAAGGTTTTAAAATGTACCTTTTGAGGGTCGTTTAAGCCCTTATTTGATCACTTTTGTATCCGTTATTACTTAATATCGTTCTTTTTCACTTTTAGGTCTCTTGAAGGTAAATTCTTTGGAATGGCACTTATTTGGGCGAAAAGGCGCGGATATCTGAAGAAAATGGCCAAAGACAAGAATCGAGACACTCAGTTCTTTGAAATACAAGGGGACGGCGTCGGTGTTAATTGCGACCCCTTTGGAGCACTTCGTGACGGGACAATAGCCAAATTGCTTATTTTCAAGTGCGGTGTCGGGGCTTTAAAAGAGTAGGCCGTCGCAACTCGGACGGCCTAGATTTGATCGAGACGGCGTCGAGGCGAAGGGGGGCGTCACAAGCACAAGGTGGCGCGTCGCCAAGACTAACGTGGCCAAGGCGAAACCCTAATGGCGGCGACCGGCGGCGTCACAAATCATAAGGTGGCGCCGTCGCGATTGTAATCTTATATATAGAATCTGAATTTTTCAGTTTTAGTGGGTAGTCTTTTGGAGTAAAAACCTAAACCGAACCAAGGCTTTCTTGTACAGTATTTTAGGGTTCTAAACCCTATCTTACATCAAGATAAGTGTTTTAATTCATTAATTCAATTATGTCTTTAATTATTTATGTGTATGCTTGCATGTTCTCCATGTCCGGCTAATTTGCTTGTGTGTTTGCTTAGGGAATATGAAACTTAATTATTGAATATTGATTGGTTGTCTCTTATCTTAATTGTTAATGATCTAGTAATGCGATAGGTCATTCGTTGTGTAATTAATGCTTGATTGATCTTTGTGAACCTTGGACTATAACATTTAGAGCAGTTGTAGGCTAAACCATCCAAAGAGTGCCTTAGAGTTAGAGTTTATAATTCCTAGAGGTTTTTGTAGGCGAGACCCTTTGGTAAGTTCAAAGAGTTAGGGACAAACGCATACCCTACGACTTTAGACACAACGCGATTAAGAATAAGGACATGACAATTCAACCATCAATAGGAGATAATTAAGGAGTAATAAAACCTAAGTAAACACATCTTTAAACCATCATACGAGCACACAATAATTAGACATAGACTACATACACCTTAGATTAGATAATTAGATAAGTAGAGTAATCGGTGAAATACCAACCCCAAATCCAAACCCGAGATTCGTACCTTTCCTTTTCTAAAAAAATATAAAAGATAAAAATAATCTTCCTCAACCCCAACCTTAGCGTAGTAACTTCTCACTAGCATTCCTATTCCCCTAGAGAACGATATCAATACCCGTGGCTTACCCTAATACTACACTACAACGATTAGGTTCACTGCCTAGGGTGTTATAAAACTTGCTCGAAGAAAAGGAAGTTCCTTTGACCCCGAACGACGCGTGTAGCGCTATCAGTAGTCTTGATATTTTTTGGACTTTGATCATTAACATGACCAAAAGTCTTGCAAACATTACATCTAGGAGGCTTCCACTCATATTCAACTTTAATCATCTCCATGTTATGTCCCATGCCATTTAGATTCAGAATGGCCACAACTAAGCTTTCCTTCAATTCCTGGTCCGAAGTTATCTCGATCAAAGCTCTAGCATAGCTCGAGCGGCCCCACGAATCCAAACACATAGAGCTAGTGTATGCATCTAGCATGATTGGTCTTCCAAGTTTAGTCGCAATCATACTCAGGCCATCCTCAGAAAAAGCGGCTATGGGAACATCATGCATCTTAATCCATACAGGAACACTAGTGATATCATCTTTGGTTAGACTCATGTTGGGTGCCCATGTATTTAGGGTTATAGGGATAGTGCGTATCAACCACGGACCCTCTTCAAGAACTCGTTCAAGACCTGTTTTGGAATCAAATCTGAAGAAGAAAAATCCTTTGGAGTTCATCATGACCCTCTTAATTCCATATTTTGCCCATGAATTCATCACATAATTATCAACAATACGAAATGCTAGACGCTTTCCAAGAAAATACCCGACCAAGGTATTAGCGAACAGATCATTAACCTGTTGGACATTAGCCATTGGGATAGCCAAATCTGCACCCTTGACATTTTCAGAATTTTTAAGAGTTCTGAAATTAGCTTTCTTCCCCTTTTGTTCTGAATTGAGAAGGCTAGGTGTGGATATCATGTATGACTATTATATGCTGCAAAGTACATTATTTGAAATCCCACAAGACTTGTAGGTTTTGTCATCGAGTAATGCGTTGAAGTATTTCAGCCACATGTTACTCACAAATGATAATAATAATTCACTTGTTTACTTTCAAAAGCATGCCAGTCCAATATCTTTTATCTTTTTTCCAAGTTGTCTTGAGTTATAGGTTGCGTTTTATCCTATGGCTTGACTATCTCACCATCTTTGGGTTATAAGTATTTGTGACATCCCCATCAGCCAAGCTATAGTTTTTTTTTTCTTTTTTTTTTTCTTTTTTTTAGGTTATGTGTGAGCGAGGTGGTTTACTATAAATTGAGTGACGAAGGAATGTTGTTTTTGAGTTAATTTATAAGTTTTGAGTTATAGAAAAAAAAAAGTTGAAGTGACATCACTTTTTGCTATAACGAGCCTGCAACAACACTTTTAGTTACTACAAATCCAGCCTCTAAACCAAACTTAAAACAAATAAAAAGAGTAAATTGCAAAAATTGTCCTTGTGGTTTGGCCAAATTGTATGTTTCGTTCGTATGATTCAGAAAGTGCAAGCGACATCCTTGTGGGAAAACCTTGAGTTCGAATTTGTCCTTCCTTAATCTGAAATTACTAAAATACCTTTTTGTTCTGCCTATTTAAGAAGGAAGATGATGAGGGTATTTTAGTAAATCCAGTTTAGGGAAGGACTAAATCGGACCTAAGGTTTCCCCACAAGGATGCCATTTGCACTTTCCGAACCATACAGATGAAACATGCAATTTAACCAAAACACAAGGACAATTTTTTTCAATTTAATCCAAATAAAATATTAAACTATCATTCGGTTTATGTTTATTTCTTTTCATTGAAACCAAAACCCATTTCCAATCCTACGACCGTAAGAAACATACCCTTAAAGATGGGGTGAGTTCAATAAAGATCAACAAAAAGGTAAAAATCAAATGGACAAATCTTAGCTACTCATTTTTTGATCAAAACAAAAAAGCCCACTTTCAATTTTTTTCTTAATAGAGCTTTATAAAGCTTTAAGAGAGAATAGGGAGTAAGGGGGCCTTCGCTTCATTAGAAAACATCTTGCAAATGGTAAATCTTTTAGCCGCAAAATATACCATTCGCGACGATTCTTATCTTTCAGTAGACGGACACCTGGATACACTTTTAACAAACTTTTTATTTTTATTTTTTATGGGTATTGAATATTACATAATACGAAATCACGAGTGATTTGTGATGTGAGTTTTAAACTTCAAATCACAAATCACTTGTAATTTCACAAATGATCATATTTGATTTTCAAATTACAAATCACATGTTACTTTGCAAATTAAGTGCGTAAGTGTAGCAACTCGTACATTTCAGACTATAATTTGACCATTTATTTTGACTTATTATTATTTTAATTTTAAGTAATATTACTTTTTTAAGTAATTACATACGTTCAATCGCGTGAGATTTACTCGTAACTAATACAAGACTATGATGAGTCTAGGTGTTCTATACATTTTATTTTCTCTAGTTGTCATATTTTATATGAATTATCGCTATTTTGTCATTTTTACGTAAACTTTGTACTTTTTACGTATCACGCATACTCAAACCTACATTATTAGGTTTTAACAATTTTTACGCGATCCGTTAAACTTATTACTCAATTAATATACTAATATAGAGTATATTGATAAGTTTTGACATTTTTATAAGTTTTATATTTTTACGTTATCAAATTTTAAGTTTCGTGACTTAAAGACTTGATGTTAGTAATTACCGGGATCAAACTATACCCTATAAAACTAATACTATTAATATTGCACTAGATAGTTACTAAATACATGCACATATTAAGTACATGCACACGTGCCCTTGTCACTATTTTATAAACTTCCCACGTGTATGTATGAATCATATATGTATACATATACGTGTTAACCTATAAATCTTCAACTTGACATTATGCAAACACGTATATATGACTTTCTAAACCACTTCTCATTTAACTTTGTATCACATATAAACCATGCAATATGTTTGCACTGCAATTTATACTTTGGTACGAATTGTCTTGGGTTGTTTTTATCTCTATGGGTTATGACCAGTGAAAAACTTAAGAAGATTGGGTAGAAGTTCGCGTTACGGTTTTCCGTTCATTTACGTCGTGATTTGAGTTTCGATCATGTCTTGTTATATCTTTGTGTTCGTGTTTGTGTTTTGTTTGGTTTCGATCTATTTCGTTTAGCCTCGAGGTTGCGGTTAGAGATCATGCATCATTTCAGTGTATCCACTTTTGTCATCATAATCATTGCATCAGGTGAGTCATAGCCCCACTTTCTATTACTTAATTGTTTTATTAAACTCTTTGGGGGAGATACATGCTCAACAAATTTTATGACAATCATGATTATTTGCAAACTATATGTTTATCTGAACTGAATGTTTAGTCGTACGAAGTAACAGTATTGTCATACTTAGAGTTTCTATATCATAGACCATTGAGCTAACTGACTTGGTATGATCACGATCTAACAGACTTGGATAATGATGAACTAACGGACTTGGTATAATGTTGAAGTAACGGACTTGGTACAATCATGAACTAACGGACTTGGAATGATTTGAAACTATACGAATTATGTGCTATAGTTCTACGTCGAATATTATGCTATATCAGTTGACTACTGATACATTGCGTCATGTACTATTGATTATGTGCTATGGTTCTACGTCGAGTTAGGTACTATTGTGAATTCATTTGACATCATGTGCTTGAACATAAACTATACACATTTTGGCGGTGGGTTGTGAACACACGGGTTGCAAGTTTTGTATGGCGGAACTTGGGCGGGTGGATTACAATGCCTTTCTTTGCATGTCGATTTTGAAAGGCTTTACATTTCAACACAAACTCTATGAACTCACTCAACCTTTGTGTTGACACTTTTAGCATGTTTTATCTCAGGTTTCAAAGGCATACACTTCATGACATGCATGTGAACTTATCATAGAGTCGTGGTGACGACGCGTCTCACATGGGATTTATGCACTCTAAAAACATCGTTTGACTTGTACCAAACTTATTTTCCGCACATGTTGATTTTCATTTGGGACCTATCTTTGTAACTCTGATTATTTTACTCAATCAAACGATGTATTTTCCAAACGACACTTTAGGTCGTTCAATATAACTGTGATTGTGATGCTATGACGATCGACCCCGAATTCCATTCCTTTGCAAAGCAGGTAATTTGGGGTGTGATGATTGGCATCGAGCTTGATTATAGAGAACTAGGTTGCATCATTAACCTAGACTATAACTACATCATCATAGCATACTCATTATACATGCGGTTCATGACTCGACACTAAACATCATATGAGTCGATTAGTCCAAGCATTGCATAGTTACTCTAAATTATACATAGCACGATCACTATGTCTAATTCGGGAAGAATCATGCAATGAAGGGAGTAGTAGTCTCATATGTGTAAGCAATTCCGTAATCGAGCCAAATTTTTAAAAGATCTCCTTCAAACCAATTTAGCCTAATCTCATGACAGTTCTCGTTTGATGAGTTATGAGATTAAGTTAAAATTAGTTACCTAAAAGTCTTTTGAGGGTTTTGCTCGAGAATGGGAAAGTTTGCCACATCAAACCCTAAACCGGAGAGACCAAAAAGAACTGAATTCAGGGACTGAATTCCTTTGACGGGTGGCGACTGTAGCAACTCGTACATTTCAGACTATAATTTGACCATTTATTTTGACTTATTATTATTTTAATTTTAAGTAATATTACTTTTATAAGTAATTACATACGTTCAATCGCGTGAGATTTACTCGTAACTAATACAAGACTATGATGAGTCTAGGTGTTCTATACATTTTATTTTCTCTAGTTGTCATATTTTATATGAATTATCGCTATTTTGTCATTTTACGTAAACTTTGTACTTTTACATTATCACGCATACTCAAACCTACATTATTAGGTTTTAACAATTTTTACGCGATCCGTTAAACTTATTACTCAATTAATATACTAATATAGAGTATATTGATAAGTTTTGACATTTTTATAAGTTTTATATTTTTACGTTATCAAATTTTAAGTTTCGTGACTTAAAGACTTGATGTTAGTAATTACCGGGATCAAACTATACCCTATAAAACTAATACTATTAATATTGCACTAGATAGTTACTAAATACATGCACATATTAAGTACATGCACACGTGCCCTTGTCACTATTTTATAAACTTCCACGTGTATGTATGAATCATATATGTATACATATACGTGTTAACCTATAAATCTTCAACTTGACATTATGCAAACACGTATATATGACTTTCTAAACCACTTCTCATTTAACTTTGTATCACATATAAACCATGCAATATGTTTGCACTGCAATTTATACTTTGGTACGAATTGTCTTGGGTTGTTTTTATCTCTATGGGTTATGACCAGTGAAAAACTTAAGAAGATTGGGTAGAAGTTCGCGTTACGGTTTTCCGTTCATTTACGTCGTGATTTGAGTTTCGATCATGTCTTGTTATATCTTTGTGTTCGTGTTTGTGTTTTTGTTTCGGTTTCGATCTATTTCGTTTAGCCTCAAGGTTGCGGTTAGAGATCATGCATCATTTCAGTGTATCCACTTTTGTCATCATAATCATTGCATCAGGTGAGTCATAGCCCCACTTTCTATTACTTAATTGTTTTATTAAACTCTTTGGGGGAGATACATGCTCAACAAATTTTATGACAATCATGATTATTTGCAAACTATATGTTTATCTGAACTGAATGTTTAGTAAATGCGAAATGTGATATTGTCATACTTAGAGTTTCTATATCATAGACCATTGAGCTAAGCGACTTGGTATGATCACGATCTAACGAGACTTGGATAATGATGAACTAACGGACTTGGTATAATGTTGAAATGCGGACTTGGTACAATCATGAACTAACGGACTTGGAATGATTTGAAACTATCTGAATTATGTGCTATAGTTCTCGTCGAATATTATGCTATATCGGTTGACTACGATACATTCGTCATGTACTATTGATTATGTGCTATGGTTCTCGTCGAGTTAGGTACTATTGTGAATTCATTTGACATCATGTGCTTGAACATAAACTATACACATTTTGGCGGTGGGTTGTGAACACACGAGGTTGCAAGTTTTGTATGGGTGGAACTTGGGCCGAGTGGATTACAATGCCTTTCTTTGCATGTCGATTTTGAAAGGCTTTACATTTCAACACAAACTCTATGAACTCACTCAACCTTTGTGTTGACACTTTTAGCATGTTTTATCTCGGGTTTCAAAGGCATACACTTCATGACATGCATGTGAACTTATCATAGAGTCGTGGTGACGACGCGTCTCACATGGGATTTATGCACTCTAAAACATCGTTTGACTTGTACCAAACTTATTTTCCGCATGTTGATTTTCATTTGGGACCTATCTTTGTAACTCGATTATTTTACTCAATCAAGCGATGTATTTTCCAAGCGACACTTTAGGTCGTTCAATATAACTTGTGATTGTGATGCTATGATGATCAACCCCGAGAATTCCATTCATTGCAAAGCAGTAATTTGGGGTGTGTGATGGTTTCAACACCTATAAAAAATAACTCGAAAAAAAAGTTCATAGAAAGCATATATAGAAGTGCCCCTCTAATTAAAGATGATTTTATGCTCGACATGATGGTGGAGTTAGCTTTATTTAACGATCAACGGTTTATGAGATATTTAACTTTTAAGAAAAGATGATGAAAGTGTTTTTTCCCCCTTTCTTTAATATTGATTGAAAAAATAGTAGCTAGGATTTGTTAAACCAAACTCTTATGTATTATAGTTATGGAAGTAAGATCAATATAGATCATCAATTATCTATAGAT
>CM040241.1:80088207-80175040 GCA_022545495.1 Chrysanthemum lavandulifolium | reverse complement strand
AGAAAGAACAGAGCTATGCTTTACCATGTTTTCAAATTCCATGCTCGATTCTATAAACATTTATCTCTGAAAACTAACCGCTTTGAAAAATAACTCGGTCTCTATTTTTGATAAATCATCGGGACTTATTTGTCAAAATCTCTATCTCTCAATCAACAAACTATGTCATTGATTGAGGGAGAATGATTTCAATTAAATTAAAAAGTTATTTGGCATTAAATTGTTTTCAAAAGATGTACATGCATGTTTTATCAATGGAGTTTTAAAGTCTAAAAATCCGATCCTTATCAGTTAAAACGCTTTCATAATCAAGTCACAATTCCCCTAAAAATCTTTCAAAATCAATTTAAATCAATAAGAGATCACAAATCTCAAATGATTTGAAAATTGTGATCGGGGGAGAATGTGTGATTTAAACTGATAATTCGGTAAATGGTTTTATAAGGATGTACATGCTATCCTTCCCACATGTGACAAACGATTTCAAATTTTCCATGCACATGTTGAGGGGGAGCACCTATCTTAAACCTATGATTTGAAACGTGATCATTTATCTCAATGTGCAGGTTCCCTCTAGTATGTGCAAAACTCTTTTCAAACCTCGAGGTACATATTGAGGGGAGCAAACTTATGGAAACCTCATCCTTCCCGAATGCTTTATCTACTTGATTTGATCAAGGAAGTGATGGTGATATTTTTAGAAAATGGTAATCAAAGAAGTAATTTCTTCCTCTTGCCTCCGTGTGCAAAACGATTTCAAATAATTCATGCACATGTTGAGGGGGAGCACTTATTCTAAGAATATCAAAAACAATTCAGTACAAAACGCTTTGATAATATATCACAAGTATCGGATTGATTTTCAAATGGTTTTCAATTGGTTCCAATGGCGGATGAACAATACCAAATAGATCGACCAACTTTACTTTATGTACGGTGATATAAGGATGATAAGGTTAGGTATGTGTTCCATGATCCGCGAGAACCGGAGGATCTACCGAGGACTATCCACTAGTTAGTGTAGAGTTCTTAGGTATGATGATAAAAGGAGAAAAATGAGATATGGGAAGAGTGGTGGAGATCGAGCTAGTACTAAAATAAACCCAACAAGGCTCTAGCTATGAAGTCTCGGTAAGAATGAAGGGTTGAAGAATTAAAAGGAATTGAATGAGAAAGGGTGAAAACAAATAGCCCTCCATATATTCAACCTTAGGCGAAACGGGTTCAATTCATATGCTCTTGATGGTAACATCGGTATTGAAGACAAGACGTCATGGACCCAAAGGACGCATCGCACTTCAACTTTCCAAACCACTCAAGTTCCTCTTAAAAGGACTTGTTTTATTCTCACGGGAACCGCATTATCTATCGACTTTCTCTTAGAGATTGTTGATATTGAAGAAGGAGACCCTCCCTAGTCTCCGACACAGGATCCAAATATGCACAAAATTGAGTCTAGAGCCACGAGATCATCAATAAATCTCATTAGGGCACTTTCAATGAAGACTCTATGTTTCACACAATGTGAAAAAGAGATTATATCTTGAGTCCCACGCATTATCCTTGTGGTATTGCGAACATCCGAGTGATGTGTAAACATATTCACAATGAAGATGGAAAACCTTCGGAGCCAACATCAAACAAGCTCACGGTAGGTGGCGGTGAGATCTATCATATAGATCAACCATGTGACAACCGAACGAAACAATGGGGCGATTCAATCTCTTGAATCAATCTCGTTCGAGTTATGGATTGACGGATACCTTTGAAACCGGTCTTTGTGCTCAATAACTCTTTTCTTTAGCACATCGACGTGTACTAATTTTTCAAACCAAAAGGTGTTTTTATGATTGATAATTGATTTCCAATAAAACCTCCGTTGTATTGCAAAAACAATTTCTATTGAGCAATACACGATTGTTTTTCAAATCTCTTTTCATCAATCGGTGGACTTAAATTATTTGGTTCACTCACTCCGTGTTGTCTTCTTTGAGACGTTCGGTTTGAGAACGACTTGAGCATTGCGAAACCCTGTCAAGGAAATTCTTTGGAATTATACGATCACAGCAAGACTTGTACCGATCAACGAGGAACCGTGGGCGTGTACCTCAATTCAACTAAAGTGGTCAAAGACACTTTTGTACGCTTTATTGCTAACTGTTGTATGCGTGTGCGCCCGATGTTTGCGGTGATCGTAATGAAGCGGTCAATCCATAGCCGCATGCTCACACTATACATTCATCTCTCAAGAAATCATGATAAGTGCATCAATGACTCGATATTTTCACTCCATGCTTCGCTTCTGCTGCGCCAATATCATGAATCAACGAAGATTCCGCTACTCGATGAGAAGATATCATGATCCGAATGTGAGCATGTCGGTCCGAAAGTCACAACATCACATAATACCAACACCACAATGGATGTCTCGAGATTTTGTTAGTGATGGTCTCAAAAGGCGGCTCAAAATTATTATCACGTGGATCAAGTAAAGACCTCCACTTGGATTAACCAAACATGCAATGAGAAGAATCAATGACTACGAGCTTGAGCAAAGTACTACATCAAGAATGCAAGAACAATTTTTGTAATATCTGTTTGTATTCAATGTAATTTTAGTACATGATTGAGGTGACCTCCTTAGGCGGAGATTGTTAGGAATTAGAAATTCCGTGTATTAAAGAGTCGGTCACCTCAAGTATATGTAATCGTTAAAGCTCGTAGTCGTAGTTATTTTAAGTTAAGTAGTATTTAGTTTAGTAACACCGTGGAGGACTGGACGGTCTTTACCCACTGTATGCCCGATCCACGCCCGTTGTGTGGTGTTTATGTAAGACTATAAATAATCTCTACCTCCCAAGGTAGAGAGTTGGAGCTCATAATAATATCTTTCACTTTCTCTCACTAAGTTCCATAAACCTCTAACTTTCTCTCTCTAGAATTACACTTATACGCCAACTTGATGTTATGGTTTGATGTGTAAGTGAAAACTAATATCTTACACATAGTCTGACATCATCTTCCAGTTTTCGTTCATTTCATGAAGCAACATCTTTGTTACGTATCTTGATCTCATATTTTCTATCTGAATTCGATGATGTTTGTGTGTTTCCTTTAGAATGCTTGTTTGCCATTTTGATCCAATGTTTCCTTCGTAAATTTCCATGTGTATCATCATGTACAAACCACAATCTATCTTTTCTTCTTTTGTTTGCCAATCCATCCTTAATATTGTTGGTTCTTGTGTTTGATGCATCATTTCATATCCTGCTGGATGTTCATATGTTGACAAGTGTCTTACAAAAACCGCCCTCTAAAATTTATAATATAAAATGTCAATTATAGTCTAGTATCCCTTGTGATATTATACTGTTAAAAAATAAACAAACAAATAATTTTCTTACCACTAACTCATAATTTTCTTTGTACATTCCTTCGTATGTTGCATCTGAATCGCTGTTATCAATTATAACAAATGTTTCTTTAATGATGTCGAAAACTATTAGATAGTAATGTCCATGTGCTATTATTGGGAAGAATACATGTTATCATGAAAAAAGTATTAAATTTAAAATAATATACTAAGTTTCTTGATTAATTTATATAAGTAATGTAATATACCAAGCTAATGTCATCAAATTTGAGCTTGCTTATGTCTTCTTCCATCTGAATAGCAATCAAGTGTTCTATCATACTGTTTATCTACTTTGTTAAAGAACAATTCTGGCTTATCTTGTAATACTCTGGAAGTCGATTGACAATTTAATATATATATATATATATATATATATATATATATATATATATATATATATATATATATATATATATATATATATATATATATATATATATATATATATATATATATATATATATATATATATATATATATATATATATATATATATATATATATATATATATATATATATATATATATATAGGATAAAGATCAAATAAAAGACAAATATCCGTAAAAGATAAAAGATTTTTTTTCAAAAAGTTCACGAAAAATTCCCAAAAATCCCACAAGATCGGGTATGATGGTGCATGAAAAGTTGTGAAAAACTTTTTCTAAAAGTAGATATTTTTCGAAAAAAATTATGAAAATATACGTTTACATGATTAAATCTTTTTTGTGCATCAAAATTGGTTTTGCACCCAACTTCTTTTGACTTTTTCATCAAAATAACATTGCGCATCAAACTAAAACAAGTTAAAATTTTGTGCATCAAAATTTTTTACATCAAAATTGTTTTGTGCATTAAAAAACGTATCAAAACTCAAAATTATAAAAATGTTTTCACAAAAGTTTTATGCACCAACATACCCGATCTTGTAGGATTTTTGGGAATTTTTCGTGAACTTTTTTGAAAAAAATTCTTTTTATTCTTTTACGGATATTTGTCTTTTTATTTTAACTTCATATATATATATATATATATATATATATATATATATATATATATATATATATATATATATATATATATATATATATGTAAGGTTTTTTTCGAACCAAATAAATTGCGAGAACTGCGAGAACCAATCCGAGCCTTTGATTAATCAAATCAATGGATGAAATTAAAAATGGCATGATTGTAATTAAACACAACTTATTGTGTTATAACAGAAGAGGGTTAGGGGCAATACTGGAATTCAATTAAAAATAAAACCACGTATAACACTTTTAATTTTTGAAAGTTGTCCTAATTTAAAGGAGGTGGTTACTATGAAACCTAAAAATCAAAAATCGCTGATTCGCTTCTCTTTCAATTTCTTTTAAGCCGCCACTAACTGATCTCTTGTATCTCTCTCATCTTGTGGTGGTCGCCGGAATAAAAATCAATCACATCTACGTATCCTTTTCTACCACATTATCTTAATTATATTCATTGACATTTACAAACCGATCCACCATCCTATGTTCAATCAAAAGGTATGTTTTTTTAATCTTTGTTATGAGTTTATTTTACTTTGAGGTTCCTTTCAATTTTCACATTTGACATTAAATTTATGGTAAAATTGTTATATCAAAGTAACAGATTTAATTTTAATAGTTATGTATTCCTAAACAATCCTAATGCATATATGTGGTTTTCTAGTTGAGTATTCTTGTTGGGTTTTTAATTAATTAATATCTATTCTCGTTGGGTATTTGGTTTCGTCATTAGGTTTCATTATTTCATGGTTCATTTGACGCTTTCATTGAGATGGAACATTTGGATTCACTTTTTTTTATTCAATGTTGATGAACACCAATTGTTACCAAAATTTGCAAATTAGATAAGACAATCATATGTGCACTATCGTGGTTATAACGATTACCACATATTTAGTAGCAAGAACATTGTTTTGCATTTTCGAGACAACAAAATGGTTTTTATTAGACAGCCAACATGATATTGTATTCTTTTGGTTAGCTAATAATATGTCAATAATATGTCTACTACTTGTTAAGTAGGTGGCCACAACATCCTGAAACAAAAATAGACACGCATATTTGTATATGATATTTTTGAGACAATGGATGCAATATAATATTTTAGTAGATGCGTAATAAACATTCATATTTGAATGAATGATACCTTGTTTAGTTTTAAGAATATATATTAAAATGTGTGAAACTAAAAATTTATATGAGAGTGCACATGTGTTTTTATGATTTTTGTTGAATTGATGCCTTTTGTGTGTATGTGTTTTTACAGTTTCGAAGTTTAAATGTATTGAAAGTACATATGTGTTTTTAGAGTTTCGGAGTTCACATGTATTGAAATTGCATAAATGTATTGTTATTGCATAAATTTATTGACGGTGATAAGTGTATTAATGTGGAAGGTCATGGTGGCACGTTACTTGACGTCGTTGATGCTGGTACAGACTTGTATCTATTGAGATGAGCAAGATGATAAAAACATATGTGCACAAGGATAAAAACACATGTGCAGACTTCATGGGTTCTTGTACCAGGAGACGAATACATGTGCACAAACTTGTATCAATTAAGATTAACGAGATGATAAAAACACATGTGCACAAGGATAAAAAAACACAAGTGCAGATTTCATGGGTTTTTGCGCTAGGCGACGAATACATGTGCACGATTAAAAGATGAACCAACTGTTGAAGAATTTGGATTATGCATATGTGCAAGCTTTATATATTGGTAATAAAATTGAATACAATTTGGAAATTTGGAAATTGCATAACTCTATTGTTAAAGTTTTGTTGTTTGTATTTATATTTATGTAATATCTCTCAAAAATACATGCGCATACACAAAACACATATGCATAAACGAAAAGTGCAAATTGTCATAATGTACTTAGTAGTTAACCTTTTTTTTTAAACAAAACACATGTGCACATAATGTATTTTAAACACATATAAAAAAAAAAAAAAAAAAAAAAAAAAAAAAAAAAACCCTAAATTTTAATAACTAAAAACGTTTTTTTTTTTTAAATAAAATAAAAAGGAAAAATAGTAATTTTACCATTATATCCTTTTGAATTAAATAATAAAAATTAATATAAGAAAAATCGATTGGTTGATCTTGGTTCCATGATTCTCGTGATTTTTCTTGGTTCGAAAATAACCCTTCCCTATATAGTATATATATATATATTATTAATAAATAAAAGCTAATACAAAAATACGTTCATTTGATATAAAAATTTATCTTACCATCATTGATGTATAAAAGTAATGCCGTTTGATCTTTCTATCTGAGAACAATTCCTCGTAGTTTAGGATATCAGCAAAGGTATCTATCACAGGAATTTCAATTTTCAAGCTTTGCGCTAGTGATTGAACATTCATTCTCATTAATCTTAAACCTTTATCGTCTATGAAAACTTGTTCTATGTTCACAATATCACAAGTGATAAGTATAAGGAACTGTGTATATAGGTAAATGTTTTTTGTATCACAAGTGATAAATATAAGAAACTAATATATGTTTTGTTATCACAAGTGATAGCTATAATAAATTACATATCAAAATTTTAAATATAAACTTACGCTTCGTTTCCTTGCATACAGAAGATGCTTCTTGCCAAGTGTTTTTCCACCTCTGTTAGATCTTTTGTCATGCTGACCTTCTTGTTCATGTATAGAGATTTCAGGCACTGATATTGTTTTCCTTCATCACTTGATTTTGACTGTACTCCTGGGCTATCAATTCCTAGATCAAAGCTTAGCTGAGACCCTGGTATAAAGACGAAACTAGGGCTCTGTGAAGATGGACCTGTTTGTTCTTTTTCTTCAACACTTTTCTGTTTCTTAAGGTTCTTGCGGTTCTCACTTTCCGCATATCTGTTCACTTCTTCATTTCGTTTTGCATCCATGTTGGCTTGTTTCCTTTGTATTTCTCTCAATTCTTTTCTAAATTCTTCATCACTTTTGTTTAGTAATTCTCCAAAAATATCATCATCAGTATCAAAAGGTTTTCTTTGATCTTTAGTTTTATCGTTTTCACTCATTATTCTTTCTTCGTTACTTTTTTGACTTGTAACCTTGTTTGTTTCATCTTTTCCCTTCATTTTTCCTCGCAGACTTCATCCTTTTATTATCGTTCCCATCGTTGTTTCCCAGCTTCATCCTTTTCTTCTATCCTCCTTGTTGTTTCATCGGTTTCATCATTTTTGGTAGTGCTTGCCTTTGTTTCCACTACCTTGCGCAACTTCATTCTCATTAAAGATTGATTCTCCATTTTGGTCGTTTGTTTCATCGTTTTTGACAAAGATCATCAATTATCATTGATTCGTTATTTTCATCTCCGTGTTTTGTATATTGTCTGGCAAATGGATTTTGTACTTCATTATTTTCATCTTCATCATCACTTGTGCCAAATTTGATGGAGCTTGACTCTTTTGATTTTGATATAGAGCTTGATGATAAGAATGGACTTTTTCCTTTGAAACAATCATCTGGTTGTCTGAAAATCTTTTTTATTCTTTCTCTAAATTGCTTAAGCCTTTCATCCCTTTTGAATTTACATAGATATTCTTTAATTGTTTCTTCTAGCATTTCTTTCTCACTCAAAATGCTTTCTATTTTTTCTTCTAACATCTGATACACTTCCTGTGATTGAATTTCAAATTTAAGATCATATTAGTTATACATCAGCACCAGTGATATTATAGTGTATTTTAATATTTTACTGTATTATCACAAGTGATACCATGCATAATTTATTTTATCACTTGTGATAGGACATAACAAAGAAGTTAATTTTTTTTAGACTGACCTGCTTTTGAGTATCTTCTTCGTCTTTATTCATATCTCCTATAATTTCCACCATTCCAAAGTAGTTGTTGAAATCAATTTCCAGAATCTCCCTACTTTTCAACAGATTTGTGTTCCAGCTTTTTAGAGCTGGTATTCTTCTCGGCACATTCATTTGATCAAACTTTGTGTAATGTAAATATGCAAGCTGTTTCATCAACCATTTTATCAGTTCAATGAATATATATTTTCATAACATTTTATGTTAGGAAGAAAAAATAATTTAAAATTTATTACTTACCATCAACAATGTAACTGGGCCGTAATAGTCAACCTCTGTCCTATTATTCTTTCTTGCAGACCAATAATGTTTTGTTAAGCTTGCACAATCAAAAATATATATGCACCAGTCTATATCTTTCACATTATCTCCTTCAAACACGTTTTCCAACACTGTTTTTCTGACAACAGAGCTTTTATCACATCCTCCCAATGTATTTGCAATAATCATTAAAATGTTCATTCTAAACATGAAATACGTGTTTGTTGTTTTTGTTATCTCCTTTGATATGGCATTTGTTGTCAAACTGTTTTCGTGTTTGAATTGATCTTTCCATTCTTCAACAAATTTATCATTGTATTGTCTTTGGCCTTCATCTCTTTCTAGCGTCCTTGATCCGTTTGGTAATCTGAAAACTTCATGCACAGTTTGTGGAGAAATTTTCAAATACCCTGTTGGAAGTCTAAGGTTCATTGATTCTGTGTCGAGGCTGTCTACCACAAAGAAGGCAAGCTTTGTCGGTATTTCATTTATTGGGAATTCTATCAAGTCTCCAAAACCCATTTGTGTTATAACCTTCTTTCTTTCTACACTTAACCCACGCATTGCCTCAAAAAGTGGCTTAACTAATTCCCTTCCCTTCAGTATTGTGTACACCTTTCGTTTCTTTTTTGCATCTTTTTCAATCTCTTCGTTTACATCATCTTCCATTTCACCAATTTTTCTTTTTCCTTTTTCTTTTTCTCTTTCACGATTCTCTTCTTTATCATCATTTTTGCGCAGCTTTCTTTTGATTTTACTTTTTTCATGAGTTTCTTTTTGAGCTTGTTTCATTTTTGCAGAATCTTCTTTTTCAGCTTCTTTTGCATCCTGTAGTAAAAATAAAATTGTTGGCATTTATCACTTGTGATATTTTAGCATTTATCACTTGTGATATACCATTCATAGAACTATCTCAAATCACTTTTGATATACCTGTTCTGTAGCTTTTTCCGATGCTTCTTTTTCTTGCTCGGGCTATAATTTTGTTGCTTCTTCCTTCATCATCTTCTTTTTTTCCTCCAACCTTTTTTCTTTTTCTTCTATTAGTGGATGCAAACCTCTAAAACGTTTTTTCTTACATCCTAATCTTGCTAACTGTTTTCTTCTTTTTGGTTTCTGTTCATCTGTTTTGTCTGTATGTTTATCATATAATACATCATAAATAATAGCGAATCCAGTTATACATTGGTTGGCAATGTCACAGTCATTGAATCTACAAATTAACCAAATTTAGGTAGACGTTTTTAACAACCAAACTACCTTCAGTATTTTGTACACCTTTCGTTTCTTTTTCTACATGTTAACAACCAAATCACCTTGATTTACAACGAACCCAAAAAAAGTTTCAACAATCCCAAAACAGTCACATTTATGTCCCTTAAACATCAATGTCCCTCAGTTTACAAGTTCACTCAAATTAGTTACAACTTCAAAATGTATAAACTAAGTTTTTTTTATGTTAAAATGCTTTTTCTTTCACTATGCAGTTTGAATGAAGTTGTAAGCCCAAAAGAGTTAGCTGAGCTTCTTTTTTTTAAGATTTTTATGCTGTATTAGCAAAACTTCAATCAAACTACAATGTCCCTCAATTTATAACTATCCCAAAACTACGAAGATCGTAGTTTCTACAGCTGTAAACATCTAACAATCAATGACATGAGCATAAAATCTTGTCTTCAACATATTTTCTTAAATCACAGTAGATAAACTAGTATAATACACTTATCTTCAACAATCATTTCATTTTTTTTAATATAATCTGTAATTTACCATTGTTTCAAAACATCTTAAAATACGCAAACACATATAAAATACGCATATAAAACTCATATAAAATACGCAAACAGTAAATGAAATTCAAGTAATTTTTAAATAATAGCGAAATGAGTGTCATACCATTATCCATATTTTCAACAGCTTGTTTTCCCTTATCCGGTTTTTGAGGTTGCGATTCCTTCATATTTATGTATTTCAGAATTTGATTCAACGGTTCGTTGTTTATTTTCCGAATGATAGATTGTGGGTGTGTGTTTTTTTTTTATTTGTGTGTGTGTTTTTCCAGATCTAGTTTTTATTTTATTGAACTTTACATTTTCAGTCCTTCTATTTTTACTTTATGTTAACTTTTTTGCCTTTTTTTAATTTATATCACCTGTGATATACAATTAAATATTGTTTTTGTATTACATTTGCATAATCATGTTTCATTTCATATTTGTGCAAGATGATTCATTTAAATAATGTTTTTTTTGCATGTCTTTTGTGTATGTATAGATTGTCCTTAACTACATTTTTTGAAAAGCTTTGTCTATACTAATCAACTGAAAATTTTCACAGCAAGCACATACAAGCTCACATCTCAAAGTACATTTTGGAAGTAATAAATTCTTACTTATTTTTGCTTTTCTTTTTTGTTATATGACAAGTGACATAACAGGTGATATAATAAACTTGTAGTTATATCACTGGTGATATGTTCTAATATCACAAGTGATACATTTATTAAAAAAAAAAAAAAAAAAAAAAAAAAGCTACCTGAGTAGCGAAATCTTGATGAATTACCCAACAACATAAATATATATATTGATAGATACATGCATATGTCGTCACAGAAGAACATAAACAAGGTTATATTCATATTACCCAAAAGCATTTACTTCCATCTAAAATCCGTAATGTAATGTAAAATACATCTAAAGCATACGCCCCGCATTTCCAACTAAAAGATGCAAATTTCGAACAAAATGTAGTACAATCTCCGGCACTGTGGAATGTGATTCGGTACCTAATAGATCCACCTCTACTTAGGTATTTCCCAAACTTGACATCGTCAAAATCACATTTCGTGGGTCTGGCGGTCCTACTTGCATCTAAAATGCGTAACAAAATGTAAATCCAACTAATATATGCAAAATCCAAAACAAAATGTAGTTCAATCTCAAGCACCAGGGAATGTGATTCAGGTACCTAATAGATCCACCCATCTACTTAGGTATTTCCCAAACTTGGACACTGTCCGTCACATTCCGTGGCGGCGAATTCTACTATTATTTTTTGCATATCAGATTCTTAAACCTACTTTAAACCATCTACGTTGTTTAGAAATCTAAGATACTTAAACAGAAATGTAAATTGTTTTGGAATATCATTAAATACATTTAATGCTTGTTTTCTTCAACTATCTTCTTCTTGATAGCTTGTTCAACCACCTTTTGAATCTCTTTCTCATCATGCTTGTGTTTTTCAAAGAAACTTGATTGCGATTCGACATCGTTCACTCTTTTGATTCACTTCATGTAACAAGATCTTTCTTCGCATACCTCATCCTCATTCTTCTCATTTGTTCAAAGATATCGTGATTTTTTCATCAATGATGTTTGGCTTCCAATTTGATCATGCTTCACCTTCAAATGTCTCCATATGCATCATCATGTATAAGCCGCAGTCAATCTTGTTATCCCTTGTTCTCCATTTCATCTTTAAAACAGTAGCTGGCTTCTCTTTCAATAGTGTATCGAGGATTGGGTGTGAAGCCCTCATCAAGTAACTTACAAGCAATGATTTCTGCAAATTAACAAAATATTACTTGCTACAATTTATCTCTAGTGATATTAATTGCTACAATTTATCTCTAGTGATATTACTCTGTAAAAAAGATATAAGTATTTAAATAGAGTTCGGTTCAGACATTGCTTACCACAAAATCAAAGTTGGGTTTGTATTTATCTTTGTAGGGCGCATCTGAAATACTGTTGTCCAGTATACAGCGTTGCCCTTCTCCAGGTTGAAAACTATTGCATAGTAATGGTCGTGAGCAATTATTGGAAAGAATACAAGTTTCACATCTTTCAATTTCCGTTTTGCTTCTTCCTACCATGAGTTTTTGATTACTCTTTCAAAGTTGTCATCGCTTTTTTCATCTTTTGTTTCTTCGTAATCTCTCGGCGTGTATCATGACAATAGATTCAAGATAATTTAAAATACATATTACATAATTTTGAAACGCATAGATATACTATTGCATTTTTTTGAAGTTTTTATATCTTACCACTGCATCTGTTGGGAAGTAGTATCTTGTCTTCATTTTTCCAACTTTGTTCTTCCTCTCCTCATGATTCAAGACCGAAGCAAATGCATCGATTACCTGACTTTCTATTAGCAAGCCCAACGCAATTGATTGCATTACTATTCTTGGTACTGGTGTGCCCTTGCCATCATTGAATACCTCTTCTCAGTTTTTTAATATCACAGTTGATAAAATTTAGGTTCTTAAATATAGCATATCACTTGTGATAAATAACATAATCTTAATACTAACAGCAAATTTAAATCTTACATGATATCTTCTTCCATCGAAAATAAGTTGTTAGCTAGCATTGTTTCAGATTCTGTTAATGGTAAAGTTGTAAAAATCGCTAGGCGCTAGTGAGGCGGTCGGGTAGGGCCTAGCGATTAATCGGTTAGGCGGGGATTAATCGGGGATTAATCGGATTGGAATTTTTAAACACAAAATTGTAATATTAGATATTATATTATATTATATGTATGAGATAATCATAGGGCCTCAAAGTTCAAATATTTCAAGTGTTCAAATATAAACATAATACATAATTGTTCAAACTTTAAAGTCAAACATAGGTATTATTTGGTTTGTTGACCATTTTTAAGCGATCTTTGACCGATTTTGTCCGATTAATCGGTTTGTTGACCAATTTTTAAGCGATTTTGTCCGATTTTTAAGCAATTTTGTTGACCGATTTTTAAGCGATTTTCTCTGATTAGACCGATTTTGTCCGATTAATCGGTTTGTTGACCGATTTTTAAGCGATCTTTGACCAAACAGATTAAATAGGCCGATTATGATAAATCAAGGCGCTTAGTGAGCGATCAGCGATTATGCGGGGATTAATCGGCCGCCTGGACCGATTTTTACAACGGAGGTTCCATCGTGTCTGCCTTCTTGTTCATATAAGGTGATTTCAAGTATACCGATGGTTTAACAATCCTTTTTCCTTCTTTCTTTTCATTTTCTTTGTTGCTTTGTTCAGCAACATCTTTCTCAGTCTTGAATGCCTTATGTTGAATTTCTGGGCTTTGAAATTCTCCAACTTTAGCCCTTTCTTCTTCTTGTGTCTGAGTTGCTTGTTTTTTGGCTGCAGCGTCTTTTTCAGCCTATTTTTTAAGCATCTAATAGGGTTTAGATATGAAAAAGTTCTGCAAGGTGTTTTGTTTAAGTTTATATGTCTTACGAGCTTATTTTTTTTCGGCTTATGTTACAGAAGCCGCTTATTTTTGTTTTATTTTTGAGTCATATAAGCCTATAATTCTCAAAATAAGACAAAAAATCAGTGATTCATTTCCCATTCATTCTTAAAGTTTGCGATTCAATATCGCTAAAATGGTAGATTATAAGTGCATGTGAAGAAAAACTATGCAATGCATAAGAATGAATGGAGATTTATGCAAATCAGAAGAAAGCATACATTCATCATTCATTCTTAAAGTTTGGAGTTCCCTATCTCTAAAATACTAGTTATTACAAACCATAGATCATAAGTTTTTCGCAAAAGCACGCACGTGAACAAAAACCATGCAAATGCGTAGGAATGAATGGGTACTAATAGTAGTTCAACTAGAAGGGACTAACAATATTTCAACTAGACCGATAAACACATGAGGCGTTAAAAAGGGCTCTTCAAAGGCGCCAAAATACATCGCCTTTTCTTGCCTTTTTTAAACAGAGCAACTATCTAACCTTTTCTTTAGCTCTTTTGTTGGCAAGTTCTTTTGCAGCTTCTTTTTTTTTTCCGCCTCTTTCTCTAGAGCTTGTTTTGTAGCCTCCTCTGATTTTATTTTGTTTTCAGCCTCTATCATAGCAGTTTTTTCTCGGCAACTTGTTTTTTTATTGCAGCTTCTTTTGCAGTTGCTTGTTTTCTGTGACTTCTTTTGCAGCCTGCATTAATAAAAAATTAAAGAATAAAAAAAAACTATTGTATTGTATGACTTTGTTATATTAGAATTTATCACTTGTGATATTACCTTTTCGGCTTCTTTTTTTTCTGAGCTGCTTCTTTCTGAGCTTCTTTTTCAGCTTGCATCTTTTTTGCAGCTGCTTCTTTTTCAGCATGTTTTTTAGCCTCTTCTTGTTTTTTTATTGCAGCTTCTTTTGCAGCTGCTTGTTTTGCAGCAGCTTCTTTTGCAGCTTGCATTAATTAAAAATTAAAGAATAAATAAAAAAAAAACTATTGTATTGTATGACTTTGTTATATTAGAATTTATCACTTGTGATATTACCTTTTCGGCTTCTTCTTTCTTCTTCTTTTCAGCTTCTTGTTTTTCAAATTCTCTTTTTTTCTCAGCTGCTTCTTTTTCAGCTTGCATCTTTTTTGCAGCTGCTTCTTTTTCAGCCTGTATTTTTACCATTTTGTTATGTAAAAATTTATCACTTGTGATATTGTATACAGATAAGTACTTTAAGTTATAATTATCTAACCTGTTGTTTATTTGTTTCTGCAGGAGTCTCTTCTGTGGTTTTTTCTTTATCCTTGTTTGCTCCTTCTCCATCTCCTCATTCCCTATCATCATCATTCCCATTATATGTATCCTCTCCTTGACTATCTTCTCCTCCTTCAGTATTCCTACCTTCATCGTCACTTCCATCATCTCCTCCATCTTTTCTGCTAGTTCCTTCTTGACTATCAATCACTCTACCATATTCATCTATTTGAAGATTTCCCTGGAATTGTGTATTGTATTTTTCTACAAATAACTTTATCATTTCATCTCCTGGGTATATCTCCATGCTTACCCTTATAAAATTCTCTAACTCTCTTTTCATTCAAAACTCTAGCAAACTTATCTTCAACAGCTTCATATACTTGTTGTATTTTAATTAAATAAAGCAATTATAAGTATTTTATCACTAGTGATATTTTCAAATTTTGCATATTAATTATAAGTATTACCTCTTTCTGTTTCCTCATATCTGCTTCTTCATTGTCATCATCTTCTTCGATGACCATGACATTACCAAACCCTTCCATGTCCATCTCCATCTCTTGCCTTTTCTCAATCAGTTTTGTGGTCCAATTTCTGATGGCTGGCCATTTTCGTGGCACATCCATTTCATCAAACTTCGTGAAATGCAAGTAAATGAGCTATTTTCAAGCAAACAAAACATTCATTAAAACCTTTACTTATTAAAAGAAATGGTAGATTAATCTTTTAGTATCCCAAGTGATATTGTACATGGCATCTATTTAATAAAAAACAACTTGTAATATCACTGGTGATAGCATACATCTTATCTATCATTAACTTAAAATATCACTTGTGATACCCTACATCATATTTGTTTTAAAGCATATTTTTAAAGAAAACCTTGACTTACCGTGAATACTGCGTGTGGTCCGTAGTACCAATTCTCCAGCGTTGAGTCATCTCACCCATGCTTGCTTCCTTTCATACAGTCCCAAATGAATGAGCACCAGTCTATTCTCGGTATTTCTTCTGGTGTCATAAGATATTCAAGGACGTGATACTTCAACATGGAACTGTTATAGCAAGTTCCCAAACAGTTTGCAAACAACATTAGGTAATTCATTTGGAATGTGAAGTCTGTTTCTTCTGTACTCTGAATCACCTTTGATAACGTTGTTATTGTTATCCTTTTCTTTTCTGAGAATTGTCCCATATATTGCTTCATAAATTCGTCATCCCACGTCGTTTGTGGTCCAGAGCAGAGTGGTTTAGGACCCATTGGTATCCCAAAAACTTCCCTAATCTTTTTCGGAGTGATTTTTATTACACCCCTATTTGGCAACTTGATTTGCATTTTCTTCACATCCAAATGTGTCAATATGAAGTAGGGTAGCTTTCCAGGGATTTTTGACAACGGAAAATCAATCAACGTTCCAAATCCCATTGTTGTGACCATTTTCTTTCTTTCCGGACTGAGCGAGTGTGTTGCATCATAAAATGGTTGGACAGTCGTTTTAGCCCTTAACGACTTGAATGCAATTACATATTCTTCATCTTCCTCAGCTTCCACCTCTATTTTTTCCTTGCCCTTCTTCGTCTCTTCCTTCTTCTTCTTCTTCGTTTCTTCCTTCTCCTTTCTTCTTCTTTCTGTTCCTTTTTTTTATTTGTTGCCTTTTCAACCTTCTTTGTTTCTTCCTTCTTCTTCTTTCTTGCATCCTCAGCTTTTTCTTCATTTTCCCCTCTCTTTCTTTTTCCTTTTTCTACCTTCTTTGTTTGTTTTGGTTTTTAGGTTTGTTGCTTTTTTGTTGCTGATCTTGTTACTGCAACCGGTGAATTTGTTGCTTGTTGTTTTCGTTTCTTTGGTTCCTTGGGTTTCACCTTTGGGTTTGCTTCTTTGGGTATCACAGTTCCTCTAGGATTTGTTTCTTTCTGTGTTGCTTGGGGTGTCGCTTCGGGTGTTGCTTGGATTGTTGTTTCGGGTGTTGGTACATGTGGTGTTTCTTCCATGGTTGTTGCTTGGGTTATTGGTGGTGTTGGTGTGGTTTCGATGGTTGCTAGAGTTGTTATTGGTGTGCTTTCTGGTGATGTTATTTCAGGCGATGCTTGATTTAATGGTGTAACAAGCCTTGATCGTACAATGGTTGTTATCTGTTTTGTGGGTGTCTTTTCTAGATAGGTATTTTTGATTGATGACTTTGTGAATTTTGTTGTTGTTTTATGTGGTGAGGGTGTTGATGTTTGATGTTATGTTTCTGTTGTTTGTGGTGGTGGAAGTGTTGTTTCAGGTGCTTGTGTTTCTGTTGTTTCTGGTGGTGGTGTTGGTTGTTTTTTTCTAGATATGGTGACTTTGTGAATTGGAAGTTGTTTCTTGCTTCTTTTCCTTTTCATTTCATTTAGACTTTTATTCCAATCTGCACAAAACAAATCCCAAGTAAGTTTTTATGAATATTTATTCTCGATAAATATAAACTCGAATGTTTATCGTCATACAATTTTATAACATTCTCCGCAAGTATGTCATATCAATTTGTATCACGGTGATATAACACGAAGCTAAATGTCAAAACAAGTATGCCGCATACATATGTGGTTTATCACAGTTGATATTTTTCTAAAGGAGACATGCTTATATGTTGCAATTTACCTTTTCCTTTTCAATCTCGGAGATAGGCTCAAAATTTGCTTGTCGAAAAAGCGCATTTACAAAATTTTTTAGAAACAAACATAATGTCGCAATTTTTATGTTTTAAGATTTATTAGCAAACAAAAACTGACCGTTTAAAGCTTGTATTGTCTCCAGATGCTTGTAAATATCATCTTCTACATTTTTTTCAAAATCAAAATTTTAATGTCTTATGTTATATAAAACAAAAAGACACTATAAATTCTAATTAAGATGTATTTGAAATATAGTTATTTCAAGTATAACGGCTTATCATCACAGTTGTTATACTAACAAAAATCAAAAAATCAAAAAAAAAAACTCACTATATCTGTTTTTATCACTGGTGATATACCATTAAATATTTAAGTTATCCGCGACTGCTCTTCATCATCACCACTACCATCAGTACCACTACCACTACCAATACCACTACCACTACCAAAAGTCAAAACTAAACCACAACCACTACCACGAAGAACACTAAAAATGTATCAGTTATCGCGCTACATGATCACTAATCGTGTGATAACTAATCAATTATCGCTACATCTGTTTTTATCACTAGTGATATACCACAAAATATTTCTCTGTCACACTAAAAAACGCATCATAAGTTATATCAAAATTATACTCGTAACAAGCTAAAAACATATCAATTATCACGAAGAACGCTAAAAGTCAAATCGACGTTCGCTACCACTACCACTATCACTACCACTATACTGAAGCACCACTACCACTACCACTACCACCACTACCACTACCAAAAATCAAAACTAAACCACTAACACTACCACTACCACTACCACTGTTTTTTTTTTCACCACATTCAAATCACTACCACATCTACCACAACTGTTTTATCACATGTGATATTTTTCCAAAATCTTTAATAAATCAGCAAAAACATCTAAAAACATCGAAAATCAGCAAAAACTGGAAAATCTTAATAAATATCTTCTTCTTTTACAGTATGACAGCAAAATCTCAAATAAATACATAATCATCAATTTCATGAAAGTAATACAGCAAAAAAATACAGAAAAATGTTCATAAATAGCAATAACATTCATAAATAAGTATAAAATCAAGAGATACATAAATAGCATCTAAATAATTAGTTTGAAGCTTCGCACCATCATTTTCGAGTCGGTAGGTTTATTTTGATCCATTTTTTTTTTACTTTTTTTTTGAAGATTCTTTGCATTTTGTGTTTTTTTTTTTTGGTTAATTTTGGTTGATTTTGATAGTTAGGGTTTGTTTTAGTGAGAGAATTAAGAGAGAGAAAGCGACGTTTTTGTTTTTGATGGTGAAATGAGTAGGTGTGATGTGTTTTTGTGGTTGGGGAAGTTTCAGCTTTTGGCAAGAATGGTCCCTCCGTGTTTTTTATCTTTAAAATATGTTTGATTGATCCAACGGCTGAGAGTTGTCCCTTGGTAAGTAGGAGATTGTGAGTTTTTGAAATAAAGCGCCTCATAAAAATAAAGTTACAAAAACTCCACAAATTTTCAAGTACTTCGAATTTGTAATGTTTATGCGTAACATATTGATAATATACGAACACAAATTTCCAAATATGTTTTGGTCATCCACACCCGGCCATAAATTCACTACTCCAATATACAAATAATAAAATCTTAGGTGGTGTTTGTTTGTCACTTAATTGACTTCATATGAAAAAAACCTGAATTCATTAAGTCATATTAAAATTGTTTGTTTGTGACTTAATAAAAAAAATGGCTGAAAATATAAGCAATAAAACTGAGGGTGTCTACGTTAAGTCATCTCTTAATTAGAAATGACTTAATAAAAAAATTAACAAACAAGCCCTTAGTATTCTATCTTTTCGATGACAGCGCAGATATGATCCTCTCCCATGACACACACCCGACCATCTGCAAGTTTTTCTTTGGTCTGAACACATACAAATACAGTATCAATCACACAAATAAAGCATAATGGGGTTATGAATGATATATTGATTATTCATTCATCATCAATCAGATAAAGTTACTACATATATTCAAAAAAAGGTATTAACCGTAATGCGGCAAAAGTTTTAGTTAAGCTGCAAAAAAGTGCACCAAAAGTTTCCTTAAATGCTTTCCTTGTGTTGTGCTAGATTTGGAGAGTGACTACTTCTACTTCATAGTTTGTTCTATCTCAAGGGTTAAGGCTTGTTATCTTCTTGAATGCCATTTTGTTGCGTCCACAATATGATCACATAACACATAACATAGGATTAGTGATTGAAAAGGCACGGAGCCAATGCATTAAACGAAACATCACTTCAAACCCATATTTAAATCACCAAGCCAATTTCCATAAAGCACTTTAGTAATAAAGTCTCGCTTTCGCCTTAATTCTAGTAAAATGACAAAACTACTAAAATTGGTGCATATTCAGAGAATTATGTCAATCTATACACATTGCAAATAAAATTTGTGCAGATGATATAAGCAAATCTCATATTACATAAGTAAACTAATCCTCTGGTTAACATAGTTTAAGAAACAAACATTTTGACATAACATCAGCAACTTAAAATTTGTTCTCAGAAATAACGAAGCACAAACCATAACAGCCAATTTTATGTTAATTTCTAGACAACGAAAAGCATTAATTTGCGACTGGTTGCAAATAAGCATTTCAGGAATAATGTTTGGATTTGCTTATGCCGGATAAAAATTCAATTAGACCCAACAAAGTAAAAAAATTAGAAAGTGTCAATCCATTAATTTTATTTCATCTCAAATAAACATTTCGAAAGAAGCTGTTAGCTTAATCCAAATACTCCAAACGACTTATATCTACTTAAAAATAAGCAGAATAGCAACCAACCCCAAACACCCTCTAAAAACCATAAAATGTAAATTAACTCTTACAGCATAATCTTGTTTAGGTAAATGTCAAACAATCCATGAATTATAAATAAACGAGAACCCGCTGAGACAAAAGTTGTGTGGCTACAAAACATAAACAAAAAACAAACTTTGGTACATCAATTGGAAATGATTTAAAAAATAGGAGTAAATTGCAAAAATCGTCCTTGTGGTTTAGCCAAATTGCAGATTTCGTCTTCATCGTTCATTAAGTGCAAAAATCCTTATTTGACACTGTTTCATCCGCTTTTGGTCCCGAAACTAACACCATTAGTTGTCTTCGTTAATGAGCGATGCGGACGAAATCTGCAATTGGCTAAACCACGAGGACGATTTTTGCAATTTCTGCTTTTATATAAAATGTTTTATATAAAAGCGTTTTATAAAAAGTTTTATATAAAACGTTTTATATAAAGTTTTTATATAAAATGTTTTTATGTAAGAATATTAAAACGCTTTTTATATAAAACGCTTCATATAAAACAACATTTTTATATAAAAAACATTTTCGAAAAAAAAGTTACTTGACGATATAAATTATTCAAAAAAAAATCGAACGAAAACGGATAAAAACGTTATTTTTTTCCCGTTTTCATTTTTTTTTTCCATTTTCATCCGATTTTATCTGTTTTCATCCATTTTTGTTTGTTTTCTTTTACTTTTTATCTGTTTTTCTTACGATTTTGTTTGTTTTTATCCGTTTTGGTTTGTTTTGTCCGTTTTTCTTACTACAATTTATTTATATAAATGGGAAAGAAATTACGTTTTTGTTCGATTTTTATATAATAATTTTTATATAAGCAGATAAAATCGGATGAAAATGGACAAAAATGAAAACGGAAAAAATTACGTTTTGTCGCTTTTATCCGTTTGGCTTAGTAGTTTGATTAGATTGTACATTGTGGTTAAATTGTTGTATATTTTAGTGAAGGGTAAATTAAATAGTGTATTAATTGTATGTCTTGAATAGTGTTTTTAGTTGTATTTGTGCTTCAAATAGTTTGTACATTGTGTTTTATAAATTATATTTTTATCAAATGGGTGTTTTAAATCGACATTAATTACAAATGTTGACCAATCAATATGTGTAGGTGTTTATGCATAAAGTAATTATACATATAGCTTAAGTAGTTGTATTTGCTTAAAATCTATATATGAAAATCTTAAAAAATTAGAAGAGAGAGAGAGAGTCATCCCTCAATTATAAGTAGTATAGACTAAATGAAGACCAGAGAGAGAGTCATCCCTCCGCGACGACATAGTTGCAATGACATACTCGTCTTTAATGACATAGTTGCATATAGATGTTCGGTGTTGTAAAAATTGGCATAGTCTAAAAAATGGGCTAAATCGAGTATAAATCGAACAAAAATGACTAAATCCGCCAACTCGGTTAATGCGGGTCAACTTTTTCCAAAATTAAAATTGAGATTTTATTTGAGTAAATTGCAAAATCGTCCTTGTGGTTTAGCCAAATTGCGATTTCGTCCGTCATTGTTCATTAACGAGCACAAACTAGCGGTGTTAGTTTCGGGGACCAAAACCGGACGAAACAAAGTGTCAAATAAGGATTTGCTTTTTGCACTTAATGAACGAGAAGGACGTAATCGCAATTTGGCTAAACCACAAGGACGATTTTTGCAATTTACTCTAAAAATAGTAGATGAATTAATACAGAGAGGAGGAGTGGTCGCTGTCACCCTAGGTGCCACATCACCTCTATCAAATAAAAACCATACAACTCAAAACTACCCAATTTTACCCTATCACTACCCTAAGTGGAGGGAGTGGTAACCGATCCTACCCAATTCTACCCTAACCCCATAAAAACACATACACTCACACAAACAACCCTTCATCAAGCTCGGCTTCGTATACCGAAATTGCTACCCAATTTTGCTACCCTAGGTGGTGGCGGCGGTGTTACCGCTCGGGTAAGGGTACCCGAATCCCTTACCCGAGACCTCTCCCTCCTCCCTAATAAATACTTGAATGTTCGAGGAAGATTAAGAACAGCAGAATCTGTCATTTCAATAACTTTTCAATTTCCCTGAATCTGTTAAAATTGTGATGATTATATGTTAAGTCCTGAGTAATTTTAGTCAAGATTTTTCATGTGTGTAATGGTATATGTTATGCATCATACGACTATCCTTCGTTTCTCATTTATATGAGTACAGTTCAAGCACATATAGTCATATAGATAAGAAATCATTATGGTGTATATCATATGAAATATATATGGAAGTGGTCGTAAAGCGGTTTCTTAGTTACCGCATTTGTCACCTTCAATATAACCCCATTGATCTATGATGCATCTACCTTGATCTTATCTCGCAGCCCAACAAATATCTATAAACCTTATTTGATCCAAGTGCAATGCTCATCATGTAAGCTAATGAAAAACCATTTCAGTAGGTGATTAGACTGATGGGTCGGGTAACTGGTTTGCATTTAAACTGTACATTTTTAAAGGTGTGCTTGGTTGGATTGTTACCACATTAGTTATGTTTGTTTGACCCATTTGATAGATTTTCTTATTTGGCTCAATTCTTTGAGCTAACTTGCTCGTATGATTCATTTGACCCGTTTGAAATAAGAATACAACGTATTTTAACCCGCTTATTAGTATTTGGGTCGAAAATGACAGCCATCCGTAATTTCTTGGTGCATCCTGAAACATAAGCAGAAATCCTAATATCTAACAAACATGTTTGATGATTGTGTATGTGAGGCTTCAGCTAGAGGCATTATTAGCCGAAAAGTCAAGATTAGCAAATGACAACACTAATTTAACTCGTGAAATTCAGTGTCTCCGACAGCTTGTGGAGTATCATCAGCTTACTTCCCGGTATGAGGAAGAGGATGTGCTGGAGGAAGAATATAAAAGTGTGCTTAAAGGTGTGTGTTTAGACTTCCCGTCTCCGCCACCAAGTATACCCGAGGATCTCCCTGGAGAGGAGGATAATGGCAGTGATGGTGTCTTAGAACCACCAGAAACAGTCTGTTTAAATAACCGTTATGACGAGGATAACTATTAAAAGATTTATTAGGTTGTTGTTGCTTGTAACAATGACCAAAAACTGTAATTTTTTTGAAATTCTGGTTATAATTTCTAAAAGATGATGAATGAATCATGACTGATTTTAATAGTCTTTTAAAGATCATAATGTGTTGATAGTAATACATACGACTATCAGTTGGAAGGCTCATAGCCAACGCGGTTCGCTTCGGTATGGGATCACGAAACGGGAACACAGTTAGCTAGGTCTCTAAAATTTGGTACAAAGAGGGTAAGCTCATTTCGGTACGTTCCGGTTCGCTTCGGTTCGATGTATCATATAATTTGGTACGATGTACCATATTATACTTAATACATATAAGTTTTACTGTAATAGGTATTTATATACTTTATATACATATTTACAAACTTTTATTAATTCTATTATTAAATTTAATATTTTTAATAATATATTTTATGCAAATGTTGCAAAATTTATATTGTGTATACATTTAATTATATACTAGACGAGTACCCGTGCATAGCAACGGAATTTTATAGCGAAAGATCGTTTAATGATAAAACAAAGTTTATGGGCTATAAACGAAAAATAATAAAAGTTTGAAGATTTGGGGATTAAACATAATGTTTTGAAACCCGGATCGACCCGGGTGGTTTAACCGGTTGAACCGTTCCGGTCGAAAAACGGGTCTATTTAAACCGAGTCAACCCGATGGGTTGGGTCGAAAACGGGTCAAATTAAACTGGGTCAACCCGCCAAGAAGCCTCCCGGGTCAACCCGATCTTGATGTGTATTAATAGTTTCGTTTTGAAATATATGTTTTCACTTTTTACTTTTTGGTTTTTCCTTTATGTATAGTATAGCGAGTACCAAGACGCGTTTGTGGCCGGGTGTGTGACGATTAACCGGATAAATAGATCTCGATGAGGCCTAATTCCACCGGTTTGTATCGGTTTCAACGGGTCTCTCTGGTTCGTTTTGGATGTCTTTTATTGGTTACCGAACCGGTGGCGACATTTGGTTTATGGTTGAACCATTTTATGCAGTCCGGTTTAAAACTATATATACCATCAACTTGTTAATTGTATGATGCTTTGTGTGTCTTATTAATTTGTATAATGTGTATAATAACATGTATTTTTCATTTTAGGTTGTTTTGTTAATTAGCGTGTTTAATTATTTTATATTTTGGATTATGTTGTAGCTTGTTTAAATTGTAGCTTTTTAAATTGTACATTGTAAAAATTTTATTGTACTTTTTAATAAAAAGTGTTTTAATTGGTTGTTTTTAATTTGGTGGATATACTTTTATTTGGTTGTACAATGTGAATAAATTATTGTACTTTTAAGTATTGGGGTGTTTTAATAAAAGTATTAATTATAATATGCATTTCTCTCACTTTTGACTTTCAAGATTTCACTTTTCAAGTTTTGACCATACACCCATTATATGTAGAGAAAAGTACATAAATAAGCCAAATTTTTTTGAAGTCCCTGTGGTCAAGTTTTAACCCTATATCCAAAAATAATTCAATAATGGCTCATTTCCATGATTCTCAAAATTCGCCACGTGTCCAAATGAAAGTACACTTTTGTACTTTTTTTAATTATTTGTACTTTTGTACTTTCATTTGGACACGTGGCGAATTTTTGGAAATAAATCAATGTTTCATCAAGCAATGGCAAATTTCAGGTGGAGTCATGGTCGAGTGGTTGCGCATGACCATTTTGGACATTGAGTTAAAAGTGATTGTGAGGGACTTTCAAAAGATTTTCTACTTATTTTTTTCTTTCTCTTATATGTATTTTAGATACAGATTTGAGTCTGATCAAATTGAATAATTTTATTGGGCTATTTGTGTAACTTATTAAATGGGCCAAAGGGAAAAAAAGTAAAAGGTAATAAAGCCTTCAAGGAAAGATAACAGCTACTCGGCAACTTTTCTCTTTCTTCTTCTTCACCCTTTCCCTCCTTTAACAAAGTTTTCACCGGAAAACACAATCACCACGAAAATCGCAACATCAGAAATGGAACGCGGAAACTAGCGATCCGGATCGCGATCGTACCGCGTTTTGGCACGAACGACCTTGAACGAGGAACGCGAGTAAGCTGGCGTTTCTTGTGACTACGGGGAGGCTTAAGCAAAGTTTTAAAATAGATCATTTGTAAAGCTATACCTTGATGGTAAAACCACTATGATAGTTAGCAGTAGTAGACTAGCAGTTAGCAATATGGCTGTTTGTTTTACTAAAACGCGTTTGATAATGTAGTTATATTATAAAAGTAGCATTTGAACAAAACAAAAATGTTAAATGCTAAATGCTCTAAGAAGCTTGTCGCCAAAGAACCCTTCACCCGGGAAATTGTTAAAACATTTATTTTGATGTAATTATAGTCAAATAATACTTAAGTGGTTGTTGAAGTCTTATAATGCCAACACCATAACCTAGACACCATAGTATTCATACAGTAACATGATGTGAAATTAAGGGTTTACATGTTTATTAGCCACACTTCTAGCTATTTTAGTTATTGTAAACTTCAAAACCGAAAAGTAGCAGAATAGCAGTTAGCGATAGAGTTAGCAGTTTGTTTTACTAAAACGCGTTTGATAATGTAGCTATATGATAAAAGTAACATTTAAACAAAACAATGCTAAATACTTTAAAAAGCTTGTCGCCAACCACACCCTACATCTGGGAGATTGTTAGACATTTATTTTAATGTAATTATAGTCAAATAAAACTTAAATGGTTGTTGAACTCTTATAACACCAACACACCTAGACACCATAATATTCATACAATAATAGAATGTGAAATTAAGGGTTTTGATCAATTATGACTTTACAAGTTATTAGCCACACTTCTAGCTATTTTAGTTATTGTAAACTTCATAACTGAAAGTAGCAGAATAGCAGTTAGCAGTGGATGTTTGTTTTACTAAATCACGTTTGATAATGTAGCAATATTATAAAAGTAACATTTAAACAAAACAATGCTAAATGCTCTAAAAAGCTTGTCGCCAAACATACCTTACATTCCGGAGATCGTTAAAACATTTATTTTGAAGTAATTATAGTGAAATAATACTTAAGTGGTTGTTGAACTCTTATAACACCAGCACCATAACCTAGACACCATATTATTCATACAATAATAGAATGTGAAATTAAAGGATTTTCATCAAATATGGGTTTACAAGTTTATTAGCCACACTTCTAGCTAATTTAGTTATTGTAAACTTCATAACCGTAAGTAGTTCAAACAGAGGATCACCAACTAATGGTTGTTGTGCTACCGTTGAATCCGTTATTACTACTAGTTCAATAGTTGTATATAAAGTAGGTTTTGAACCAGATTACGAATCATTTTGTTTCATATCATTGCTGGATGTATATAGTTAGTTTCGATCCAATCTCAATATCTAAAATTTTAAGAATTCTACATACCTTTTAGTTCTAACTACCTTGATTAGTCTTATTAAGATCCACTCATTAGAGATCCCTTTAATTTAGAGTTAAGTATCGGGTCAAAACCGAACTGAATAAATCCGAACCGAACCAAAAACGATTTCGTGGAAGACGTGAACCGAGAACCGAACCCAAGTGACTCGGCTCGGTTTGGTTTTGTGTCGGTCCGTTCGGTTTATATAGTTTATGTGTGTTTTTCTCGATTTTACCTCGAACAGAGCTGAACCGAAACCGAAAATCATAAATATATAAAACCGAAAACCGAACTGAATATGATCGGTTCAATTTCATTCTGACTTGTTCGGTTCGGTTTTCGGTCCATTTTGCTCAGTCTTATTTTAATTACACAAATCTACGATTAAAATATACCAACCAGTAAAAAACTTTCCAACTCATTTTAATCAAACACTTTTTTTTTTTTTTTTGGGTAAAGGGTTTATACCCGGTGAAATATAATCAAACACTTTTAGAACCTCACTTAAATTGATGGATGTTATCGTGGGATATTCGTGTGCGTTTAACTAAGGTACATTTAAATACGAGTAGTAAGTAATGTCGTAACATTACAAAAGTACATGTTATACGAAAATAGTGACGCTAAAGTAAATATAACCACCACCGTTACATATAGTCTGAAAAACATAGCAACTACTAGAAAATTTTAGGCTAAACACTATGGTCATCAAATTCATCATTTTCACGTCCGCGTCGCATCATTATTCAACTTATCGCCAAACACACTACCAAACAGGCGCTATGACCATCACCAAACCAAAAATATAAAAATACTTCATTTTATATAAAATACCCCACAATATACCTAACAAACACAGACAAAAAAAAAGTGAGAAACTGTTGATGGTGCATACCGCCAAACGAGTGCAAAAGATCTAGTCTTGACACGTGGTGAGTGCCCATTGATATGATCTTGACGCGTGATCATGCTTATTTATGATGATAGACCATCCACCATAGTACATATTCCGCCATTGACCCAACAACGGACGAATAACACTTTATAGTGCACCGTCCATTTAGCCATTCATCACTTTAGCTAAAGGTATGGCTGGCGCCTTTTGTTTTTTTTTGTTTTATTTTGTTAGTAAGCGAGTATTTTTGGTGAGATGTTTTGTAAGATCTAATGCACCAATAACATTATTAATTTTTGCAAAGAGAGTATTTTAGTAGTTGATGTGTAAATAGTACCTTGATATATATCGCTGAAATAACAGACGAATAACATGTTATTTGCCTCCAACCAGACACTCTTCCTAAATTATTTTCAGGAATCTCACTTAAAAAAACCACAAAATCCACTCTTAGATCCAATCCAACTACTCAAAAAAGTCTCCTGAGATCCACTTTTCAATATAAAATTTTATAAAAGTAAACAACGTTTTCATATTTTATGCACTTAAAAAATAATTTCCACGTGAATAAATATAAATTATTAAAGGCGGGAATTAAAAAGATAAGACCACTCATCACCTCCACAAACATCCCCAAAGATAAAACACACACACTAAAAACACCTTCAAAAACACACACACACTTTCTTCATGATCATCTTCTTCCTTACGAAAACCTGCAAACCCTAGAAACCCTAACAATGGCATCTCTCCATTACCACACTCTCCCCCTCCACAACCACCACGGCCACCACCGCCTCACCTCCCCCACCAACCCCACCATCTCCCACCGTCCGCCGTCCCTTCCCCGACGTAATTCCGCCATTTCCACCGTCACCTGCACCGTAAACAGCAACAATTCCACCCCAAAACAGCCACCCAAGACATTGTTTCCAGGTGGGTATAAACGGCCCGAGATTAGGGTTCCGAACGTGGTTCTGGAAGTGGAGTGTGGTGAGGTGGTTGGTGATAAGGAGAGGGTGGTTAAGGTGGTTGATGAGGCGGTTAGGGAGGTTGTTGGGGTGGTTGTGTTGAAGAGTGGTGGTGGGGGAGTGGGAGAGTGATGTATGATGCTGCGTGTTTGTTGAAAGCGGTTATTCGGGATCGGGCGTATTTTTGGTTGATGAGCGAGTTGATGTTGCGACCGCTGTTAATGCTAGTGGCGTTGTTCTTTCCGATCAAGGTTCGATGTTTTCGGTTTTTACGTTTTTAGAATATTAGTTTATATAAAACGGTGTTTAGTTGACGTGGGGAGGGCGAGTGCATCACTCATATGCATATGTGGCCTAACTTGGTTTCCCGTGACCATTTTTGAACCCTTTCTCCGGGCCCGAGAAGATGTGTACCTTGTGGGTCAAAGCTAAACTTTACGTCGAGTGGGTTTATAACTAAAAATAGGAACGATTGCATACAACATGAGTGGTTTCAAAACGATAATTAATACTATATCGTACTAAATTTGCTCTAAGATTATAACAAAATTTCTTGTTCAGTGTTTCAGTTGAACCCGCTCAGGACTATGTAGCTCCGCCCTATTGTGATGTTTGAACATTAGAGCTCTTATGAGGACATTAGATGGCCGGCTACTAGGCCACCTTGGTGATGGTTATTTCATGGGCTTATGTGTTTATTTGAATTTTGAAAAGATTATAAGCTCATTTTTTTGGGTTTCGAGCTTTTAAACATGAGCTTTTGGACTTATTTAAGCCCGTAAGCTTAATTTGATAAGCTCATAAGCCGGAAAAAGTGGGGTTTATGAGCTTTTTCTAATTTCAGATAAACTCATAAGTCCGCAAAATAAGCTAATCCAAACACCCCCTAAGTAGATTTTCGATATATGGGGGTGTTTGGATGTTGGGTTGTTAGGTACTTGGTTGCGTAAGTCTAGGGGTAATTTAGTCATCTTAAATATATGTAGGTGATCACTTTTTTTAATGCATTTATGTAGTTGTTATTAAAGTATGATTATGTTACTTTTAGAGGGTGTTTAGATGCTGGACCATTAGATATTCGGCTCTGTAAATCTAGGCGTAGTTAGGTACTTTTACATTTATGCCGGTGTGCACTTTCTTATTGCACCCAGTTTGACTTTACAAGGGTGGTTGGCATTGGTATTATGAAAGTAATAATTGGACTTAACAAAATGAACCACATGTGATAGTGTTTGAATGTGCTTCTGGGTGAGATAGTGAGTTAGTTTATGAGTTAATGGGGGTGATTGGATGTGCGTTTAAATGATGTTTTAGTTACGAGGGTTTTGGTAGAAGTGATTATCATAGATGAGAACACATATGAAGTTGCTGAGAAACTAGCAAATTAGATAAATGTAAAATTGCCGTCCTATCCCTAGCTTTAAGCCGCTGATAATATGATTCTGATCCCTAGCTTTAAGCCACTGATAATATGATTCTGATTCTTCAAGTTGCAATAACTACTAAAAAATAAAATAAAATAAAAAAATGATTGTTGTCCGAATAGCATGCTTATGTAGTCTATTTTTGGAACAGGTTTACCTGCCATTGTTGCAAGGAATACAATTATGGATTCAAAATCAGACTCGGTATTTCTTCCATTGGTTGGAAGAAAGGTGCAAAGTTCAAACTCTGATATGTCTGACTCTAGTTTTGAAGGTGCTGATTTTTTAATCTATGATACTAATAAAGAAGAAAGCATAGAGAAATTATCAGCCTCTGTAATCAATATGATCAAAATTCCAACATTTGTGACCATTGACTCGGTTGATGAAGATAAGTTACTCAAGGAGATGTCATATTTGTTGCAATCTGGTGCAAGTGGTTTAGTTGTTTCAATGGAAGGTTTGAAGCTGTTAGGAAAAGATGCTTTGAACATGATATATAGCATGCGGGCATCCGAGAGAAGAATGGAAACTTTAAATGACGGTTTGGAGTTGGATAAGTCAAACGGGTTTACAGGATTTGTCAACTTGTTGGATCGAGAAGTAGAGCTGATAGAAAACGAGAGATCGCTGCTGCTTGAAGCTATTGATGTTATCCAGAGAGCTTCACCTCTGGTGATCTTTTAATCTCAAAATTTGGTAGCTAATTCTTTTACTCTGGTAAAATGTACAGGTGGCAAGATGGGTGGGTGGGTTGGGTAATGGGTCATAACCTGAGTCGAAACATGTCACTTCAAGTACGAGTCAAAACTGGCATGGTTGTTCCAAAAACAATATTATTTGTCCATCTTTATAAAAGGAATATAACCAATGTTGCAAAAATCGTGAATCGGTAGTCGGGCGGTCGACCACCTTGTAGCGAGTAATCAGTCAAATCGGGATTAATCGGTGATTAATCGGATTGGTATTTCCTGCAATTTTTTTGTATTTCTGGAGACCAAACTAAAAATCTTAACCGATTCCAAGCCTACTATGTTTCCAAACGTCAATAAAAGGCTCAAATTCTGATTATGATGCCCATTGTGCATTATAAATGAAATATACGATCCCCAAATTAAGTAGAATTCCTAAATTATTTTTTTTATAAAATGACCGATTTGACCAATTTGGCCGATTTTTTACGATTCGGCCGATTTTTGACCGATTCGGCCGATTAATCGGCCGATTCAACCGATTTTTTGACTGCTAAGTGTTGATTTTTTTCCTAGGCCGATTTTTCGACCGATTTTCAAAAATCGACAAGGTACTCGGCCGATTAACGATTAATCGGCCGAGTTGACCGATTTTTGCAACATTGAATATAACAATAATTGGTGCCAGTATGATTACAAAAACAAAATCCGACTTTTGAAAAAAGGCGATATAGGAGGTTGTATGCCATAAAATTGCAAATTTGGCGACTTTAAACCTGTTGACTCGCCGTCTTTGTAGGTAAATATTTATTTGAGTATTTGTCTATTTGATCCATATGACTTTGAAATGAACCCATGTTGACCCATTCAGAAATCACAAACAAATTGGCCTACATTGCCACCTCTACTGACAAGGTTTAACTTTCGAATTGAATATTCTTCACACACTGATGAGTTACCCGGATTGGTTTTTGTATCAGATGGAGGAAGTCTCGCTTCTCAATGATGCTGTTTTGCACCTCAGTGAGCCTTTCTTACTGGTTATAGTGGTAATTGTGCGCTGAACTTCAACAACTTCTGGTTTCGGCAGTTGTACATTGGTATTTGCTCTTAATTTCAAATGATTTTCCTGTATATATATTATTACAAAAGCACTTTTAAATGACTTTGGTATTTACGTAAATGCTAGTCTAAAAGCGAGAATTTGCACATTGAGCAATTTCTTATTTAATTGTTTTGGTCAACCTCAGAGTTCTATTGTGATGCATGCATAATGTCCTTCCAAATCATGAATATCAATTTTTACCTTGAGAGAAACCCAGGTATAACATACACAAAAAAAAAAATAATAATAGTAATAATAAAAAAATTTAAAAAAAACTGAAAACCGAAACCAAGTTGATTAATGTGTGGGTTGGAGAACAGGTCAAAATATTGTGAAAATTTTAGGGCGGCCCAAAGTGAATTCCTCCACTTCTTTTGTCCATATATTCGTTTTCCATGAATAATCATCTGATTCCATTTTTACGAATTGCAGTGATCACTTTGAAAACGCACAACCAAACTCCCGTTAGTGTTATAAACATGTGGTGTAACTTTTCACTAAATATATAATTCTATATACGACCTTTATGGTAACTATTTATTCCATTAGGTAGAATCTAGATATTGGAATGAAATACCAAATTTTCTTATCTAAAGATGTCCAATGCTACGACTCTTCATGATCTTCTGTTTCTGTTTCCCTTGTAATCATGATTTTCTAATGAATTAAAGTTTGCAGGGCGAATTCAATTCTGGGAAATCAACGTTCATAAATGCTCTTCTTGGAAGAAAGTACCTGAAAGATGGAGTTGTTCCTACGACAAACGAGATAACCTTTTTACGCTATTCTGAGCTTGATTCCGGTGAACAACAACGTTGTGAAAGGCACCCAGATGGCCAATATATATGTTACATACCTGCACCAATACTTGAGCATGTGAGTAGTTATATCCAGTTATGAACCCATTTTCGTTCCATTGCTTTGGATGAGTAAATTATTTCCCACATCTTAGAATTTTGTGGGCCACTGGTTATGAGCTACTGGTAACTTCTGTTATTACTAAATTTGTTTATTTTTGGTGAAACAGATGATCATTGTTGACACACCAGGAACCAATGTGATTCTTCAAAGACAACAGCGCCTGACCGAAGAATTTGTGCCTCGAGCAGATTTGCTTCTTTTTGTTATTTCTGCAGATCGTCCACTGACTGAAAGTGAGGTATAATACCTGTTGTTCATGTGACATATCATGGTCGTCGATCTGGCCATGTATTTAGATGACTCTTATAATTTCTATACATGATTATTGATCTCCAATGGTGCTTTTCAGGTTGCTTTTCTGCGCTATACACAGCAATGGAAGAAAAAGGTCGTGTTTGTACTGAATAAATCTGACATATACCAAACTCCCCTCGAGGTTTGATCATACTTCCCTTCAGTCTTTTCTAGGGGTGTGTGGATGTGTTGCAAGATTTGTAATTCAGTTTTGGAGTGTCTGAAAAGACTAGTTTCTTTACTGGCCAAAACAATTAGATTTTGTAAAAGCAAATAAGGAGTCTGCAAAGATAACTGATTTGTGATTATTTATGTCAAATCACCTAACTGCCCCTAACGTCAATCGTTATTATGTCTAAATGGTATTCTTGAAGTCACAATAGTCACTTCAAGAATGAACATCCATGCTCCTTGTTAAAGTGGTTCTTTGGTTTGAAATCAAGGTGACAATGTCACCCATTACTAACGAATGGGCCGGTATGGGTTGTGTTTTGTCTCAGGCTGACAAATGAAAAATATTGCTAATAGGGAAAGCTGAAAGTCTCCCAAACTCTATTGTCAAAGCACACAACCTTTTATCGGTTTATATTAATTTAGGTTATTATTCTGTTGCTGTAGTTTTTACAATCTTTAAAGCGTCAACTATCTATAAAGTGGTGGGGGTCAAACTAATCTGACGTGTCCTGTTTTGATTGTGACCCATCCTGTCCAACACCCTCTCTTTTGACCTCTTAGTATGGGTTATCTTCTAGGGTTTAAAACTTTATCTAATGTAATGCAGCTTGAGGAAGCAATTGGATTTATCAAAGAGAACACACAGAAGGTGTTAAGTACTGAAGTATCATTATTTCCTGTATCTGCACGATCTGCACTTAAACGAAAATTGTCTACTATATCTGATACTGGAGAAGAACATAAAGAGTTCGCGGGAGACAACTCTTATTGGGAGACAACTAGCTTCTATGAGCTTGAAAAGTATTTATACAGCTTCTTAGACAGGTCAACAAGCACAGGAACTGAAAGAATGAAACTTAAACTTGAAACACCTATTGCAATTGCGGAGCAACTGCTTTCTGCATCACAAAAGATTGTAGAACGAGATTGCCAACAGGCCCAAAAAGATTTGATTTCAATAAACGAGCTAATTAGTAGTGTAAAAGACTATGCATACAAGATGGAAAACGAAAGCATATCTCGGAAGAAAGAAGCTTTGTCACTGGTATGATAAATACATAACGGAATATTTTATTTTGTTAAGAAAATGCATTTTTAGATTTAATAAGTTATCTTTTTTGTTGTGCTAAAATGCAGATAGATAAAACACAATCACGTGTTGTGGATCTTATTGTGTCAACTCTTCGCTTATCAAATCTTGATATTGTTGCGTCGTATGTTTTTAGAGGAGGTAATAAGGCCCCGATGCCTGCTGCTGAAAGTGTTAGAAATGATATCCTTGGTCCGGCAATATCGGATTCACAAGTAAGTGAATAAATCTTTGGTATTATTTATGTCAAAAATGGGCAGCTTGGGTAATAGGTTAAAAGAGTAGTTTTTGTACATATCAGGTTGGGTTGACTAGACACACCTTTTCTCTAAACGGATAATGTATATGTATCTCAGTAATCAGTTTCCTCAAGGTTATTACACGCTTCTCTAAATCTAGTTATTTTGACCCTAATTTTAATGATATTTTTTTTACTCAAACACTCGAAACTAATGAAGTCGTAATTACAAGCTTAATTGTACATTTAGACACCCATGCTTTCACCTTTAGATGATGCATGTCAGACTTTTAGAGGTGGCAGTTTTTTTTGGTTTACCTGGGTTTTCGACTCGACATTGCGAGCCGACTAATCCCAGGGCGACTACCATTTTGGATAGCCCAAATTCAGCGCAGGTGAACCTCTGCGGCCACAAGGGGATTAATTTTCTTCCCGATGGATTCGAACCATTGACCTCATCTTTGGAAGGCTCGATTCGAACCCTTGACCTCCTAAGGTGGCAGTTTTCCTCCATTTACTTACAAATGGGTTGATTTGGGTTATATTTTATCTCTAAGGGTTCAATTGGGTTAAACGGGTTAAAAGACATTTGAACTATACTCAAATCCACAAATGTCTGCTGAATCATTTTATTAACATCGGTTGTCCTACCAGCTCATTATATACCTCTAATGTCCATGCTTATGCATATTTTAGGTTACGAATTGCATTCTGTTTTGTTCAATTCCTGTTTTGTTTAAATTGTTCTCGGGCAGAAATTATTAGGGGAATACGTTGCATGGCTTCAATCAAATAACGCCCGTGAAGTAACATTTTATGAAGAAACTTTTGAGAAAAGATGGGCTTCATTTATAGACTCACGCAGCCGATATATGTCAGAGACTCGCAAATTGGTTGAGAGAAAAAATGAATTCAGTATAGAAGTAGTACAGGACTTCAGTGCTGCTGCTGCTTCAAGCTATTTGAGCAAGAAATTCGTGAAGTGGTGAGCTAGATTTACTAAATACGTTTTATATTCTTACTGATGGATAAAAGACCCATCCTTGTGTTGAATTGAAACGGTACAATTGTTGGATTCAATAGGTCAGATGAATTGTGTAACATGTAATAAAGAGGTGTTTTCAGGACAAGTTAAACTGGGTCAATTCGGGCTTAGTTGACCTACCAACACTTATTTTGGGTTTTTAAATAATTACTATATTAAATATGACTAAAAAGAACTATAATAACAGGATCCAACTTTTATTAAATAAATCATTCTAAGAGGTTGTAAGAACTTGGGTATGCTTTAGGAAACTTTTGAACGTTGAACCTGTTTCAGTCTCAGCAATAGATTTTAAAGCCAACTTTACCTGTTTCCGTGTAGATTGGTTAAAATCCCATCTTTGTTATCTATGCACATTTTATTTCTGTTATCCTTCTTATGAAGGTTTATCATTTATGAGATAATCATGTGAATATTTATACCGGATGTATAGCAAATTCGATCACATTTTATGTCATGTTACCTGCATCGTATATCATTTGCAAGTGTTTTGTTGCTTATCAGTCTATTTTTTCTGTCACAGTTCTTAGGGACCTTTGGCGGAATAGGCACGGCCAGTTTGTTAGCTTCACTGTTAACATCAGTGCTTCCAACCACTTTAGAAGATCTTCTTGCTCTTGGCATTTGTTCTGCTGGCGGGTAAACCATCTTACTATTGTTGTCAGTATATTCCATTACTATCATTCATATGATGTTCCCAATTTTAGAAATCAAAGTTTTCAAAACTTCTTTTGGTTCAGGTCAACTGAACCCAAATCCAGTGTCCAAAAATGACCCATTTTTAGGTATCTAATTTGACCTCTCTTTCTGACAGTTACATAGCGGTTGCAAATTTCCCAGTTCGTAGGCAAAAGGTGGTTGATAAAGTAAAAAGGACAGCTGATAGTTTAGCACGTAAACTCGAAGAAGCAATGCAGAGAGATCTTTTGGAGACAACCGAGAGTCTTGAAAACTACGTTAAGTTTGTCGGTAAGCCTTACCAAGATTTGGCACAAAGTAGATTAGATGAACTTGTGAAGACTCAAGGCGAATTGACAAAAATGGAGGAAAGAGTTAAAGCGTTACAAATTGAAGTTCAAAATCTTCGTATGTGATCATAATAGGGGGAACGTTTAGTGCACACTCTTTTGAAGAACAATCATGGGTGAATGTTGTATACACGATAGTTATGTTTTTCAAATGTATTTATAAACGGACATCTTGTCTGTTGTGTGATCTTGTGTACTGAACTTTGGTATAGCTAATAAATTCAATTGATTTTTATATGTGCTCTTTCAATAGAGACTAGTCTTTGATCAGGGGTATACAAAGTGATTATGTTCTACTGCAGGATTGTGGGATTTGAGTATTTAGCAAAACTATCAGAGTACAAACTGCATTGTAGATTATCAAGTTGAACACTTGAACCTATATTTTGCTACTTGTTAGCAACCCTCAAGAATTGGAAATGGATACACGTCATCATTCAAGTCAAGTCATTGTACTATCTTTTCAAAAATGTTTATTTGAGGCATTATATTACACTCCCACTTGGGGCATAATGTTGTTTAGCGCTGGCGTTTCTAAGAATGGAAATGGGTGTCATCATGAGTCAGATCCAAAATGTTTATGATTAAAACTTTCATCTATATGACTAAAACTTTGAGCATTGTTTTACGATTATACGTTTTTCATAAACATAACTTCACCTATATCGAGAATTTCAGTTTGAAATAACTTTGAACAAGACAAACAATTTTATATAAAATAGAGTGCTCACACGATGTTGCGGCAAAATAAATTGTAATCGGTAATTTTATGAAGATCGGAGGTCAAAGTGGTTAACATCGACTTGTAGTCGTAAGCAGCTAACAATGTAATTACAAATGCGTTATATTCAAACTGCTTAATAGAATTTAAAATCAAGCTCAAAACTTTTTAAAAGAGGTTAATCTTTAATTCACTTTTATAGGTGTAAAATTCTCGATTTTCATAACATTTGTTTCTTTACAAGTTTAACAAATATTTTATGTAATTTAAGCTTTTGATTTTATTTATTATTTTTATTTTTTATTTTGATATTTTTAACATCAGCGTATTCATTAAGCAATGGAACAGTTGTGGCAAGTAAAACTGAAGTAGAGTTCAATACTACAAATTGGATCGAGGGAAACTAAACCACACATAATCATAAACATGTTTGACACATGATACATAACCAGGAAAGGAAACAAACATACTCTTATGTAACAAGAAAATTAAACCACAATTACAAACATTTTTAACAACGTAACATTTATTTAACTACGACATGCGCTGCTCCTTGTTGCAGTTACTCTCAACTTCACCGCACAAGCTTGATGATAGATCTGAAAGAGTTCAAAAATAAAACCATGGTAGTGATGATTTATTAACAAACTCATGTACAATCTGATTTTACAAAATGGGAGAACAGGGTACCTTATATATTTTGAAGCACATCGAGAATACGCTGCAACTCATTGACAACAATTTCAATTTTCATTCGTTGGGGTGGGGAATCCACACAGCATGATACTCCAATATTAATAGTTGCCGCCAAGCATTCTTCCACTTCCTTTGCATTAGCTTCCGTACTTTGCAACACAATTGCATCATCATCAATAACTTCGATTACATGATCTGGTAATGCCGTGTAAGCAAATTTATGAAGGCTAAGACCTTCATTAAACATGTCATCTGTTGGCATTTTTCCGGTCATCACCTCTAGTAATAATATTCCAAAACTGTAGACGTCCCCACTACTTGTCATCTCGCTCCCGATACCATACTCTACAAATTAAAAACAAATAATTAATTTACAAACTGTAACTGTAAGTAAATATAAGCATCTCGGAATTAAAGTAGAATTACCTGGGGGTGCATAACCAATCGTTCCTTTAACCCCGGTTGAGCTGTTTTGGTTTAAGTCTGTACCAAGTAGTCGAGCTAAACCAAAGTCTCCAACATGAGCCACCATATCATCATCAAGTAGAATGTTACTAGGCTTCAAGTCACCGTGAACAATCGTTGCTTGGCAGCGATTGTGAAGATAGTCAAGGGCGGTTGCAACATCTCTAAGAATATTTATTCTTTGGAGAAGGTTGAGTTTCGATGTATATGCACTTGAATGAAGCCAATCGTGTACATTTCCATTGGGCATAAACTCGTAAACCAAAGCTTTAAAATCGTTGCCTTTAAAATCAACACTTGAACATGAGGTTATAATCTTCAACAGATTACGGTGTCGAATATTCCGCCATGCTTCACATTCTGCTAGAAAACTTTTGTGAGCTCCTCTATTTTGAAGATGTAGAACTTTGACCGCAACAAATCTATCATCGTCAGAATCGAGGATTCCTTTGTAAACAGAGCTGAACCCACCCTCGCCAATCAAATTTGCTATAGAGAATCCATTAGTAGCCTTGAGAAGTTGATTGTATGAAACTTTCAAGAACCGCTCATTCCCTGAAGATTGAGATGGTTGGCTATTGTGTTTCTTCTTACACAAACGATGCACACAAAATAATACAATGAGCAACATCGGTGCAATCAAAATGACTAGCACGAAGAAAGGAAACTTTTTTTTCTTACTACCCTTCTCCTTGCATTTGGGTAATTCAAGTGTAACCAAGCCACCACAAAGCCTATTGTTCCCCACAACCGAAAATGCACTTGCATTTGCAAACACTCCTACAACCGGTACTTCACCCTCAAAGTCATTAAAAGATAGGTTCAAAAATTCTAAGGAAACCCATTTGTCTAAGAATTGGGGAATTTTGCCTGATAAATTATTTTGAGAAATGTCGAGCACCCCCAATCCTCTCAAGGAACTAAATGAAGATGGTATCATGCCTTGAAATATGTTGCCACTTAGGTTTAACATTGTAAGGCTAATACACTCACCAAGGCTACTAGTAATGGTGCCTGACAAATTATTATCAGATAAATAGAGCTCGCTCAACATCTTCAGGTCTTTGATCTCTGATGGAATTGAACTAGACAGGTTGTTTTGAGAAAGATCTAGAAAATAAGTTAGTGATGGAAGTTGAAGAATTTGATAGGGTATTTTTCCAGTGAGTCTATTTTCTGCAAGGTTTAACCCATTAAGTTCTTTACACTTCCCAAGGCTTGATGGAATAACGCCTTCTAATCTGTTGGAATCTAAAAAAAGTTGGATCAACAATGATAAGTTCCCGATGGCATCAGGGATAGGCCCTGAAAATTGATTGCTATATAGACCAAGAACTCGTACATTTTGAAGTTTACCAATGGTAGTGGGGATTTTTCCTTTGAATCGATTAGCTCCTAAATGTAATTTTGTCAAGCCAACTAGACTACCTATACTTGAAGGGAGGTTTCCAAATAATTGATTTTGTCCTAAATTTAGAATGTTGAGTTGATCAGAAAGATTACCTATTGATATGGGAAGCACTCCAGCAAGGTTGCAATTATAAAGATTCAAAATTACTAACGTGGTGCAATTTTTCAAAGAATCAATAAACCTCATGTCGTCAGCTTCTCCCGGTCCATGGAAGTTGTTTCCCTCTAAGACAATATCATTAATATCTCTTAGTTTTGAACAATCGATCGTCAACTTCCCACTAAAATTGTTGTTACTCATTTCAAGAATTCCTAATTTAGAACAATTAGAAATAGAAGGTGGAAGAACTCCGGTCAGTTCGTTATCCCTTAACTGAAGCCACTCTAGATTTGGGAGCATCTCACCAATTCCTGAAGGAAGACTACCAATGAGGTGATTTTCAGCTAAGGAAAAATCAACTAGGAGTGAGAGGTTGAAAATGGAATGAGGGATGCTTCCATATAAGTTGCAGCCACCAGAGTTAAATTCTGTCAAGCTTTTCCAAAGACCCAAGGTATCTGGAATGCTCCCACCAAACGGGTTAGCGACAGCAGAGAACTCTTTCATTGATGTGATATTTCCCAAGAAAGGTGGGATTCCACCTGTCAACATATTGTTGCTAATTACAACAGAAGAAAGTTTCGAGAGTAAACTCATCTCCTTGGGTATGCTTCCAGTTAGATTATTTAGAGCGAGGTAAAGCTCTTCGAGGTTAGAACAACCAGACAAATTTGTTGGAATGACTCCACTGAATTTGTTTGTATAAAGAGAAAGACGACGTAGCCTAGATAGACGACCAAGTTCATGAGGAATGTTTCCGTGAAAGCTATTGTTCCCGAGTGAAAGCGTACGGAGGAAGCTAAGGTTTCCTACATGAGGTGACAAAGAGCCTTCTAAGCCTATCGAATACAGTCGTAAAGCAGTCACTCGTTTGTGCCGCTTTCCACATGAAATACCACTCCATTCACAGAAATGAAAGGAACAGTTCCACGAATTTAGAACTTTGTATGGATCTTGGGTGATCTTTGACTTAAATGACAACAACGCGTGATAATCAGTCTCATTACCGCCATAAGAAGCATAGACGGTGGCGGAAGTAAGAAAAGTTAACGCGAGACTGTAAAAAAGAAAAGAAATACGAGAGGAAGATGATAAGTGAATTATTGCCTGTGGTGACTTCATTTTTGAAAGTTAACTTAAAGTTATAAGAACAAGTATTGGCCTTTTATCCTTAGTTTTTGCATGTTAACAGATTGTGACATGCACTGGTGAAATGAATGGCTTCCACAAATTCCTTATCATCTTGACCAAGACATTTCATTAACTAAATCATCATAAATTTCTTGACTATTTTGCTGTTGAGATAGATATATAGTGCAAGCCTCAAAGTCAAAGATGCTGATATTTTCTAACTTTATTGTTTGCCGTTCATGACACGCAAATTGTGAAGAGGATGCCATCAAATTCCTTATCAGCTTGAGCAAGACAAAAGTTGTATAAATCACCGGAGACTTTTAAGAAGACTTGGGATAGGGAAGACTTATAACACCAATAATGCAACCTGTGGTCTATCATCCACACATTTCTTCTCAGCGTGACCAAGACAATTTGACTGATAATAGCTATTTTCCATTTATAATTATCACATGAGACTTTTAAGAAGACTTGGTATGGAAGACTACACTTATATTGCATAGTTGCAGGTGTAATTATAAAAATGTAGAATGAAGTAAAAGCTAATCACATCTTTCATTAGCGTGTTTCAAATACGAGCATTCAAACAAGCCTCTTCCTCGCCTAGATAAAATAATGAGCTGTTGGCATCGAACACTTTGTCACCTTCTTCCGCAGCAGATGTTGACCTTGAAGCTCTAACTGGTCCAGATGGATACATTTTGGATGGCAAAGGGGCCGGATTGGGCCAGCGAGAATCATCTGTTAGTGTTAACAGGTTCCAAAAGCAGTCAATACAACTACCCAACACTAGTACAGATGGCTCTTTCGACCCATTTTACTTATGAGTGGTAAATAAAATAGTAACCTGGAGAAAAAAAGGGTGCCCAGTACATAGAACCCTTCAATTTCTAATAATTTTAATGATATCAGATATATTGAACTTTTGTACTCATAATTAACATACTGACTACTTGTTAACGAAGAGTACCCAAAAAAATTATACAAATTTTCATTATTTTACAGAGCTGCAACAAGCCCCTTGGAGCCCTTTTTTTGGCTACATCGACCCATATAATATGGTTCACTTCAGGTTATGTTAAAAAGATATAAACATAGCTTAAAAAACAGGTCCAACATGCCGGTCTGGTCTTTCACAGCTTAAAATTCAGGTCCTACATGTCAGTTCGGGCTGCGTAAAAAATACTACGTATAAAAATAAAAAATAGCTTAAAATGGGTCAGTTGGGGTTATTTCAATTAAAAAAGGTAAATATGGCATATTAATCATTTGTAGAACTTGATGACAAAAACTTTCAAAATACCCAAACGCTACATACCATGCGTCATCCTGTTTATCTTTTCTATTCTATGACGAGATGATGGGTCACGATCATCCTAAAACATTGTTGTTCCTTTTAGAGTGATTACAACTTATTAAACTAAGTTTAATCTCTCTCCATGTAATTTGATGTGGTGTTTAAACAATTTATAGCAAGAATACTTAAATCAGTTTAAACACAAAGAACACAAAAAAGTTTTTCAACGTTTAAAACTTTTATTGCATGTTTATCAAAGAACGGCGCCAGAAACCTAACCCTAAAGACGCCACCCTCCATTCATTTCTTCGATTCCCAGCCTCTCAGATGGGCAGAACAGAAACTACATCCGGCCCTCACTGTCTCTACAATCAAAAATCCCCTTGTTGCTGAACTTAGCTTGAAGAATGGCCGATATCTATCTTGGTCCCAACTCTTCAAAGATTTAAAGCCAACTTTACCTGTTTTCATGTAAATTGGTTAAAACCCCTTCTTTGTTATTTCTGTTATTTTTCATGTGAAGGTATAGGGATAATCATGTGAATATCTAGACCGGCTTATATAGCAAATTTGTTCACATTTTATGTCAGTTTTCATGTATCGTGTATCATAATGCAAGTGGATGTTGCTTATCAGCCTATTGTTTCTGTTACAGTTCTTAGGGACCTTTGGCGGAATAGGCACGGCCAGTTTGTTAGCACCACTGTTAACATCAGCGCTTCCAACTACTTTAGAAGATCTTCTTGCTCTTGGTATTTGCTCTGCTGGCGGGTAATACAGTTTACTAAAGCTGTCAGTATATTCCGTTACTATCTTTCATATAACATTCCAGATTCTAGAAATGAATTCTTATTTTCAGACTATGGTGGCAACTTCGACCTATTTTCAGACAAATGAACTGATATTTGTTGATGTCTCATATTAAACATAACTCCTATTTATCGATAATCAAAATACTCGAAACTTCTTCTGTTCCGGGCCAAGTGAACCCCAGTGTCCGAAAATGACCCATTTTTTGGTATCTAATTTGACCTCTCTTTCTGACAGTTACATAGCTGTTGCAAATTTCCCAGTTCGTAGGCAAAAAGTGGTTGATAAAGTAAAAAGGACAGCTAATAGTTTAGCACGCCAACTCGAAGAAGCAATGCAGAGAGATCTTTTGGAGACAACGGAGAGTCTTGAAAACTACGTTAAGTTTGTGGGTAAGCCTTACCAAGATTTGGCACAAAGTAGATTAGATGAACTTGTGAAGGCTCAAGGTGAATTGACAAAAATGGAGGAAAGAGTTAAAACATTACAAATCGAAGTTCAAAATCTTCGTATGTCATAAATAGGATGAACTTATAGCAAACCCTTTTGAAGAACATTCATATAATTATACATGGATATCTTGTCTGTTGTATGGCCTCGTGTATTGTAAATGGAACTTTGGTATAAGCTAATAAATTTTATTCATTTTTACTGTGGTTTTCCATTAGTTTTCTTGATAAGTTAGTTTGGATTAAGTTGTTGTGTTAACTTAGTACAATGTCCCAGTTCTGCAAACATTAATCCATGCGGCGAATCATTTGTAGCCTTTTTGTTATTAAGAGTCGATCAAGGTTATATAAGCTTACCTGTGAGTGTGTACCGATCCACAAAATAACAAGGCGATTTTTACATCATTAGATTATTCAGTAGAGTAGTAGACGATGAAGTATAATGTATAAGCACTATGTACGAAAGTATAGGCAACAGTGGATAAACAATAGAACCTTTATTCAGATCTAAGCTGCAATAGTCAGCTTAGATTAATAGTATCCAAATGTTATAAGATTAGATTAATGTCAATGAGACAATAATCATATGAATGTAAAGACAAGACAAGATCGTTGAAATGATCTAAGAAGAAGTTATAAGAGTGTGATACAAAAGATCGCACACTCAGTGTGTGTAACCCTAGATAAGGGACTTATTAAATAGGAGATTATGTTTCACTAAGACCCTCTAACGGCTAGTAGTGACTCATCGCCAGAAACGAAGAAAGGCTTCAGCAGAAATGAGATTCTTGGAACTATAAATCTTTAATCCTTTGTCCGAGTTAAACCCCGTAGTTAATCCCGCAATAAGCCACAACTAGAAGGCCATTAGCAATTGATAGAATGATATGTTTGCCACAAAGTTACCAACCCAAAATTTAACATTCCCCTTAATCGATGAGCAAACATATCAAACAATATCAATTTTCACACAAAATTTATGCCGATAGATGTGGAGGTTCTTTGTGAGTATGTCTGCAGTTTGGTTTGAAGAGCCAATCTTTTAGCATTTATAACACCTCTAGCAATTTTTTCCCCGATGAAGTGAACATCAATTTCAAAGTGTTTTGATCTTTCATGGAAAACAGATTGACAAGAAGTTGTAAAGCGATTTGTTATCACAAAAAGATTAACAGGAAGGTTGATATCAACTTTTAGATCTTTTAGATTTTCGAATCCAATGATTTCACAAGCAATGCAGAGACATAGATCTATACTGCTTCGTGGAAGATTTTGAAAGAGTATTTTGTTTTTACTTTTCCACGAGATTAAACAATCATTAAAGAAAACACAATAGCTCGTGATGATTTCCGGTTTTCTTACATTTGGCCCAATCAAGATCACTATATCCTTCAAGATGATTTTCGAGTTCTTTGAAATTGTACCTTAGACCTTTTCCGGAGCTCCTTTTAGATACCTCGGAACATTGAGGCACATTCCAAATGAGATTTCAAGGAGAATGCATATATTGTGCCGCATAATGAACCGAGTATGAGATGTCCGGTCTTGTATGGGTGAGGTAGATAAGTTTCCCAAGAAGCTTCGATAACCAATGATGTTGACAAGTAAGGGTCATCATCGGTGGGAATGTATGGAAGTCTGAGTTGGGTTCCATAGGAGTGGACACAGGTTTGCACCCAAGAAGACCAAATTCTTTGAGGAGTTCAAGACAAGATTTTCTTTGAGAAAGACAAATGTCGTCCCGCTTTTAAAACCTCAATGCCAAGAAAATATTTTAGATTTCCCAAGTCTTTGATATGAAATTTGGATTTTAGAAACTCTTTAAAAGATTTATCTCATCAATACGCTTCGATGAAGGACAATATCATCCACATAAACAAGCGAGCAATAAACTTGTTATTCTCTGTTTTGGTGAAAAGGAGTGATCATTAATGATTGAACAAAGTTATTTTCTTTTAAAACACCGACAAGTTTTCATTCCATTTCACGGGAGCTTGTTTTAGGCCATATAGAGACTTGACAAGTTTACAAACTTTATTTTTATTGTTCTCATTACTGAACCCCTGGGAATGGTCATATAGATATCCTCATCAAGATCTCCATACAAGAAAGCATTGTTAACATCAAGTTGAAAAAGAGGCCATTTGTTTTTTGACTAAGGCAATAAGACATCTAACGGTGGACATTTTCACAACAGGGAAAAAGTTTCATCATAGTCTATTCCTTCCTTTGGTTGTAGCCTTTAACAACTAATCTAGCCTTGTATCTATCAACTTCACCATTGGCTTTATATTTGATTTTAAAATCCATTTGTAACCAATGGGAGTTCTATTAGGAGGTAAACCAGTTATATCCCAAGCATGGTTTTCATTTAGGGCCTCAATTTAATTCATAGCATCTACCCAATTACTATCAAGGATAGCTTCTTCATAATGTAGGTTCAATACTTTATTAAGACTAGAAGCAAAGCAATAATTATCCTTGTTAAGATTAGAGTAATTAACAACTTTTTCAACCCCATATTTGACTTTTCCTTCAACAATAAAGTCATTTAGATTTACGGGCAACTTAGAGACTCTAGTTGACCTTCTAGCGATAGTGGTGGCAAGCCTCTTTCTTGTTCGCAGAATCGGATGAAGTATCGCAGAATCGAAGATGCATCGCAGGATGTGATTCATGTGATATGTTGCCCTCGTGGTGTGTATTATCATCTATAGATGTTGCAACCGGTTCATCAATCCTAGTAGGATGACTTACCACCGTGCTATCATCATAGGATGTCACTCTCCTTCATCATTGGGACTTGTTTGTGAGTCAAAGAAATTTTTGTGGTTTAAATCTTTAGGCACATAAGTTTCAACAAAAGGTTTTGACACGTAGTTTTCATTTTGAATGGAAACACAGTTTCATAAAATTTGACATCTCTGGAATAAAAGATATTTTTGTTTCTAGGCTCAAGAGTTTATAACCTTTTTTTCATTTGAGTAACCAATAAGAACACTTTTTCGGACCTACTACCAAATTTGTCGAGATGTTGAGAATAGTGGCATAGCATAAGCAACCAAAGACTCTAAGGAGAGAGAGTGAAGGGTCATGCCCATACACAAAGAAGAAGGGGACTTGCAGACAGAATCAAGAGGCAACTGCTTATGACATAAGCAAGAAGTTAGAACACATTCAGCCAAAGATATAAAGGTAATTCCCTCAAACATAAGGGATCTAGCAACATTAAGGAGATGCCTATGTTTCCTTTCTCAATGCCATTTTGTTGTGGTGTATAAACACAAGAGGTTTGATGTAGAATTCCTTTTCATGAAAGAATTGTTGAAGTTTATTATTGACAAATTATGTCCCATTATCACTTCTAAAAACTTTGACATTGTGTTCAAATTGATTTGATAGCATATGAGTAAAGTTAGCAATGGAAACATAAACATCATCCTTCCCCTTAAGCATATAGACCCACACCGCCTCGAATAGTCATCAACTATGGTTAAAAATATTTATAACCATCTCTGCTAGTGATTTTATATGGTCCCCAAACATCAAGGTGAACAAGTTGACCAATTTTTGTGGATTTATGTTCACTTAAAGGAAATGGTTCTGGTTTGTTTAGCTTTATTACAAGTATCACAGAGATGATCGGCCGGATGAACTATCAAATTTAAGAGTGGGTTTAAGTATGTGTAGGACTTGGTCGAGAGGATGACCAAGTCTTTGATGCCAGAGATTCTTAGAGACATGACAAACAGATATGCAGTTGTTAGAAGTAATCTTACATGTAGAGTCTATATCAAATATATATAATCCATTGTATTGTTTACCAATCCCCACAATCCTTTTTGATGTAAATCAGATATAGCAATTAGATTCATTAAACCCAACAAACATCTTATTGTCTCTAGCAATCTTATGAACAGATAGTAAACTAACATTGTATTCGGGAACAACAAGAACATCAAAAGAGTTAGGTCATTATTGACCTTTAGATCACCAATTTTAGTAATTAAGGCCCGAGTACCATTGGGATGTCCAACAGTTAAGCCAAGATTTGAAATGTTAACAACATTGATTAAAAAATTTCGAGACACACGTCATGTGTCGATTTGCACCAGAATCAACAATCCAACCTAGACCGATGTTTCGGATAAGGTTTTAGTGTTGTTGTTAAAAACTTGTTGAAGTTTACATTAAACTTGACACTCGCCATTAAAGAAGGTTCCCGAAAAATTTTTACCGCCAAGTTGGCATTTGCAGATGACACATTGTTGTCATTGAGGAGACTCATAAGTCTCGAGAGTCATTCATTAGACAAGGAGACAGGAGAGTTGCTAGCACTATTATCGGTGACACAATTGGTTTCAAAGAAACATTGTTATTCTTCTTTGAAAGGTTTACCATTAAAATTTCTTTTAACATATCCAAAGAGATACCCAACAAGGTCATAACATCTATCAACAAGATGACCGTGTTTTTGCAATTAGTACATTTGAGGTTCATGTTTGGTCCTCTGCTATTAGAGTTGTTACCATTATTAAAACCAGACACTTTGTTATTAAAACCTCTTTTGTTATCAAAAATTTTCCAACATCGAAGTTTTGCAAGAAAAGTCGTAGCATTTGGTTTAGCGAGCTATTCCCGGATGAGACGTTTCGTGAGATTCTTCTCCGAGACAACAGAGAAAGCAGCTTTGACATTAGGTAAAGGATCTCGTTAAAATATTGCTTCGATGGGAACATAGGAGTCATCAAGACCCATAAGAAATTGCATTAACTTGATTAGTCGATTGTGTCTTTCAAAATGTTTTTTGACCTCACAAGTGCAGGGAGGCAAGTCGATCATACAATCAAATTGTTTCCATAAAGAGTTAAGATTGTTATAGTAATCAGCAAGAGAGGACCCATTTTGACTAAGAGAATTTATGTTTTGTGCAAATTAAAAATATTTGAACCATCAACTTTATCATAGGTATCTTTAAGATCATTCCACATTTCATAAGCGCTTTAGAATAAATAGCACCAAAGAATAATTCAGTGAGAGAGTTGAGGATCCAAGTGACCACAACAGAGTTACAAGTATCCCATCGATTAGCAAGACGGGGTTAGAATCATTTCTTATGCAAGTACCATCAATAAACCCCAACTTGTTATGGTTCCTTAAGGCAAATGTCATGGCCATATTCCATATTTTATAATTTTCGGCCCAGTGAGTTTAACAGAATAATGGGAGTACCATTGGTGTTATTGGGTGTAAATACAAAGCATCACCAAAGGATAAGCTTTTCTCAGTGGAACCACCACCACCAACATTATCATCACCAATAGCCATAATATAAACAATAAGACAGAGATAATAAGACAGACAGAGAACCCAGACAGATATAATAATAAGAGTAGATAGACAAGTAAATAAGACTTAGCAATAAGAACTAACAAGCACCAAGCCTGTGGACTAGGGTAAACCAGAGCAGGTATTCGTACCACTCAAGGTGGCAGATCAAGATGTTAGTCTACCCGTTTGCACCCACAGAGACTTAAGTACTGTATGTTTAAAGAGAAGATAAGACTTAGACTTACAGAGAAATATGCAGCGGAAGAACAAATCACAATTACCCTAGATTCACTTAGTCTAGGGTAGATTGTAAACAGAAGATAACCAGTGATTACGCCAATAGCAATAACCCCAAACCACACCTTTGTTGCCAAAGAGAATCAATGAGCCTGTAGCTCTGATACCATGTACGAAAGTATAGGCAACAGTGGATAAACAATAGAACCTTTATTCAGATCTAAGCTGCAATAGTCAGCTTAGATTAATAGTATCCAAATGTTACAAGATTAGATTAATGTCAATGAGACAATAATCATATGAATGTAAAGACAAGACAAGATCGTTGAAATGATCTAAGAGAAGAGAAGAGTGTGATACAAAAGACTCCACACTCAAGTGTGTGTAACCCTAGATAAGGGGACTTATTAAATAGGAGATTATGTTTCACTAAGACCCCTCTAACGGCTAGTAGTGACTCATCAGCAGAAACGAAGAAAGGCTTCAGCAGAAATGAGATTCTTGGAACTATAAATCTTTAATCCTTTGTCCAGGTTAAACCCCTGTAGTTAATCCTGCAATAAGCCACAACTAGAAGGCCATTAGCAATTGATAGAATGATATGTTTGCCACAGGTTACCAACCCAAAATTTAACACACTAAGTGACAAAACGCCATCCTAAACAAATATACTTCTGTAGTGGCAAGTAATATCAATTGGCACAAATCATCCTTGCCTGAATATATGCTTGTGAAAAATGTCAGATCTTAAAGTCTTATAGACTTATAGTACTTCACTAATTCATGACATAAGAAAGATTGCACTTTTGAAAATGGTTCACCTTTTGAAAGTTGCTCCTGCTGTTTAATATGTATAAAGATCGACACATATAATGGTTATTTTATCTCCCTTTATCTCAACTTTTCAATTTGTCATGTGTTTATTAAGCATCATTTTAGGCACACTAACCCATTTTCCTTGAAAATTATGTCTTAAGGAGGTATTTGATTGCTTATATTTTTTTTGCTTCTCTTATGTGTACACATTTATATTAAAAAAAAAATGCTTTTGCTTGAAGAAAAGGAAAAAAAGCTGCTATTTTTAGAAATCTTATTTGAGATTGACTTTAGAATTTTTTTAAAGAAGAGTAGTGCTATTTAGACTTACAACACAAGCCTAAATACATGTCTAATGCATTAATTATTTGTACAATTGTACTTATGTATTTTCTCTCTCCAAATTATCAACAATCATTTTTTGAAATTAACCAATCAAATCATTAAGTAAATTTGTAAACATAATTAGTAGGCACAAGAATCATTTTTCTTTTTAAAAATTGGGGTAATTACATATATCCCCATTAAAACTATACTAATTACATATATCCCCACTCAAATTTTATAATTACAAATATACCCAGTTTAATACATCTAATTATCATATATACCCATATTATATATTTTTATATGAAGATATCTGACATATGACTATTACAACATTTTCAATTCATCTTCAAGTAACATTTCACAACATAAATTAACGTTTCATGAGCTTTAGTTTCTTTAAAATTTTCCCACGCGCAGATAAAACCAAATATTTTATAGAGAACACAATATTGAAGTCAACCTAAAGAAAATAATCATGGATAACAACTCCAAATCTACATAGTAAAAAATCAAACCTACAAATCGTTTCCTCTAAAAAAACTTACAGAAAAACAACCTTAGAAAACAAATTGTGTTTTTATTTTTGTTTAGTGGTTCATATACCTTGTGTTCATATGCATAATCAATATTTTCTTGTAACGTTCATATACATAGGCAATTTTTTTATATTAATTCGAAATTAATTGTCAACATCAATGATTGTCTGGTAACGTACATATACATAAGCAATTTTTTGATATTAATTGTTCAACTCTTGATTAATTGAGAAAGTAAAATTGATTGATAGGGGATACAGGGTTAAAAAAATTATGAATTGACTTCTAATTTGAAGAAATATATAAGGGATTAAGGGTACAATTGTCTTAGAATGGAGTTTATGAGAATTGGGTATATATGTAATTATAAAATTTGGGTGGGGAAATATGTAATTAGTAACCTTATAATGGGGATATATGTAATTCTTCCTTAAAATTTATGTCAGCGCCACCCCATCTGCTCTCCTGTCACCCTTTGACCACTTGTTACATCCGTAGTCGTCGCTATATTACTTACAATTTACTTATACATAAATTGATTAGACATCATCATTGTCCTCATTACAACAACAACAAATATCCAATCCTTCCAAAGGAGAATATGAAGTAAATATGGACAGCTTGTAGATGTATTACTTCATATGGTATTTCTTGTAAATATGATTAAAGAATAATATAGACAATACACACTTAATCACTATTAAATGGATTGTCATCTAAAAAGCCTCTAATCAACCTCATTAGATCTAATCTAATCTACTTTTATTTCACATGGCTGCCAAACATTTTTAAGCTAAGGTTATGTTTTCATATGATGAACTGGTCTTGAAATTTGAAATTTGGGTTTGGGGCTAAGGCTTTTATATATGTCAAGTTGAAATTTATATTTTTTAGACTTGTTTGGCAAATGGGAAATTTGGGGATAGGGCTTTTATTATGTTAGAGTTGAAATTTGTATTTTGTAGACTTTTTTGGCAAATAGTAGGTGGGGTTATTATTGCAAAATTCATCGAAAATGATATAATTAAATGAGTTTTATGGTATATGTTAGATATTTTGTGGGTAAATATGTAATTTATTGTTCATAAGCCGGGTTAAAGTTTTAGCCCTTTTATGGGGCTAAAGTTTTAAGCCCCTTTAGGGCTAAAGTTTTAAGCCCTTTTAGGGGCTTATGATTTCATAAGCCCGCATGTCAAATAAGACTTATTTTATAAGCCGGCTTATTTTAGAAGCCCAAGCCCTATAAGTCCCCCATAAGCCCCTCCCAAAACACACCCTAAGTGTAATAGAGTTGTATTTGATGCGTTGTCCCTTATGACCATGCGCGGTCCTTATAAACCACCAACAATCAGACGCATTGTCCCCTGAGAAGTAGGTTGTGCGCAAAACCAACCTGTTAAGTTACTTGTGTTGTGATGTTGGTTTTTGCGAGTTATATTTGTGTATAAGTAAGGTATGTGTTTGTGGTCATATTACACTTTTTTGATGTTGATGTTGGTGGTAGAGTGAAAAACTGATGTTACGTTGAGTTGGAGATGATAATTTACACCCTGCCTAATGTATTACTTATTCCATTTCTTGTTCACCAACAAAAAACACACTATGGGTGTTGATCGGTTCGGTTATCGATTTTTTCGGTTTGTTCGTTTCGGTTAATTCGGTTAATTTTTTTTTAGGTCAACCCGAGAACCGAACCGAACCAAATTCAAATTCGGTTTTCGGTTCGGTTCGGTTGAATTCTAATTCGGTTCGGTTCTTGGGTTGACCCGAATAACCCGAATTTCACTATTTTTTTAAAAAAATTAATAATTACATACATATATAGCAAAAAAATATATTTCAACCATAAAAAGTGTTTTATTATATTATGATAACCTTTTAATAGTATTTATTTATATATAATATACATAAAAATATATAACTATATATATAAATATATAAAAAATATATATATTTACATGAATTCGGTTTTCGATTCGGTTTTGGTTCAAACTACCAAACCCATAACCAACCCGAGAACCGAATTAGTAGTTCCGTTCGGTTCGGTTTTAGCAAATTCGATTGATTCTTAGTTCGGTTCGATTTCGGTTTTCGGTTTATTCGGTCTTTTCGGTTTTTTTCACTCTCCCCTAAAACACACAGTTCAAAAGCCCAAACCCAAACAACTTTCCTGGCCCATCATCCTTTAATTCTACAAAGCCCAAACCCAATTTCAGGTACTCATTCAACACCACCATGCTCCGGTTAGCTCGCCGGTCACTCACCGCCGTCCGTCACTTCACAGCAGCAACTCTACCGGAACCTCCACGTGTGACGACCAGGAACAGCGGAGGTAGAGACACGTTAGGTAGGAGACTATTAAGTCTAGTATACACAAAACGAAGCGCAGTTATAGCAGTTAAGAAATGGAAGGAAGAAGGACACGTGGTGCAAAAGTATGAACTTAATCGTATTGTTCGCGAGCTGAGGAAACTTAAACGCTACAAACATGCCCTTGAGGTATTAATTAATTTTTCTGAGTTTCGTTTAGTTAAAATTTGTGTAGATTATATATTAAGGGGTGTTCACTAAACGCTCTTGCAATTTAAGGGAGTGTTTGTTTCGGCTTATATAACGGGCTTATGGCTTATTTGGTTTTCGGCTTTACATAAACTCACTTTTTGTGGCTTATTTTGAAACTTTTTGGCTTATATAAGCAGTAAGCTTATCATGACATGGTAAGCTTATATAAGCCGAAGAGTTTCAAAATAAGCCACAAAAAGTGAGTTTATGAAACGTAAGCCCAAAACCAAATAAGCCATAAGCCCGCTATATAAGCCGAAACAAATAACCCCTAATTAATCAAATAGCAGCTTATGATAAGCTACAAATTGAGAGTTTCCATCAAAACTACTTGCAGAAACGTGAATGGGTAAACGGTGTTCCCATGGCCGTTTCCGACACTTTGGGGACACCTTATTACACCTTGGAGATGGGTAAATGATCCCAAACACTCTCAGTAATTTCTAGCTATATGAAATTGCAGTAAGGATATAAAGGGTTTTAATAGCCACCCCATTAGGGTCGAGTGATTAGTTTTTAATAGGCAGTCTAGGAGTAGTTTCAACAAAAATGGTTTTGAATCTTTTGATTATCTGGTTATCACAACAAGAGCGAATCCAAACATCTGTTTTGTTACAACCGTTTATGTATCACATAGTATTATATGATCACTTTTAAAATGCATTGATAAGCACAATAGAAGAACGTTAGTGTCGACTTTTCAATTACATTACCAGGTTAACATGCCCAAATCACAATGTTAGCTAATTACTTACACTTCATCCTAATTTGATCACTTGGATGTTTGGGAAAAGCCATCTAACTTCCGAAAAACCATAAAACACCTTAGCATTTATATATTCAAATCAAAATTCCCCAAGACAATCAATTTCGAGAAGGATAATTGTTTTGTTGAGGAAATTTAGAGTCCGATGATCAAGTAATATCTGATATTTAATACCGGACATCATGTAAAATTTTAGTCATGGAAGTTGTGACTTTTGAAAATATATTTAATTTGAATCTAAGATCATGACCGTGATTATGAAGGATGTGACGAGAAGATATTTTGACTAGAAAGTATGAAAATTTATCTAGACTGTTTGATAATAAGGTTCTCATGAAAGTATGAAACATAGGTATATAAACATGGTGAATAGAAAGGACTTATATAGTACACGAATTTTGCTGGTATAGGTGTCAAATTGATCGGGTTGCCGGGTTGGGTATAGGGTCAAAACAGTTAATTTTTAAAGGTGGGTCAAAATGGTGGTAACCAGGTCAACCTGATCCGTCAAAATTGTCTTTCTTCGTGTTGCGTCTCATTAATAGTTTTTGTGGATTATATAATAGATTATGTTTATTACATAGTGGTTACGTTTTTATGATTGAAGCAATTTTACAAGGTTCTAAAAGACGTGTATTTTCTCGGGGGGACTTGTAAAGTTCAACTTGTCCTTTTTAGCTAGGTTGTTGGTTTGCCCATTTCGACCCGTTATCAGTAAACTTTAACTCAAATAGATAGTTTCACTTACACAGGTCGATATGACCACCTCCACTTTTGAACTTTATTAAATCTCATTAACAAAGCTTATGTCTTGTAATAAAGACCAACTAATAGTATTTGGTTTATTCTTCAGATTTGTGAATGGATGACAATGCAACAGGATATTAAACTATTAGAAGGCGATTACGCAGTCCATTTAGACCTTATCTCAAAAATCCGTGGTATAAACAGTGCCGAGAAATTTTTGTGGATCTTCCCGATCTAATGAAAGGCCCACTAACATGTACATCCCTTCTACACAACTACGTCCAACATAAAGATACAACAAAAGCCAAAGCTTTATTGGAAAAAATGAAAGAATGCAATTTCCTAAAATACCCTCTCCCCTTTAACCACATGATGTCACTTTACATCTCAAATGGGCAGTTCGAAAAGGTTCCGGAATTACTTCATGAGTTAAAGAAAAACACTTCACCTGATATCGTTACTTACAATCTATTGTTAACTGCATGTAGCTTACGGGGTGATACCGGTGACTTAATTGCGGCAGAAAAGATTTTTCTTGAGCTTAAGAAGACGAAGGTGGACCCCGATTGGGTAACGTTTAGTCTTTTAACGAGTATTTATATTAAAAATTCACGGTTTGAAGATGCGTTATTGAGTGTTAAAGAAATGGAAAAACGTGTTTCGCGAAAAATCCGTTTTGGATATTGTTCGGTTATTAGTCTTTATGCGGGGCTCGGGAAAACGGAAGATGTTCATCGGATATGGAAAAAGATGAAATCACTTTTCCGTAAATTAAATGATGCAGAATATAATTGTATGATATCGTCGTTGATAAAACTTAATGCATTAGAGGAAGCGGAAAATTTATATACCGAATGGGAATCGGTTTCGGTGACCGGTGATACGCGGATCCCGAATTTGATCCTCGCGGGTTACATTAATAGACATGAGATGACAGTGGCGGAAATGTTTTTTCATAAACGGATGTTGGATAAAAACATTGTCCCGAGTTACACATCGTGGGAGCTTCTAACATACGGTTATTTACATAAGAAAGAAATGAATAAAGTTTTGGAATGTTTTAAGAAAGCGATAAGTTCGGTGAAGAAGTGGGACCCAAATGAAAAATTCGTCCGAGAGGTGTATAAATTGCTTGAAGAGTATGGTAACACAGATGGTGCAGAAGAAGTTTTATCGACACTTCGTAAGGCGGGTTATGTGACTACGGAGGTATATAACTTGGTTCTTAGAACGTATGTCAAAGCGGGTAAAATGCCTTTAATTGTAGCTGAGCGGATGAAGAAGGATAAAGTATTGTTGAATGACGAAACACATGAACTCCTTAAGGTAACGAGTAAAATGTGTATTAGTGAAGTTTCGTCATATCTTTCGTAAGAAAATGGGATTGATTTTGACGAGTTAGCGTATTTTTAACCCAAGTTTACAGATTTGTATTCCTTAAATTGTTGTCCAAATTGGTGGATATTATATATCAAAAAATGTCATTTGTTAATATCCGTTTGTAACTTTGTTACTTTATAGTTCAGCTCAAGACTAGTAAAAACAATATGGATAATCCATTTCATATCAGTTTATTAGAGTTTATAGTGATGTCTCTGCGATGGTAGTCATCGGAGACATGCAGCATGAAGCCGGGATCATGAGTTTAAATCATGTCCACGTATTATGTGACGTTACGTGAATTACTTCTCTGCATTGACCGTGGTGGTGACTGATGAGACTTGATTTCCTTTTTTTACATTGGTATGATTTAATATGTTATATATAGTGCAAATTATACCCACACAGTCATAGTCGAATAGCTATGTTTAAGGTATTATGGCATGTCGATTGTTTGTATCAAACTTGTGAAAGAGGCATGCCACGCTTGGTGCGTTGTTATGTGTGTAAGAGCAAAAGAGGAGGGGAGCGGTGGGAGTTACCACCGATTGAAATGGAAGTGGTGATGGTGTACTTTATTTGTGTGTGTTGCGGGCGTGTATATGTGTTTAAGTGAAGCATAAATATCTCATTGAGGAAGGTGGGTGAAAATTAGGAGGTAAAAATGGTGGAAAGAAAAGATGATGTTGTGACCTTCCGGTTACCCCTTCATTCACTCTAATAATAAACCATCATTTACTTTTAAGTACTTTTTTAATTTTTGGTACAAAAGTGAATTATATTAAAATGAGTAAAGTCCTAAAAACATCCTTGTGGTTTCTCGTTCTTATTGGTTACGTCACTAAACTTTTTGGCACAAAATCATCCTCCTAAGAAAGTAAAGTTGGACAAATCATCCTCCGTTAGCAAATTCGGTTAATAAGGACTAACGGTGCAAATTTTTCTCCGTTATCTGCCACGTGTCATCGGGTCGGATCAATGAGCGGGTCGGGTTGCCACGTGGACCAATGAGGTGGTGCCACGTGGCATTGGTAAGTAAAGTCACAAAACATCCGTGGTTTTGCGCCGTTCATGTTGGTTACATCCCTAACGATTTTGTCACCCCGGATTCGAACCAAGGTCATTTGGGTGGAAGCAAAGCTTTGCCCAAATGGGCTAGGCATAGCTTCAAGTATGTTTCCTTAAATTTAATACATAACCCTTACTTAAAGTGAAGTTCAATTCATTATTATTAAAGGTTCAATTTAAATTTTGGCGTATTAATTTATGGAGTTATATTGACTGTAAAAAATAATAAGTATACGTCGGACTCGTTTTTCGTGCTCTTTCCAATGGTATGCTCGGGAATTTTTCGACTTCGTTTGAACCTCAAAAATGCGAAAATCATCGTTTTTCTTTGTTTTGCATTTTCGAGGTCCAAACCAAGTTGAAAAATTCCCAGCTCTACCGTCGAACTCGTTTTTCGTGCTCTTTCTAATGGTATGCTCGGGAATTTTTCGACTTGGTTTGGACCTCGAAAATGCAAAACAAAGAAAAACGGTAATTTTCGCATTTTCGAGGTTCAAACTAAGTCAAAAATTCCCGAGCATACCATTAGAAAGAGCACGAAAAACGAGTCCGACAGATATACTGGGAATTTTTTCGACTTGGTTTGGACCTCGAAGATGCAAAACAAAGAAAAACGATGATTTTGCATTTTCGAGGTTCAAACTAAGTCAAAAATTCCCGAGCATACCATTAGAAATAGCACGAAAAATGAGTCCGACGGTATGCTCGGGAGTTTTTCGACTTGGTTTGGACCTCGAAAATGCAAAACAAAGAAAAACGGTAATTTTCGCATTTTCGAGGTTCAAACTAAGTCAAAAATTTCGAGCATACCATTAGAAAGAGCACGAAAAAGCGAGTCCGACGGTATATCTGGAATTTTTCGACTTGGTTTGGACCTCGAAGATGCAAAACAAAGAAAAGCGATGATTTTGCATTTTCGAGGTTCAAACTAAGTCAAAAATTCCCGAGCATACCATTAGAAAGAGCACGAAAAATGAGTCGACGGTATGCTTGGGAGTTTTTCGACTTGGTTTGGACCTCGAAAATGCAAAACAAAGAAAACGATGATTTTCGCATTTTTGAGGTTCAAACGAAGTCGAAAAATTCCCGAAGCATACCATTGGAAAGAGCAAAAAAACGAGTCCGACGGTATACTTATTTATTTTTTACAATCAATATAACTCCATAAATTAATACGCCAAAGTTTAAATTCAACCTTTAATAATAATGAATTCGCTTTTCACTTTAGTAAGTTATGATTAAATTTAAGGAAACATACTTGTTATGCCTAGCCAGGTTGGGCAAAGCTTTGCTTCCCACCCAAATGACCTTGGTTCGAATCCGTGGGGTGACAAAATCGTTAGGATGTAACAAGTAGAACGGCGCAAAACCACGCGATGTTTTGGTGACTTTACTTACCAATGCCACGTGGCACCACCTCATTGGTCCACGTGGCAACCCGACCTGCTCATTGATCCGACGATGACACGTGGCGATAACGGAGAAAATTTGCACCGTTAGTCCTTATTAACTGAATTTGCTAACGGAGGATGTATTTGTGCCAACTTTACTAACGGAGGATGATTTTGTGCCAAAAAGTTTAGGATGTAACCAACAAGAACGGGCAAACCATGTGGATGTTTTAGGACTTTACTCTATTAAAATTTCCAAACCTTGATTCCCAAAGTTAGAACTCCTGGGTCTCATGGATTACCTACTATTACTCTTATCGGGATGGTTAGTAAAGTTATTTCTAAAGTTTTGCTAACCGTCTCAAAAAGTTATGGGCCAAGTTATCTCCGATTCTCAATCGGCTTTTTCTCGCATCGTTGTATTCTTGATGGCCCGCTTGTGGTTAGTGAAGTGTTGGAATGGTTGAAACGTAGAAAGAGAAGAGCTTTTATGTTAAAAATAGATTTTGAGAAGGCATACGACAATGTTAATTGGAACTTCTTATTATCTATTATGTCTCAAATGGGATTTCCGTCGGTGTGGTGTGTTTGGATTAGAGGTCTCCTTGAGTCGTCTAGAGCCGCTGTTCTTGTCAATGGCTCCCCGACGTTTGACTTTAAGTGTGAGAAAGGTCTCCTTGAGTCGTCTAGAGCCGCTGTTCCTTGTAGCGCCTCGGCGAGTGGTTGTTGGAAACAAATTGTCAAAGTTGGAGAACAAAATCTCCCCAACGGTGATCTTTTGAACTCGTATTTTGTTGCTTCTCTTGGTGACGGCTCCTCCTTGAATTTTTGGGGAGATTTATGGCTTGGAGATACCCCGCTTCGGGTTCGTTATCCAAACCTTTTTAATTTAGATCGAGATAAATGGGTCAAAGTTTCTGGAAGAGTTCAATTCGATGTCAACGTTAAAACTATGAGATGGAACTGGAAAAGAGAGTCGTCTTCTTATCAGGAGTTATACGAACTTTTTAATCTTCTTGGTGAGATTTATGATGTTACTAGACAAGGGGATAGTGATGTGTGGAAGTGGAAAGCTAGTTCGGATGGTTTTTTCTCGGTGTCCTCGGCTAGAAAACTATTGTCTCAGCATGTTCCAGTAGACAGCAGCGTGAAGATCAAATGGAAGTGCTGGGTGCCGCTTAAATGTAAGATAATGGTGTGGAGGGCTGCTAGAAATCGTTTACCGACTATGGCGGAACTCACTAAAAGAGGAGTCGTTTTGCAACAATCTGATTGTGTGTTTTGTCTCTACAATGTAATCAACCACTCATCTTTTACACGTGTTTGTTCGTTCTCCGAGGGTGTGGAATAGGGTGGAAAATTGGCGCCGCTCTTCCATCATACTTTTTGACGTGCAGATTTGATTCTCTTGGCGAAAACTCTTCCTTCTCGAAGGATAAGCGACACATCTTAAGGGTATAGTTTATACCACTCGTGGTCATTTGGAATGAGCGTAATGCTCGGATTTTCACAAGCAAGAAGCGCAAGCCTCTTGTGCTAGTTGAGATAGTCAAGTCTACGTCGTTTTTTTGGTATCGTAATAGATCTAGATGGAAAAATATAGTGTGGCAGGATTGGTGTAATTATCCTTTGGACTTGATGTAATGTCGTGTGTTTTTGCCCGGGGGTCCTTTCTTTGAGGACCGTTGGTGCTTTTTGAATGAAGTTCTCCTTTCAAAAAAAAAAAAAAAGGATAACATAAGGGTTTGTCTAACATGTGCTGCAAGCACGTGTTAAGCATTAGGACGTCGGTCTATAAAAGGACATAGGGATCTACAAAATTGTACTTTCTGTGGATCGCTGTCCTTTCTCGCGACCGATGTCCTTTTATGTTTATCGTATGCCTTAGGGCGCAAGTTAAAAAAATCCATAACATAACAATGATTTGGACAAACCTTAAATTAGATACAAGCAAAACACAAACATTCGATATCTGATAAAACTATACAAGACTAAATACATTGTCTGATGATGATCACAATCAGGTTTCAAAGAGGACCATAACACCAGCTTTATCCTTCTATTCAATTCCAGTTTCTCATACATCAATTCACCTTATAAAGCACTTACCATCTAGCTACATTTTCATCACTCCATTCCACCTAGGCTACTCAACCTGCTATCACAATAGCCAAAGTAAAAATAGAGAATGCCAAAGCAACTTACATTTCTCTAAAAAAAGGCTTCACTTGCTTGGAAACACTCACCCTTCATGATGACCAACCATTAACTCTTCTTTTTTAATTTTAAAGCGTAAATGTTTAACAAAACTTTAAAAAATTTAATTACTAGCTAAATCAGAATTTTATAGCATGACAATACCCTTTTGAAAAACTTTAGTTACTATACTAAAACATGAAAAATGTACAATTACAAAGTTAATGCTTAGTTTTCAAATTTTTTAAATTAAAGAAAACAAGTAAATATAAATTAAACATTTTCAGCCCAATTTTAAAATGAAACATTTTACTTTAAACTTAATCAAATTACTCTTCTTTTTCAATGTTTTTATTTTTTTTACTGAAAACACAATATTTTTGCTTCACTTTATTTTTTTAAATGTTCTTTTATTACCGTTCTCGAGTATTACTAAAAGAACCAAAATAAAGAAAATGAAAGAGAAAAAAAAAAAAAAAAAATAGTAACACAAGCTTTTAAAATTACTGCTTCTTCTAGAAAGTAAATATCATTTTAGCGAAATTGTCACCTAAGAACCATTTTTCTTAAAAAATAAATAAATACCACTATTATCTGAGCAAAAACCCAAAAGGGGTTTAATAAACCAACTAACCGGACCTGAAAATCAACAAATTGTTCCATCCCTCGAGTTGATTATATTTACAAAAAATGAATTTACAAATTCAGAGCATCAATCCGTTATTAAGCAATGTCAATAATAATAATTCATCCTCTGATTATTTTGCTCCACACCGTCGGTTATTCCTATCCGGTAATTTTGCTTATTTTCTCTTCTGTTTAATGAATTGTAAATAAGTTTGAGCTTATTAGAATTGCTTATTATGCCTTCTGGAAATCAGATAAGCTTATGTTTGTCAATTATGCTTATTTAACAGCGTATAAACAGTTGAGAATTTTAAGATATAAAATTAGAGCAGTTTTAATAAGCAACTCCCAAACGCCACGTTATATGTTGAACATTAATAGTTTGGTATTATTAGAATAACTTACTTGAGGTACTGCTTTTGTAAAACAGAAATAATCGCATGATAGTGTTTGGCTAAGCATTATAAAAAAAAGTGATTAATTTGCGTTTTCTTAGAGCAGGTTTTCGCAAACACGTAATTTGTTTTGCATATGAAATACCAAACACCCCCCGTAGTAGAGCATTATCGTTATCAGATATATTGAGGATTAGATATTGGTGGTAAAATTGTACTACGTAACTATTATACTTAGATATTAGGACATACATTAAGTTGTTACATCAAATATACGTTTTGTATATTTGATTGGTAAGTTTGAAAATCAAAGTAGCAGGGTCGCCTAAACATTTGTGAAGGACGATTAGATTTACGAATTGAGGGGGTGTTTGTTTCGGCTTATAGCCGGCTTATGGCTTATTTGGTTTCGGGCTTATGTTTCATAAGCTCATTTTGTGTGGCTTGTTTTGAAACTTTTTGGCTTATATATATTATTATGTCATAATAGGCTTATATAAGCCAAAAAGTTCAAAATACGCCACAAAAGTGAGCTTATGAAACATAAGCCCAAAACCAAAAAAGTCATAAGCCGACTATATAAGCCAAAACAAACACCCTATGAATATCACTTTAATGATATTTGGGTGCCTAAATTCTTTAATTTTTGGTTGTATACTTAACCTATTTTCTGCTCATGGACAGCCGGAAATGTTCATTCTCTCAAGTTATGTCGACCATCATGTGTTAGCAAAAAATGTTCCCTCAAGACTACTAATTCAGAATTTCAAAAAGGGTTTTGCGTTACCAAAGTTTTTACACAATCAGCCCAAAAGAAGCCATATAAGAATCAAGGCAGCGTCTTCCGGGTCTCTAAGTCACGAACTTGTCATGAGAACTTCTGAAAATGATCCTGAATTTAGCTCATATAATGCTGAAGATTTGCAGCCTAGCCCTAAATATGAGAACAGATTCCTTATTTTTGCACGATTTGGTTCGTTTATCAATAATACTGCTGAATCTTTTTTTAAGAGTGAGATACGAAGGAGGTTATTTGTTACTGCTGCGTTACTTGTGATTAGTCGTATAGGATATTTTATTCCTCTTCCAGGGTTTGATAGAAGACTGGTGCCAGAGAACTACCTTAGCTTCGTTTCAGGGTCAGTCGGTATGTTTTCCATAAATTATTTACAGATACGGAGATAATGTCTTCCATGTTTTTCTCTTATATGCATTAAGTATTAACCGTCTCTGAGTTTTTAGGATGATACATATTTTCCGACATCAGAACCATGTTTTCAGATAATTTGCTTTCCATGATTAAATCAGGAGATTCATTAGCTATTTAAGTACTTCCTGAGTGTTTTTATACCAAGGCTGACGATATCGGTTTTACTTAAAATAAAAACGTACTATTTCTTTTGTCCTGTTTTAGTTTTACTTCTAGTTATACATCCAAGTCATGAAAAGATGACTGTGTGTCCCGTTTTGGTCATCTGTTACCCCTATACTTAATGTTTCTATGTAAAAAAAAGTAAAGTAACTCCCAATACCGTCTTCCACGGGTTATGGGTCCCAATACCGTCTTCCACGGTGTATGGGGGAGGTTAAGACGTAGACAGCCATACCTCTACCTAAGGTAGAGAGGCTGCTTCCGGTTCTACCAAAGGTAGAAAAGGACCTCCGGCCTTGCAAGGGGTGAGGATCGAACCCTTGACCTCAAAATTAATATTATATACGTATAATTCTACCAATTATTTATACAAGAATCATTAGTTTGAAAGCCGATTTATAAGAGAAACTTGGCTACAAAATGACTCAAACAGGACACAAAGCCAACGTAAAACGGGACAAATAAAAATGTGAATTCGTATTTCAGGTAAAAATCCCAAATGAGTAGTTGTTCTTCCAGGGTGTTATATATTAACAAATGGTTTCCTTTCATTATCTTTCCTTTTACCCCTCCTCATGAGGTCATTGTCTTACATCGCAGAGGAGCTTGGTGAGCTTGCACCAGAACTCAAGCTTTCCCTCTTCCAACTTGGAATCAGCCCTCAAATTGGAGCATCAATTGTTATGCAGGTAAAGCTTCTCTTTGCGTGGATATGTGCAAACTTAAGTTGAAATACTAATCCTATTTTATTTACGCTGGTTTATGATTATGTGTTTCTTTGTGCTTTTATGACACCATACTACTCTCAAAGTTAGCATTACGTAACCTTAAACCCTAGTTTAGATGTCAAGGCATGTCATCAGAAGTTAGGTTCACTTCACTAACTGTCACTGTGATACACTTTTGACATATCTTTTGGATAATGAATGTTCAAAAGTCTTACATATGAAGCGTATATGTGTGTTTGATGTTGATTCTTGTTTACATTGACATCGAGTTTGAGATCTAAGCTAACTAAAGTGATTATGCGATCAGGTACTTTGCTACGTTATACCTTCGTTGGTCAAGCTGCGGAAAGAAGGCTTGGATGCTAACGAAAAAATAAAGAGTTATACGTATGTTTGATCTCCCTTATAAGCAAACAGAAGATCATTTTCTTATTAGTTTTAACTTTTATTGAATTATACCATTGTATGATTATAGAAGGTTAATATCCCATGGCTCTCTTTATTTCAGATGGTGGCTGGCGTTTGGATTTGCAATAGTAGAGGCACTGATCATTTCCTATTTTTCATTATCATATTCGATTTATGCAGCAAATGCTGCTCAAAGGTAACGCTTTACAGTTAGAATTACCCTTTTGGCTCTCTTCTATTTGACGGTTCTTGATATCCAAATTCTTATCCTAATCTATAGCATTATTCTTTCAAATTTGTAAATGCAATAAAAGTAAGAAACTAGGAATGATTGCTATGAACTCTGTTGATATGATGATGTTGTTGCAGAAATATTGTGTGTGTATAATAAGGAGGCAATTTGTTATTACTAGGATCGTTCTTGAAAATCGTTTATTTCTAATATGATTTGGTCTGATATATTACTTGTAGGACGCGGCACGTCATGTTGACAACGATGTATTTGGTCTCTGGTGCAATGACTACGACATGGATCTGTGACAAAATATCAGACTCTGGATTTGGTATTACAGTTGAACATTGTGGTCTTTAGTCTTTTCTGTCCTTGTTTTACTATTTATATCATTTGCTGTACACCTATAGTCCTAGAAACTAGCTGATTCAATAGGATAATTACAGGGCACCATAGATTATACCATTAAACTTACACTGATGACATGACGTGATACTACAGTGGCCCACTGACCTGTTAAATGGGATGGTGAAAACATGATAACAATGCCTGTTTTTACTTGATCCATCTGTTATTTGGTCTAGCGTGTTGTTTTTGGTTTATCAGCTTACATATCTTTTTGCAGCTGTGTGATACTTATGGAATGTTGCAGGTCATGGATCATCTTTGCTCATATGTGTGAATATCTTGACTGGCTACACAGAGACATTACACAAAATGTTATCTCAGCTCTCAGGTCAGTAGGTTTAGAAGTTATCTAGTGTGTTAACTTTTAAAACTCTAAATAGATTCAAATTTGCTCATTTTTATAAGCTTGCTGTATTCAGTTGCAGGAAGTGCTGGCGGATGGTGGCCTTATTTACTTGCAGTGTCGGGTGTCTTCATAATTGTTACTATGTGGGCGGTTGTTGTAACTCAGGGTTGCAGAAAAATCAAGCTACAATACTATGGCTTCAAACTTGCTTCTTCTACCAGGTAAATGACATCTCTGCTTTTGCATCATTAATGGATTCTAGGTTCGCTCATGTGTTTATAATTATCCTGACCAATGTTGGCGCCTCGTTGTGTTCCTCTCCAAGCCTTTAGAGAGTTGTTAAGCTACTACTTATATGCGATTCATATCTTTGACTTCAATACTACTGATTATTAATTTGCTGTTTTTTATGGTATGGACAGAGAAGACTCCCCAGTAACAGAAGTCGAGCAGTATATCCCATTTAATATTAACCCATCTGGAATGCAACCTGTCCTCACTACCAGCTATCTATTGGGTTTTCCTGCTCTCGTGGCAAGGTTTGATTAATCACTGGTTTATTGTTTACGTTTATGTGATATTCTTGTAAACTAATTCATATCCTTTTGGTTTCATGGCTGCTAAATTTTATTATGATGTCACATTCTGATATGGAGCTTTATTTGCAGCTTCTTTACTTCACGATTTTGGACAAATGTGAGAGAGATCCTAAATCCTGAATCATCTCTTGGAGCAGCGCCGTGGGTCTATTATACTATCTACGCATTCTTCGTTTTCGTTTTCAACATATTTGATATTGTAAGTAATGTTCCTAATTTTTTTCGACTTTTTCTGTTCTTATTACTGTATGTATGCTTCTATGTAATAACCATGCAAGTTTCTTATATCTGTTTCCATCTTTAGCATTAATAATGGCAAATGGGTGGGCGGGCTAATGCCGTTATGGGTAAAAAAGGGCTGGTTCGGGGCAGCTTGATCTGATCACTTGTTTACCTTATTAAAATCATTTGAGTAAATTGCATAAACAGCTCCTGTGGTTTGGTCAAAGTTATATAAACTGTCCTGTGATTTGGTCAAAATCTGTGCTGTCTGCTTTTACTTTTGGTTCTCGATACTATAAGCTCTACTCTAGCCTCAGGTTCAATATGTTATATTCATTTCAGGCCAACATGCCCAAGGAAATTGCCGAGTACCTAAATAAGATGGGTGCTAGGATACCAAATATAAAGCCAGGAAAAGCCACTGTTGAATATCTGGGAAAGATTCAGGCTTCAACCCGTTTCTGGGGTATATCTCTGTCTACAATATTTCAGCTACAATTATGTGTTGCATTGATGTGACTTAGCTGCTTTCTTGTGAAACTTTTAGGTGGTTTGCTGTTGAGTGTTTTGGCCACATCATCAACGATTCTTGATCATTATTTGCGCAAAAACAATGAAGGATTTTCAATTGGGTTTACATCTGTTCTTATCATCGTAAGTGCATCAGTATATTACTCTCTTTCATTCCATGAAATTTACAATGTTTGATTGAACATATAATTTTAGGACAGTGCGGCCATTTATAAATGTCCTAAATATTCTTCTATAAAGTAGGACTTGTGGAAAATGGGCGGGTTGGCCGGGCTGGCAAGTATTATAACGAGTCAAAACGGGTAATATTTGTATGGTGCAGGTTGTATAACCTGCGTTGACTAGAAACACTTCTCATCTAAAGCTTTAATAATTTTACAAATAGTAAGTTTGATATATTAGAATACCAAAATTATCAAAAATTTTAACGTTTTTTTAATTTACATGTTCGACTCATTAAAGATAAAACACAACCCAAATTGACCCATTCATGAGCAAATGGGCTAAAATTTCCGCTTCTACCCCGTAAGCTTCTTTTCAATAGGCATTAAAAAAAAATACCAGGCTGCATATTAAAAATATTAGACCATAATTCTGACTTGCATTTTCTTGGTCCAGGTGGGTTCAATCATCGAACTAAGAAGATCTTATCAAGCATACAATGTAATGCCAAGTTTGAGCAAAGCTTTAAAACGATACGGTGTGTAAAATCTAAAACAAGAAATCCAGGAGGTAACAGTATCAACCAGCATGGTCGAGACCACCAACAAGCACAAATATAGAAAGGAAGATCTTGTATACGGACAATTCCTTGAGCCTTACTTGAAGTTCTTCAGGCTCCATGTTTCTTGTATACGGACAATTCCTTGAGCCTTACTTGAAGTTCTTCAGGCTCCATGTTGGTGCTCTATTCAATATCTCGTCAAGGACCTCATGAAGTATAATGGTTCGCTGTTGAACACGAGTTCCTAAAAACGTTTCCATGATCATTTTTCGTTTATAATGGTTCTGAAATGTCTATAAAGGGGTTGTAGAAGAAATTATAGTTATGACAGTTTTGTAGTCCTAGTTAATGTGTAGATTATTACTCTATTTTGTTAATTTGTTACTACAATGGTTATAAAGATCATACAAGTTTTTAAGATTCTAACTGTGATCTAGGATCCACGTTCTCAACTGATGGTAGTGTACGAATGAGGAGGTAGGTAATTAGGTTTGCTTGTGTGTAGGATATAACCTGAAAGATCAGCAAGCATATTCTGTAAACAGGTAGTACTTGGTTGGGTCTGAATCAATCCGAGCCATTGATGATTGGTCCGTCTTTTTATATATGTATAAAGAAACTTTGGCATATGTTTTAGCAAGGTTGCAAAAAGCGTAAATCCGTAGTTAGTCGTTCAATCCCGTAGTCAGTCTGTCAATCTCCTTGTATGTTATAATCGTTCTAGGCGGGATTAATAGGTGATTAATCAGATTGGCATTTTCGGCAAGTATTGGGTATTCTCGGCGAGTTTTGTGTATTCGCAGCAGGATTTTCCCCTAAAACAACTTGTAATAAATATAAACAGCGACTATAAGTGTTTAAAATACGTTTACGGCGAGTTTTGGGTATTTCCGGCAGTGTTTGCAGGTTTCTAGCAAGTTTGACCATGTTTGACCGATTGTTTGACCGATTTATACAAATCAAAAAGGTTAGTGGCGATTAACACCTAAGCGGTAATTAATCGGCTTTGTAGGCTTTTTACAACAATGTTTTTTAGGATATGAGAATGTATCACTGATTTGAATTATTTCATAAAACTTAATATGTGAAGACACCTGATCTAGGTCCAATGGTTGCACAGAGTAAGACAACATTACCCTCGTCTATACTTTCACCACAAAATAATTTCACACTCCAGTGCTAAGTCAAAAACAAATATTAATAAAAATAATAAAGAATAACAAGCCATTAAAATGTTTGTGTAAAAACGCATGGTTGACCTTGACTGAACTTAATTACATATGTGCACTCAACAGTTATCCACACGCAAATGTTGTCGCATCACGCTTAGTATATATACTGACATTTGTTTCAATCTCTTTTCGATGAGGGGCACTCATTTCTCCAACATTAAATTAAAGCAGAATGTCAACCTGGTCCTCCATATTAAACATTAGAGTGGTACCACTTTTAATCTTCAAATAGTACACAAATTGGAAAGAACTCGGTTGAATTTGAACTAGGTTGTCAAATTTGCTCAACCCAACCGATCACAACCCACCCCCACAATGGGGCAACCTAGCCTCAACCTTACACAACCCTTTGGGTCAACGACCCATTGTGTTTAGCCTTAGATTTACCACTTTCTAATATGTTAAAAGAAGTGATTTCACGTTAATTTGTAAATCTACGAAACATAACTACAACTAGTAACATATATGTATTTGAATTAATCATAACGTTAGGAAAAAAAGCACTTTCGAGGTTAGAGATTAATTGACTGCGATATTTTTTTCTTTATTTTATGTTGTTAGAATTTGTATTTCATGACGTTTTATTGGGATCAAGTTGTTTGCGCACGAGAAAAACGCATAGGGATAACAAGATCTTTAAACCACATATAAATTCAACTATGTAAGTAGCATTTTTTGTGCAACCTAAATACTTTAACTTACTATGTAGCTAAAAGTTTCAATAATCAAAGACTTGTATATATGTGACAGCTGCTAATGAAAATACATATTTATGGTTGCTTATGCAAAATATTAGCTACATGTGTAAGAAACAATAATGAGTAATCAGTTTAATCATAGAATATGCAATTGTGTAAATCAAGATATCATCGTATTGAGTTGGTTTTTTACATTTGGTTACTTAATAACTAGCTAGATACGTGTATGATGTTACACACTCGCGGTTAAGGGATGGAACGAGCCAAGAGGATAACAACTGCTACGGTTTGATGTAGGGAATACGTGATGAGATAACCATCATGCTTATCTTTTGTTTAGGTGTTAGAGTAAGGTGGTGTTTGTTTTTAAGAGGTGCGAATCGAATCAATCGCACGTCGAATCAATCGATGCGTAAATGTCTCAATCAACGCATCCGAACGAAGAAAAAACGCATGTTTGAGCGGGATTTTTTTTGGTTATTTTGTGTCTACAAGAAGCATTGACGCGTTAAGACACCCTCTCGTGTCTTGTGATTCGCACATTTTTCCGTTCGCACGCCGCTCGGACGCCCCGAACGGAAAAAAAAACGATGCGAGCGGCAAAATGTCTGACCGATTCAGACATTTTGCCCGTTCAGACACTGTTAAGAGGCAAAAAAAAACAAACAGAACCTAAGTGTCGTGAAAGTCATGTTTAGGATATGTTTAAGTCGTATTAGGATGTGTTTGTATTAGATTGAGTCTATCTCATAACTAGTATAAATACTTGTCAATGTTAATGAAAGTATTACGTTTTTAGCCAAAACAAATCTCGTCTTCTCTTTTTTACTTTCTTAGGGAGCTAGCACACGCTTGAAGGGTGCAATCTATCAATACAACCTTCACGGATCGTATCAATTGGTGCTTTCATTGAGCTACGATGAATGAGCAACAATTACGGTTACTTTTGAAGGAGCAGTCTGGCTCTTTCACAAGTCATATTGCAGCTTGAGCCAGGAGTTGCAAGCAACCAAAACAGTAGCATTAAGACGTCATGGATCGGGGTCCGATGGCGATCAAGGACTTCTACCGCGATCAATGCAGTTAGATGTTCGTGGAGTTGATCTTGATAGTTGGATTTTCGCCATTAATGAATACTTTGAACTTCTCACGACACCAGTTGAGCAACAATTAAAGGTTGTGGGTTTCAACCTTGAAGGCGACGCAGCTGAATGGTGTGACAAACCGCTATTTTTCCAGGTCAATATTATTTACTAAACTCAAATTATTATTTTAAAGTTTACATGAGAAGATTTTACGTATAACTTTTAGTTAAATAAACGTAAACCAAGAAACACCCTCTTATGCACTATGACCTTGGACGAAATTTTAGTCTATATATTTTCAGCGGATTGAGATCCTCTCATGTTTAATTTGAACATGAGAGATCACGTTGAGAGTTATGTGAGTTGAGAAAAATAATAAACAATTTATTGTGGAACTTTTATTTTATCAAAAAATAATTTTTTCTTTACAATATAACTAACATGACCTCTCATGTTCAACTTGAACATAAGAGGATCCCAATCCTTTTTCAGCCACTACTTCAATTCACAATTTAATATCTAGCACAATTGTATTTTTACTTACGTACATTAATTAATTTAACAAACGCTCTTCACACTCCCAAAGAATATTTTTAACACATTCTTACACTCTCAAAAATACTACAAAAATACAAACATTATTTTCTTACACTTTCTATAATTCTTTTATTATAAATAGCTAAACTATATATAATTACTTTAATTAAATAATAACTGAACAATACATATTTTTAATACCCAATACATACACATTATTTAAATATAAACAGACCACCCTAATACATTACTTTTTGATTATTGACATTATAAACCACAAAATAAAACACATAAACCCTAAGCAGTGGCGGAGCAGAAAATTTAACAATAGGGGTAACAACCATACGACGACTTAGATTACATGATTATATATATATATTTTTATTCTAGCTCAAAACAAGTTGGGTCGGGTTCGTAAGGTGAAAAAAATTAAAACACCAACACTAACAAAAACAGTCGGAGTCTATTTAAAATTTAAAAAGTTCATTAAGGTTCGCAATGTTTTGAACATTTTTGACAAAATTAATCTTCATGGCCAATAAAACACTCGATAAAAAACACACATTAAACACACCTAGTTGTATACTAAACCGGTTAAAAAACAATAAGATAGCTAAATAATAATAAGAATAAAGATAGTAAGTCCTTAAGTGTATATTGATAGCTTGTTGGTACATTGTATTCACCAATATAATCAATATTATCATAAGTATACATTAAGCATTTCATTGTACATGCATTATTAAAGTTTGTACTTGTAATTTAAAGTTTGTGAAAGAAAAAATATTAATTTAATCTACTATTGAAATATTAATTTAGTGTACCAAGGGTACCATCTTTTTCTCCCACTTTCTCGTTTCCCAAGTCCATTTCAATCTCATTTCCCCTGTGTTTTTTCACCGGAAAAAAACCGGTCGCCGACTTATAATAATTTTTTGGGCAATTGACTTGTTGAAGTCACTCACTTTGGGGGCACTCGGATTTCTAAGGCGAGGGAACTTGACATTATCTCTACTAATTTGACCTTTTTTCATACTAAATTTACCTTTCTGCTAGAACTTCGTTGAGGGCATCGCCCCCCGATCCTTCCCATGTGGCTCCGCCCCTGACCCTAAGTCATGTCTAGGATATGTTTGAGTCGTATTAGGATATGTGTTTGTATTAGATTGAGTCTATCTCATAACTAGTATAAATACCTATCAATGTTAATGAAACTATTACGTTTTTAGTCAACAACAAATCTCGTCTTCTTTTTTCTATTTTCTTAGGGAGCTAACACACGCTTGAATGGTGCAATCTATCGATACAACCTTAACGGGTCGTATTATATGACCTTAGAAAACTTGAATGTTTATAACGTGGTTGATTAAACCAAAAGAAAATTTCTAAATTAGACGACATTTGATCCACAACTACAAATGAAATTCTCATGATCAAGCAAATCAAGCAACAAAACATCACAATCGTCCGACCCAATCATATGTGACACGTGCTAAAATCTGTCAACTTTTATAATTGCTAGTAAGGCTACCCTAAAATCTCACACCACTCCACTTTCCACATAAGCGTCACATCAGATTTTTTTCTCTTTTACCATCATCTCATTTTCACTCTCAACCATCTCACACCACTCCACATTTCAACACATTTTTTTATTTATTAACAATACCCACTTTTATAAAAACATAACCCATTAAATATCCTACACACACTCACAAACCAAATAATAAATAATAAAAACATTTGCACGGTGCCCCAAAGGTGATGCTTTCACCTTTTGTTGTCACACCCCAAAAATGACGCAGCGGAATAGCATTTACGGGGTATGACTTCATAGTAAAGAACACAAAGTGTCTAAATAGAGAAGTACTGAATGTCATACATTAAAGATAATCAACCGGGATAAGTACTTAGTATGATAATCCAAACGTAAGTCTTCAAAGCCAAACTACATCATAAGAAAATAACCTAATCCAACTCCACGAATACAACCCGGGAGGGTCTTTATTTAAGTCTTGCTAAGCCAGGCAAATACTCAACCTCCTAGTGGAACTTCATTGTTAACACCTGAAATGGTTACTAGAAAATGTCAACATAAAGTTGATGAGCTCGTAAGTTTGAGAGTTAAACCACGAAGCTGTGAATAATATAATGTAGGACAATAGTGAACATGATGACAATATACATGCACTAGTCACAAAACAAACAATATCGCGTCAACTGAGCCTAATATGTCCATATATCCAAAACCATGTGGGGAGCTACCCCGATAGATCTATCATCACGTGGGCCCTCCGCAGAGAGTTAACAATTACGCAGTTATGTACTCACAAGCAAAATATTGTTACAACATATAATCGCATCATATCACATATATGTCCAAAATCAAGTAATACCGTAAATCACAACATGAAAAAGTTTAAAATATCATTTGAGTACCATTTCCCCCAAGGAAAACAAGTTAAAAGTGGGGCTACGAGAACTCACCTCAAACAGAGTAATACGATGAAATCAAATGTGTGCACGAAAATCGAGGCGCGCTACTTTAACCGTCACCTAAAGTAATGATATGTCTTAGGTTTGGCAAAAATGTTGTGTATGCGATTATACACTTTAGAATATCACCCGTACATGTTTGTTGTAGAGTTTAGTGATTAAAAATGTAGTTACGTTAAACTCGTAGTCAAAATATACCTTTTTATAACATTACTAGTTTATCTTGTAATTTAAATATGCTTACTTTGTTATTCAGTTATTTTAGAAAACTTTCAATGTGCCTAACAAGTATGTATAACATGCTACTACTTTCGTTCAAGTCATTTTGGCCAAAATCCACTTTAAAAAGTTCTAACAGCTTTTATATAAGTGAAAAGCTGTCAAAAAAATTATATTTCGTCAAAAACTTCATTTGGCCATAACTTTCTCATTTTAGGTCCGATTCTTAAGTTCTATATATCTCCGCGAAGGTATTTAAGTAAACTAACAAGTTTTTAGTGTCCCAACTAGTCTAACTAACTTTTAATGTCCAGTTTTATCATTTGAAAAACTCTATCAGCAACGTTTTACTTCAGGAAAATAGTTTTCGTCACCTAACTTAAAACTAGCACAACTTCTTCGTTATAAGTCCGTTTTAACCCGTTCAAGCGACCACGTTTTGTTATTAAATCTATTTCCTATTTCTTTAGTCAAATATTACTCAAAAACCAGTGATGTTTCTGTATTTAGTCGAATGGAACAACCTATATTTTATTTAAATGTTAAACGCGTTTCTTAGCTTCTATTACCAAAAATCAACTCCATATCAATCCCAAAACTATTCTAACTCTTTCACCAATTCCTCAATAATTAAAAATAGTGATTTAACAACTTGGTTAGCAATATGTAAAGTATAATTCATCATAGTTATAAAATTACGCAAAATGTACATGGTGATATCATAGTGTATGTAAATCATAAGTCATGAACTTTACATAATGCAAAGTGTGCAAAGTTTATAAAAATGATGTAGTGACTTACTTGAGATTATTAATAGATGAGATGCAATAGAACACTAGTGTACCCAATCCAACACTCCAAAACACTTGTTTACTAATTAATATACCCAATAAGCTAGAAATAAGCACTTATTAAGAAAAATCTAATTTTTCTTCTTGTTGTTCTCCCTTGGCCGAATCTTATATGTGTGTGAGTGAGTTTTTGAGTTTTTATTTGTGTATCAAATGTACTAGTAACTCTTTCTTCTATATAAAACTCAAAGTATGGTACATGGATTAAAATAAGACTCTAGAACCTAGCAACCAATAGAAAAATACTAGGAAACATGTTTGGTCGTGAGATGCAACATGAGGAAACATCAATGTCTTTCACTTTTGTATTAAAAATCATGTATGGTCATTCTAGTTTAATAAATAGGCTAGTGAATAGGCTAATAAAAAAATATACATGGAAATGTCTTGTTTGTGTGTGATCATCCGAAAAAGAAGAAAAAAATAAAGGATGAGACACCAATTCTTGTCTTCTCTTTTTCTTATTATCCCATGGTTCAAGTTCTTATTTCATGTTTTATTTTGTCAAAGTCAAAAAGGATTATTATTAGGTTTGAAATTTGTAATTAAATAAGCTATAAGGATATATATATGGGTTGTACTATATAAACCCTCCCTATGGGGTCAAATCATAAGGAATATTAAGCTGTCCTCCACTTTTTCAAGATCTGTAACAATTTTTGTCGGTTTTTGTTAGTATTTACGGCAGTTTTAAGCTTTTGGCTTATTAAACTTTATATTTGATTCTGCATTTTCGGGTTTATAGCTTTTGATATAAACAAAATTATAAAAAAAAAAAAAAAAAAATAAAAAATATGGGGGTCAAAAAAACAAAAAAGTAGGGTGGGGGTCAATCTAAAAATTGTGTGTCTTGAACTTTCAAAATTGATTATTGTGTGTATTTTGTGACCATTTTACCCTTAATTTTTCAAATTTCAAAGGGTAAAATGGTCATTTTACATGCGAATATATATATATGGTGGCACATTATTAAAATAATATGTATGTATTTGTAAATACTTTGTAAATGTATTTTGTATATGTATTGGGTGTACAAAATAGGTATTGTGTAATAGTTTTGTAATTAAAGTTAAATATATATAATTAAGTGTTTTTAAATAAAAGAATTATGGAAAGTGTTTGAAATATATTTTTGTATATTTGTAGTAGTTTAAGTAGTGTAAGAATGTATAAAAAAAATATAATTGTTGAGTGTATTGGGTACACTATGTGTTCATGCAAATTGTGAAAAACGTTTATTAGTTTAATTAATCGTACGCAAATAAAATGCAATTGTGATAGTAATTAAATGTGAATTGTAATAGTGGCAATGTACTAAAAATATGTAGACTAAATCTTAGTCCAAAGTCATAGTGCGCAAGAGGGTGCTACTTGTTTTACGCGATTCAACTAAATAATTATACGAAGTGGTGAATGTGAATTCTTCCAAAATAGAATAGATTTTGAGTTTGAGGTTGAGTAAGGACTTGAAAATTTACTGGTTGTTATATTTGTCCTCTTGGTTCTACTGTTCACGCGGCAAGAAAAACTCCCCCAACCATGGTTGTTGCGTGAAATGGTGCTTGCCGACTACTCACGGAGTGGGTTGGGAGCAACCTAACATGTGATCGATCAAAAGTACATATGTAGGTCTCCTTTTTTTATTGAGAGGTGATTTGCACATTCTGAAATTTGATTGACACACTTTAATGTATAAGTGCAGTTAGGGCTGAGCATCGGTCCCGGACCGGACCATACCGAGACCGAGACCGAATTAGCCTAAAAGCTGAGACCGAGAATCGGACCGAATGTGGTCGGTCTGGTCCGGTCCAACAAGGAAAAATAGTCGGTTTGTGGTCCGGACCGGACCAGACCGGACCGACCAAGACCGAGTTAGCCCAAAAGCCGAGACCAAATGTGGTCGGTCCAGTCCGGTCCGGTCCGTTCGGGTTGTTTGCTAGCCCTAAGTGCATTAGTCATCCAGTAATATATATACAACTGTTTACTGCAAGGATTGAAGTGTGTCAATCAAATTTTAGAGTGTGCAAATCACCTCCCTTTCTTATTTTCTTTTCGTAACAAGACAATACTAGGTCTATTAGAGTAGTGCTATTTAGACCTACAACACAAGTCTAAATACATGCCTAATGCATTAATCACTTGTACAATTGCATTATGTATTTTCTCTCTCCAAATTACCACCAATCAATTTTTGAAATCAACTAATCAAATCATTAGGTACATTTGTAGGCAAGATTAGTAAGCACAACAATCATTTATTTATTACATATTTTACTTAAGAGCATCTCCAATAGTCCATTTGGAGGAGTACATGTAAGGGTTTAGTTACTTGAACCCAATTTTTGATAAACTAACTCTCACGATCCTATCATATTTCACATAGCATTTAATTCCAACTAACAACACTATTTAATTCAAATTCAAACTTTATAGCTAGTTAGCCACCACTTAAAATTAAGATGTGATAATTAGATTTGGGCCCATAACATTTTAATCAAACAAATACACCCTAACTCCTAACTCAAATGTCCACGGTCTCTACCTGTTCACTACCTATTTCCAAAGGGTACTACTAAATTCACCAAGAATTTTTTTAGTCAACCAATCAATATAGGGAATAGCATTTTTTAACTTTCTAAACATTTTGGGAATAACATTTTTAGCTTTTTCTGTCAACTTAAACTTTTCAATATCACTTTTATACATTCAATATCACTTTTCAAAAAGCTGTCACCCCACCCTCATACTCATACGGGTTCCCATATTTTTGAAAATTACAAACTTTATTTCCTAGCTTCCTAACTAACTAATTTAATTACAGTTAAAATATGACATAATCATGTTATATAAGTTGTCTAAATTTGATTTTTAAGTACTAACAATTTGTAGTATCATTCAACATTACAAGGTAATCCACCAAAGTTATATTGTAATATAAGTTATTGATACGCGTACAACGCGCGTTCGGGGTCAAAGGAAACTTCCTTTTCTTCGAGCAAATTTTTCAACCACCTAGGCAGTGAACCTAATCGTTGTAGTGTAGTATTAGGGTAAGCCTCGGGATTGATATCGTTCTCTAGGGAAATAGGAATGCTAGTGAGAAGTTACTACGCTAAGGTTGGGGTTGAGGAAGATTATTTTTTATCTTTTTTATATTTTTTAGGAAATTGAAAGGTACGAATCTCGGGGTATTGGATTTGGGGGTTGGTATTTCTACCGATTACTCTACTATTCTAATTATCTAATTAACTAAGCTAAGGGGTAGTCTATGTCTAATTGATGTGTGCTCGTATGATGATTAAAGATGTGTTTACATAGATGCTATTACTCCCTAGTTATCTCCTATTGATGGTTGAATTGTCACGTCCTTATTCTTAACGCGTTGTGTCTTCTAAGGTCGTAGGGTATGTTTTCTTCCCTAACTCTTTGAGACTACCTTAAGGTTATTGCCTACAAAATCTCTAGGATTCATAAACTAACTCTAAGGTTATCTTTGGATTTTTAGCCTACAACAACTCTAGGCGATTATAAACTAATGTTCACAAAGATTACTCAAGCATTAAAAACAAAACGAATGACCTATCGCAATCCTAGGTCAATTACAAGTAAGATAAGAGACAACCAATCAATATTCAATACCTAGGTTTCATATATCTAAGCAAACACACAAGTAAATTAGCCGGACATGGAAAACATGCAAGCATACACACATAAAATTGAAGACATAATTAAATCAATGAAGTAAATTACTTATCTTGTTGTAAAACATGGTATGAGAACCCTAAGATACTGCCCAAGAAAGCCAAAAATCGTTATTAGGTTTTACTCCACAAAACTACCTCTAAAAGTCCGAAAATTCAAATTCTATATATAGAGTTACAACTTGACGACGTCGCTCTTTAAATGTGACGCGTCGGATCACCGCCATTAGGGTTTCGTCTTGACCACGTCAACCTTGTGGCGTCACCTTATGGTTGTGACGCCATCGGCTTCATCTTCGACGCCGTCGGGATCGAATCTAGGCCGCCCGAGTTGTGACGCCTACTCTTTAAAACGGCGTCGTCGGTACAAAATAACAATTTTGCTACTTAGCGTCACAATTTTGGAGCACGCTATACGGTGTCGCCTCTAATTGTGACGCCGTCACCTTCAATTCCAAAGACTTGAGTGTCTTGATCTTGACTTGGCCATTTTCTTCATATATTCACGCCTTTTCGTTCGAATAAGTGTCATTCCAAACAATTTGCCTTCAAGAGACCTAAAAGTGAAAATGAGCGAAATTAAGCGAGAACGGATATAAAAGTGGTCGATTAAGGGCTTAAATGACCCTCAAAAGTGTACCTTTAAATCCTTATCAAATATCCCTACACTTGGTATTTGCTTGTCCTCAAGCAAATGTGCTTTGGCCAATTAATTTATAAGTTCGTGGGTCATGAAGCATTAGTTAGAACAATTCACAACAAGTATAAGCCCATAAAAGTCATAACAAGCACGGAAATTACATACTAGCACCTCACAAGTGGTGTTTGGATACTCTCATCTCTCGGGTGTATATGAAATTTATCAAATTGGAAATGGAAGATAAACACTCATTAACCGGTCCTAGTACATAGATTACAATAGGCTTGAGACTAGATCAAACCTCTATCGCTTTGGTGTAAGCACCTAGGAAAAACTATCTAAGAGGTCTTTTAAAGGGTTGTAATGTTAGGCTTACGGTAGGGAAACAAAGGGTTTGGTTGGATAGGTGATTTAGTGGTGGCAAGTCAAAAATCTTTATGTTACAAGCATGAGAAGCATGGCGTTGCTAAGCTGAGACTCGACACTCTAAACTCTAGATAACTTTGAAACAAACAAACATAAATTTAAAGATAGATGTAGGATGGTAGCCCGTATGTTTTTTTTCATTTTTTCATTTTTTTTTCAACACTCTTTTTTTTGATTTTTTTTTTCATACACTTTTAGTCTACCATCCTCTACGATAACATCAAAATAATAGGGATTTATAGGCACATCCCTACACTTGAGATTTTATTACTCTAACACTAATTTGACCCGAATTGAAAAGATCAAAACACTTGGAGTACATTATTACGTAAATAAAGGGAATTTGAATTTAACGTTCTTTCCCGTCACTTCATAAAATTTAACTTTTCCCATGAGTCCCAATCGTCCCAAAACTGTGTACAAAGGATATGACTCGACTTAGCAACTTATGCAAGCAACTAGATAATTGAACTAAGGGTTTAGTATGATAACAATAATGCAACTAGATAATTGAACTAAGGGTTTAGTATGATAACAATATACAAGGTAGGCTAAGGCGGTTTGGGTGTACATTTGAGGGTGGATTGTGAACAATGCTCTTCATTGATATTCCGGAAAACCGAAACATCACGAGAACCGCGAAAAGGATAGGCTCTGAGGGGTTAACTAGGGGTATCGTGTACTAAAGATGAGTACAATGCAATGGTGTGGGGGAATTACTCAACCGATGTGGAAGAAGTAATTATAATACGGGTATCAAACAAGGGTTATCCTAATGCCTCTTATCATTTAGTTATTCCTAACTACACAAGTGTAGTCTCACTAGCGATCTCGGAATGCATCACAAAACAAGTTCTAGAATCTATTATACTACCGGTACACTCTCGAAGCATTAAAGATGAATGCTTTAATTCCTACAAATCTAAGGGCGATCCACACATTTTGGGGTGGAATTTGAGTGGTAAAGGGTTTTGTGCTAGTCATATAACTTCCTATCCATGAGACGCTTTATTAAGACTAATGGCCCACTCCTACATATCATGAAAAATTTTAAATTTGGTGCCAAAATTACCCTAACCGATATTTCTCATGGTTTATTACACAATTGAAATAAGACCAGGCAAATAGTCAAGGATAAGCATAGTTTCAAAGTTCCCGTTTTATTCTCCCTCCATACATTTAAACTGAAAATTGTCCCCAATGTTCCCCGAAAGTATCAAAGTTATGATAACAGAAGGTAATTAAAAGAAAAAGAAACTAATACTCCCATGATTAGCTCGGTAGGATCCATGCGAAGTAGTGGTTACATTTTTTCCAAGAAGAATGTATGCGTGGAAAGCTTCATCCAATCTATGTTTCTTCTTCTTGATAAATAAAACATGCACACTTTAAGAAAACATACAACCCAAAGCATCAAACCGAACAAAGAAAAATCACAACAAGATGTAATTCCAGACTTAAATAAGATATAATGCTTGTGGAATGGATGTTTGCAGATTTTCTAGAAAATTAAGACCTGAGAATTTCCAAAAATTTTATAAGTAGCACAGAAAACGAGAGAAAGTTAGATAAGTTGTTTATGCTCCTCCTGACGCCGTCAGGTTATCCTGACAGAAATTGGTATGCTGCGATTTTCTGGAAAATTTACATGTTTAGAATCTAGAAAAATTCCTGCAAAACATCCATTATGACTCGATACAAGCATTTGACTCTAACAAACACACATATATATCTTTTCAATAATCGTAATTCTCATGTTCACGTTCTTTTAAAAACGTGTGTAATCCTCCCTACACTTATCCTTTTTTGTAAAATACCTTTATATGTAATTAAGACGAGGTTAAAGACAAAATAAAGCATTTTCACAAATTCAAACATGAGAATAAACAATCAAGGGTAAAAACCATAAAATAACAACGTACTTTTTAAAATTTGCCGAATTGAAACATTTACTTTTTTATTACCTTACTTTACCAACGTACTTTCAAAATTTGTTCCGACTTCACCCATATGACACGTTTATAGTAAAATAATAACTGAAATGACGACATTACCCTCGGCATATGGGTGAAGTCAGAACAAATTTTAAAAGTTCGTTGGTGAAGTCGAAACAAATTTTAAAGAATACAAGGATAATATAATCATTTCAGTTATTATTTTAATATAAATGGGTCATATAGGTGAAGTCGGAACAAAATTTGAAAGTTTGTTGGTGAAGTAAGGTAATAAAAAAGTAAGTGTTTCAAGTCGGCAAAATTTGAAAAGTAAGTTGTTATTTTATGACTTTTACCCAACAATCATTGAAAAGATATATGACACACAAATAAAAATGAAAAACAAATACACATGGGTTGCCTCCCACAAAGCGCTTGTTTTTGTTCGAGTCACGAGCTTGACTCTACCCTTATTTAACGGATAAAGGGGAGGTTTTCCCTACACTTAAGTTTAAGTGCGGGTGATAGTAGCGATACACACCCTTAGGGTGGAAATATGCCACGTGAGGAGAAGGTGATGGGTAATTTATATGCCTAGAAGAGTGTGCTCCTATCATACTAACCTTACCTAATTCAATTGGTGTAGCAGGTGAATCAAGTCTTTCTCCTAGAAAGGGATCATCTTCTATCAACTTTAAGAGATTTTTAGTTAAGGATCCATTTTGACCTAATAAACCCGGTTTAAACCCAAAAGAACGTTTCCTTATGTTATGGAAATTGGGAAGTAAAACTTGCACCCTTCCAATGAACATGTCTCTCGAAAATATTTCTTTTATGCAGGGAGCATTAAGGCAAGAATTCATATAAAATTGAGATTCCGTGAGGGGGGTTGCCTTGCTCATTGGAATTGAAGAAGGTTTAGGAATCCTTTTAACAAGCTCCGGTATCGCATATACCTTTTTGATCTTTTTAGGTATATTATTCCTTGCGATTTCTTCACGAAGTTTTAGCATGAAGTTATCAGCTAGTTCCAAGAAAGTATTGTGTGTTTTCCTCATGTGAGTTTCGAGGCGTTTTATTTCTTTTTCTTGGTTGTTGACGAATGTCAACATTATGTCCTCGAATTCATCTTGCCAGGACTTTCTTGGAAGCAAAAATTCCTTGATCGCGTTCACATGCTCATAATCATGTGTTTTCACTTCCATCAATTCATTCACTTGTGCCTCCATACTCTTAAACAGTTGTGAGCGGGAATCCAATCTATTTTCATGGATTATCGGAATCTTCCATCCTTCTTTTTCATATTGTGCTAAGTCTTCGATGACTTCCCAACATGCTTCAACATTGAGGTTACTTAGCCTTCCACCGGCGGCGTAATCAATGGTTTGTCGGATGGAGGGACTGACATGATCGTAGAAGATTTGGACTTGAAGCCAAAGATCTATGCCGTGATGAGGGACTTTATGGAGCAAGTCCTTGAATCGAGTCCATGCCTCGTAGAGAGATTCACCTTGACGTTGTTGGAACATCAAGATGTCATTCCTAAGCTTAGTGGTTCTCCCCGGTGGGAAAAATTGGGCAAGAAAACGAGTTGTGAGATCATCCCAACTTGAGATGGATCCGACGGGAAGTCGCTCAATCCAATTACTAGCTTGGTCCCGTAGAGAGAACTGGAAGAGACGCAAGCGCGTGGTCTCCCGAGTAGTAGCATCAAGGTCGATGGAATCGACGATTTTACGAAAATCCTTAAGATGTTGATTAGGATCTTCGGAACGAAGTCCAAGGAATGCACATCCGTTTGCACCAACCGGATGGTGTCGGATCGCAGGGCCGTAGTTTGAGCTTGATCGGGGAGCTCAATGATGTTCCTATAGTGATAAGGATTTAAAAGGTACACTTTTGAGGGGTCATTTAAGCCCTTAATCGACCACTTTTATATCCGTTACTGCTTAATTTCGTTCCTTTTCACTTTTTAGGTCTCTTGAAGGCAAATTGATGGAATGACACTTATTCGGACGAAAAGGCGTGAATATATGAAGAAAATGGGCAAGTCAAGATCAAGACACTCAAGATGCTGGAAGTTAGAGGGCAACGCCATCGCAACATGCTCCAAAATTGTGACGGCTCAGTAGCGAAATTGCTATTTTGTACCTGACGGCCTCAGGCTTTAAATAGTAGGGCGTCACAACTCAGACGGCCTAGATTCAGATCCCGACGGCGTTAGAAGATGAAGCCGACAGCATCACAACCATAAGGTGACGTCGTCACAAGGTTGGCGTGGTCAAGACGAAACCCTAATGGCGGCGATCCGACGACATCACATTTAAAGAGTTACGTCGTCGCAAGTGGTAACTTTATATATAGAATTCGAATTTTCAGACTTTGAGAGAGGTAGTTTTGTGGAGTAAAACCTAATAACGGTTTTTGGCTGTCTTGGGCAGTATCTTAGGGTTCTCATACCCTATTTTACAACAAGATAAGTAATTTACTTCATTGATTCAATTATGTCTTCAATTGTATGTGTGTATGCTTGCATGTTTTCCATGTCCGGCTAATTTACTTGTGTGTTTGCTTAGATCTATGAAACCTAAGTAATGAATATTGATTGGTTGTCTCTTATCTTAATTGTAATTGACCTAGGATTGCGATAGGTCATTCGTTGTGTTTTTAATGCTTGAGTAATGTTTGTGAACATTAGTGTATAATCGCCTAGAGTTGTTGTAGGCTAAAAATCTAAAGATAACCTTACAGTTAGTTTATGAATCCTAGATATTTTGTAGGCAATAACCTTAAGGTAGTCTCAAATGGTTAGGGAAGAAAGCATACCCTACGACCTTAGAAAACACAATGGGTTAAGAATAAGGACGTGACAATTCAACCATCAATAGGAGATAACTAGGGAGTAATAGCATCTAGGTAAACACATCTTTAATCATCATACGAGCACATATCAATTAGACATAGACTACCCCTTAGCTAAGTTAATTAGATAATTAGAATAGTAGAGTAATGGGTAGAAATACCAACCCCCCAAATCCAATACCCCGAGATTCGTAATTTCAATTTTCTAAAAAATATAAAAAAGATAAAAAATAATCTTCTTCAACCCCAACCTTAGTGTAGTAATTTCTCACTAGCATTCCTATTCCCCTAGAGAATGATATCAATCCCGAGGCTTACCCTAATACTACACTACAACGATTAGGTTCACTGCATAGGTGGTTGAAAAACTTGCTCAAAGAAAAGGAAGTTTCCTTTGACCCCGAACGCGTGTTGTACGCATATCAAGTTTTTGGCGCCGCTGTCGGGGAATAGAATAGCTAGTTAGATTTCCACCTTGTTTAGGTTCCCTTGCTTGATTCATATCAAGTAAGATTTTTTCTCATTTTGTAGCTTCCTCGTAGTCTATCCCCCTTCTTCGTGACCTTTGTTTGTAACCCATCACTTTTCATCATGGAAGGTGATAATCAACCCCCACTCATCAACCCACCACCAAATGACCCACCAAGAGGCCGTACTCTTGCTGAATACTCAAGACCAAACCACCTAGGCTATAGGAACACCATTGAGCTTCCCGGCCAAGCCCAAATTACGACCCTTCGATCCGACACCATCCGGTTGGTGCAAAACGGATGTGCATTCCATGGACTTCGTTCCGAAGATCCTAATCAGCATCTTAAGGATTTCTTTAAAATCGTCGATTCCATCGACCTCGATGCTACTACTCGGGAGACCACGCGCTTGCGTCTCTTCCAATTCTCTCTACGGGACAAAGCTAGTAATTGGCTTGAGCGACTTCCATGGCTCCATCTCAAGTTGGGATGATCTCACCTCTCGTTTCCTTGCCCAATTTTTCCCACGGGAGGCTGCTAAGCTTAGGAATGAAATCTTGATGTTCCAACAACGTCAAGGTGAATCTCTCTACGAAGCATGGACTCGATTCAAGGACTTACTCCATAAAGTCCCTCATCACGACATTGATCTTTGGCTTCAAGTCCAACTCTTTTATGATCATGTCAACTTCCTAACTAAGCGATCCATCGACCAAGTGGCCGGTGGTAAACTCAGTGATCTCACCGTCGAAGAATCGTGGGGTATAATAGAGGACCTTGCTCTCTATGACAACAAAAGTTAGAATGACCCCCGTGAGTTACCCAAAACCATAAAGGCAATCTCCTTGCCTCCCATTGACTCACAACCTTCAGACCGTAGGATGCTCGAGCTTGAAGATCAAGTCAAATTCCTAATGAGCTCCTACGAAAATCCTAAGTCTTCACGCCAAGTGAACAAAGTTTCTTCCTTGTGTGAGCTATGTAGTGGTCCTCATGACACTCGCACTTGCACAAGAATCCCCGAACAAGCTTCCGTTGACTACGCATCCTCGCGTACCAATGGAACGGGAGGAAGATTACCTACAACACCCGGACATAGGACTTTCAATGACGCCCAAGAAGCATGGAAGGGCAAACCCGAATTCTATTGGGGACAAACCAAAGAATTCACCTCTAATGATTTCTCATGGCCCCCCTCTCACGACCCTAGACAACAAAACATAGAAGGGATGTTGCAACACCTAGTCACATCCCAAGAAGCTCAAATAGCTAAACTCTCGGACCGCTTTAACCAACAACAAGCCGAGATGGATAGGAAGATATATAACCTTTTGAAAGCCATGACCAATAGTGATAGGAAGGTTAATGCTATCTCAACTCCCGAAGCTTCTGGTGTAGAAATTAAAGACCCAATTAAGTTAGCCAAGCACGTTCAATTCGTCAATACCATCACCTTAGTGAAACCTGATAGGACAAATGAAGAAGCGAACCATGAGACGGTACTTGAGGTTAGTGAGACTCCTAAGAATGAATTGACCGATGAAATAGATGAAGTAGGCAATGACTATTTCAATAAGTTTCCTACGGAAGAGGAACTCTCTCGCCACCCACACTTAGTGCGCGACCTCAAGTCAAATGTATGTTGGAGAAGCCCTAGGATCAAGTTTGGGAACCCTTGGAATCTTAACATACCATGTTGCATAGGACATCTTTTTGTGGCAAA